>JAVGWX010000011.1:85926396-86263889 GCA_036924085.1 Ariolimax columbianus | reverse complement strand
CCTGGCAGGCTAGTAGCCTGCGAGTTGCTTGCACAAAACCGTACCACCTGACACGCTAGTATCCTGGTAGCTGCTTGCACAAAACCGTACCACCTGACACGCTAGTATCGTGGGAGTTGCTTGCACAACACTGAACCACCTGGCAGACTTGTATACTCGAGAGTGTTCAGATAGTAGAGAGGAAAGCCACTGCAGGGCTCAGTGAAATCGTGCTGTCCGAAAAAAACTAAACGCACGACGATTCCACAGCCGGCTCCCCACATGTATATCCTAAATGTGGCAGGGCATGCCGTTGCAGCATTGGTCTTTACAACCAGAAGAGAACACATTTCGCAACACAAGTCTGATACTGTCACCATCTACGCTCACTTTTATACTAGTTATTATTACTGTACCCAATTTAGTAATAGAGGAAATGTGGCATTAGATATGGAACAGATGGGATACAATGGAATAAACTAATGACCACCTGTTGAGTGGTGATGGAAATTAGATATTTAACAATCTACAGATCGTTTAGTTTGAAATCAAACAAAGGCACAGCAAGAAAGGAAACCTGAACTAGAAACTAGTTTTATACATACGCTGAAGTGTTCATAATCAGTATAAAAAAGTTAAGTTATGTTGATTGATACAGTTCTTGTGCTGTTTGCATGTTGACTGCTATGTTTATTTGAACCATACTAACCCCTAGTTTTGCTAGTCCGTCGCTTTCTCATTGCCTGATATGCCCAATTGTTTTGGAATCTATTGGATGGTGACTTCGATGTTCTGTTTTGTTTGTATCCTGTCAATCATTTCAATCACCTTCATAACTTCTTTATTGTTAGTTCGGAGGTATTTGTCTAGTGCCTATATCACTGATCTGGAATCAGTGAAGACTACAATAGTGGTCGAGGTTTTCTGTCCTAGTTGGAACTGTTTGAATATTACCTAGACGGTCGTATTTATTGCTGCAATTTCTGCACGGTAGCTATTCTAAAATCCTCCAAATGGTTCATATAGTTCTAACGTATTGCCATTTAGGTACCACATGAGAGCTCATAAGTTTATAGCAGCGTTGAAAACAGAGCCTGCTGTATATCCATTCATCATAGTGTTAGGTTAACTATTTACAGTATTGATGAGTTGTTTTCTATTGTTCTTGTGTTTTCCAAACGTAAGGTTTGAATTATAATTGGCTTTAACTCTTTTTCTGGGTAAAAAATTGTATATTTTTGTGTTAATATCTTGTAGCTATGATATATTATATTTTGTTCTAAGGTTATCGCTACTTGCATCGAGGACTTTTGATTTAACTTGCTAGGTGTCTAGTCTTCGACCAGCTGTCTTTTTGGGTGGTATTGTCTCATTTGTTGCATCGTTTGTAGCATGAAGTGCTGCTCATTTCTATTTTAAGTTCATTTGGCCTATATTTTACATCGATTTCTCAGGCAGTTGTAAGTGTGGTTCTCCTGCCACCACAGAAAAACTTGATAGTTTGATTATGGATTCAATCTAATTTAACCTGGACTGTATTGCTCACTATGTTCTGCGACTGTCTCGATAACTGATCAAATATAACTCAAGTACTCTCTCTAAGTCTCTAAATCCTGGTATTCAGTCAGCCACGTGTTACTGATGTCAGGTAGCCAAATGTTGAGTAAACTCATTTCACTCTTTTGCCTTAGTGTACCATGCTGGGTCAAGGGCCACATTCAGACCATCTCTCCACCTCAGCCTCGGTCGCCACGAGGGCCGTCTAGAGGTGTAGGGTCACCACAACGTCACTCTACGTGTCCATCTGTTATGCAGCATGCGCCCCACATGGCAGGCCCTTATATATTTTCCTAACAGCGCGACATCTATGATCTCTGATCACTGCGTTGCGTATTTTGTCTCGAATAGAGATCTTCATTGTTCTTGTTGGTTGTCACCGAATCCAGTCGTCTTTATATTAGTGCGTCGCTTTCAGTGTGGAGCACCACAACCACGACCAACAGCATTCAGCCCAAAGCTGCAGTCCGCCCAGCAATTTTCTTTTTGATTGATTAATAGAGCACAAGAATGAATTCAAAAGCCTGCCCTTTTTTAAACAAGTTCTCTATGTCCAAAATCAAGCAGAATGCTCCTCTGCTCTTGAGCTATGTGGAAAAATGCCCATTCATGATGCATGAAGTTCGCATCCAGAATACAGTCAGTGGCGAGAATGCTGCCCCAAACCCTATTGCTGAAACTGAAGTGGGCAGATGCCCGTTTCTGACCCAATCTGATGTGACTGTGACCAAGGCCAGCCCAGCTGTCAAGGAAGACGATCAACCAGCAGCAACTTCTTCAGCTTCAGCCAGAGAAGAAGAAACAAGTGGAGACATAAGTGACTGCCTCCAAGTACTTCAATTACGAGGCATTCTTTGCTCGATAGCTTCAGCCAGAGAAGAAACAAGCGAAGACAGAAGTCACTGGCTCCAAGTACTTCAACTACGAAACACTCTTTGCTCGACAGCTTCAGAAGACGAAGAATGAGCACACCTACCATGTGTTCAAGAAGGCCACGCGTGATGCCTCCTGTTTCCTCATGTATATGAGCACACCTACCATGTGTTCAAGAAGGCCACGCGTGATGCCTCCTGTTTCCTCATGTATATGAGCACACCTACCATGTGTTCAAGAAGGCCACGCGTGATGCCTCCTGTTTCCTCATGTATATGAGCACAGCACTGGCAAGGAGAAGGACACAACTGTTTGGTGCAGCAATGACTACTTGGGTATGAGCTGGCATCCCAAGGTCAAGGAAGCTGTCAGTGAAGGTCTCTGCAAGCACGATGTAGTGGCACCCGCAACATCTCTGGGAATTCTCCCTTACAGGAGGCACTATAGGGCGAGCTAGCCAAGATGCACCAAAAAGAGGCTGGTTTGGTCTTCACCTCGTGCTATGTGGCAAATAACACCACCTTGGTCGCCCTTGAAAAACATTTACCTAACATGCATTTCTTCTCTGGTGCTGGCAATCATGCCTCCATGATACAGGGAATCCGCACCACCATGGCCCAAAAACATGTGTTTCGTCACAATGACCCCGAACATCTGGAACAGCTGCATAAGAACGTGGATCCAAATGTACCGAAAATTGTTGCATTCGAGACTGTTGATTTGATGGATGGCACTATCTGTCCAACTGTTGAGATGTGTGACAAGGCCCACAAGTATGGATATGATATGAAGTTATGGCTCTGCATTCATCTTCACCACATCCTTGCATCCCAGTGTTCTGAGTGGCTCCCTGGCTTCCATCAAGGTTTTAACAAGTGATGAAGGAGGAGAGCTGAGGGCCAAACAGAAACGAAATGTCAAGTACCTTCGTGGAGAAACTAGTGTCTTCCGGTCTACCTGCTTCTCACAGCCCAAACCACATTATACCAATCATGGTTGGAGATGCCGCAGCCTGCACCAAACTCTCCAATGAGCTTATCTCCAAGCACGGCATATATGTCCAATACATCAACTACCCGGCCGTCGTTAAAGGCACAGAGCGTATTCGTATTTCTCCGACACCCCACCACACCAAGGAAATGATGGACACCTTTGTAGACTGTCTCACAGAGTTATGGAAGGATTCTGGCCTTGAGCTGTACGGTCAGGTGTGCCCAGATACCAGCGAGAGCTGCAACAAGGAACTCAGCATCAACAAAATGTTCAAGAAAGAGCCTGTCTACCAGCGCAGCAACCAAGGAGCTCAGCATCTACAAAATGTTCAAGAAAGAGCCTGTCTACCAGCGCAGCAACCAAGGAGCTCAGCATCTACAAAATGTTCAAGAAAGAGCCTGTCTACCAGCGCAGCAACCAAGGAGCTCAGCATCTACAAAATGTTCAAGAAAGAGCCTGTCTACCAGCGCAGCAACCAAGGAGCTCAGCATCTACAAAATGTTCAAGAAAGAGCCTGTCTACCAGCGCAGCAACCAAGGAGCTCAGCATCTACAAAATGTTCAAGAAAGAGCCTGTCTACCAGCGCAGCAACCAAGGAGCTCAGCATCTACAAAATGTTCAAGAAAGAGCCTGTCTACCAGCGCAGCAACCAAGGAGCTCAGCATCTACAAAATGTTCAAGAAAGAGCCTGTCTACCAGCGCAGCAACCAAGGAGCTCAGCATCTACAAAATGTTCAAGAAAGAGCCTGTCTACCAGCGCAGCAACCAAGGAGCTCAGCATCTACAAAATGTTCAAGAAAGAGCATGTCTACCAGCGCAGCAACCAAGGAGCTCAGCATCTACAAAATGTTCAAGAAAGAGCCTGTCTACCAGCGCAGCAACCAAGGAGCTCAGCATCTACAAAATGTTCAAGAAAGAGCCTGTCTACCAGCGCAGCAACCAAGGAGCTCAGCATCTACAAAATGTTCAAGAAAGAGCCTGTCTACCAGCGCAGCAACCAAGGAGCTCAGCATCTACAAAATGTTCAAGAAACAACATGACAAAGAAGAATACAGAAATAACACATTTTATAGATGGCATATGAACTTTGTGTTGAATATCTGGAGAATAGGTTGGTAGACATTGTTCCATGAGATAGAATCTCAATCCATGAAGAACACAACCTTGTGATTTCATAATGAAATAAAATAGGAATATAGGACAGCTCACAAGAAGATGGATTGAGGAGATGAGCGATAAAAGCACACAATGACACCACACCAGGCAATATGTGTAATGGAATCGGAATCCAATAACTGAGACCCCTGGCATTTGTGTCTAAGCAATTTGGTAAAGAAAAACCTTTTAAAGAAACACACACATACACACAAAAAAGCTTAGGTTAAAGTAATAAGGTACACATTTAAAAGTTGTCCATCACAAGTGATGAAGACCACTCTCTTTGTTCAGCCATGTGGACAGTCGTATATCTTGCTGTGTCCGCTGAAATGGGTGACTTGCGCGGTGACACATCCACCTCTTATCAGTAGTAGTCTCGTGTTCAACCCCACATATCCACCTCTTATCAGTAGTAGTCTCGTGTTCAACCCCACACATCCACCTCTTATTAGTAGTAGTCTCATATTCAACCCTACACATCCACCTCTTATCAGTAGTAGTCTCTTGTTCAACCCTATACATCCACCTCTTATTAGTAGTAGTCTCGTGTTCAACCCTACACATCCACCTCTTATTAGTAGTAGTCTCGTGTTCAACCCTACACATCCACCTCTTATCAGTAGTAGTATCATGTTCAACCCTACATATCCACCTCTAACGACATGCTTGGTAGGTTGTAGTGTTACTATTCTTTGTTTTATTTTCAGACCCCGGCAAAATTTGGGCAGAAAACTCCATATTTCACTAAATCACCTTGCAGCAGAAAAGATTTGAACAATTCAGATATTTAAACAATGGAGGACTTTGGACAGTCTAGCAGTAATTCAAGAAATACAGTACTCAGAAACAGCAGCGAGCAGTATGGACTGGATATGGAAAGACATTCACCTGCTGTCTGAAACAGTATTTAAAAAATGGAAGAAGAAGCAGATGAATAAAGTATAGTTAAGCATTAGATTGTGTATATCTGCAGGACAGTAGATGGTGAAGTCTTTAAGAATAATTAACGTAAACATTTTAATTTTTCCAATTAAATAAAGAATCAATTCACAAAACTTATCTGAATCAGGTGGAAGGAAGTCAATGTGATTCTAGCTTGCCAAAACAAAATATTCTCATCGTGTTGCACGTCTTTTGCAGAACGTCGCTCTTTTGACAGCCTGTCTGTAGGAAACTCTGTCTTCTGCCAGTCTTACGACCTGCTCCAAGGTCAAATTCAACGCCTCCTTGATGTCCCGAGTCCATCGTATTCTTGGTCGGCCCCTGCTTTTCTTTCCAGTGACCATGCCCTCCATAACCACTCTGTCCAGTCCATTGTGTCGTTTGACGTGTCCAAAAAAACCTCAGTTTTCAGGTCATTTCGTCATTTATGAGCCAATTCTCCCCCACATTCAGGTCTTGCCGGATGGATTTGTTTGTTTCTTTCTTTGTCCACGGGATTTTCAGGACTCTTCTGTAGCACTGTGTTTCAAAAGCACCGATCTTCGCTCTTTTTGATTTTGTAATTGTCCATGTTTCACATCCATAGGTTGCCACCGACAAATTGCATGTTCTTAGGATCTTTAGTTTTATTTCCTTGTTTGTATTATGTCATAGGTTCTGCATACTACTTATCTGCTGCATTGCCATAGTCAGTAGTCTCTTACTTCCTTTGTAGTCTCCATTGTTGTTTAGTATCGATCCCAGGTATTCAAAATGTGCTACATTTTCAATCTCTTCGCCAGCTATCTCGATTTTAGGTTGGAGTTTTGTCTTGTCAGTTGTCATTATCTTTGTTTTCTTTGTATTCAGGTAGAGATTCTGGTCTTCGCTGTGCTACTTGACTCATGTAATTATTTGTTCTAGTCCCCTGGCGCTGTTCGAGAGCAAAACTGTGTCGTCGGCATATCGTATTTCTGGTATCTCCTATCCCCAAATTGTGAAAGGATCGAATCTCTAGAAATTGGATCTGCCTTTATATTCCTGATGGTATTTTCCGCATATATGTTGAACAGGTATGGTGAAAGAATGCAGCACTGTCTGACCCCCTTGTGTATCTCGAACCAATCTGAGGTTTCACCATGTGTTCTGACGACTGCTTGCTGCTTCATGTAGAGGGTGTCTAGTAGTTGAATCAGATGCGTTTGGAAGCCTATATCTTTCATAATGGTCCACATTTGCTGATGTTTTACGAAATCAATGGCTTTGGTGAAGTCTATAAAACAGATATACAGGTACGTATTGAATTTTTTGCTTTTCTCGTTGATGTTTCTCATGTTGAAGATATGGTCTCTCGTGCCTCTTCCTGGCCTGAAACCTGCTTGCGTTTCGTGTATTTCATAGTCCAGCTTTCTTTCTATTTTTTTCAAAATGATACGCAAAAATATCTTTCTGGTGGGGCTTATCAAGGCGATAGGTTGATAACTTGTAAAGTTCCTTTCTTGGGTATGGGTATGTACTCATATCGTTTCCATGCTTTGGGTCATTCTGTGTTGCGCCCGATCTTATAACAGACTGCATGGCATATGGGGATGCTTGCTTTTCCTCCCGCTTGTATCAGTTCAGCGGGTATATCATCGCAGCCTGGGGTTTTCCCTTTTTTCAGCGCCTTAATCGCTGCTCGAACTTCGCTCAATGTGGTCTCTGGTTCTGCCTCTTCATTGTTTGTTATCATGTCTTCGTTTTTGTGTGTTGTCCCCGTACATTTCTCTGCAATATTCCACCCATCTTTCTAGAATCTCTTTGCTTTCTGTTATAGTTGCTCCGATTCTGTCAGTTATTACCTGTAGAGATGACCGAAATTCTCCTGTCAGAGATCTAATCTCCTTGAATGCTTCACTTTCCTTCCCCTGCCTCTGGAGTTCGTCTATTTTGTTACATGTGTCTATTATGTGCTGTTTCCTATCTTGTCTAATCCTTTTCCTGATTTCTCTTGTACAATTTCTGTATTTGTCGGTGTTTCTTTCTGTTCCTGCCTGTCTCAGTGTCCTTCTTCAGTGTCTCCTCCGCAAAATTGTTCTGTTTTTTTCGCACTTTTTTTAGAAATAATTTCCTGTGCTGTTGGTATGAGTGCTTCTCTCACATGTGACACCAGTTCTTCAGTAGACATGTTTTCTTGCATTGCCATTAGTGCGTCAAACATGTTTTGTATTTTGACGTTATATTCATACAGTATTGCTTGCACATCGAAACGTATTGGTCGTGCACCTGTGTTCCCCCTTCGTAGTCTTAACGTGGGTACAGCAACCAGCAAATGCATGGTCCATGTCGCAGTCCGCTCCTGGAAGCGTCTTCGTTGACAACACACTGGGCGTTGTACTAGGATGTAATTAATATGATTTCTGTGTTTGCCGCCGGGGAAGGTCCATGTGTATAATCGTCTCAGATGATGCTTAAATAGGGTGTTGGCAATGGTCAGGTTATTCTCCATACAGAACTCAACTAGTTTTTCTCCTCTTTCGTTCCTGTGTCCAAGACCGAAGGATCCTCGTACTCTTCTTTCTTCTGCTCTTCTTTCTGCGCCAACTTTCGCGTTAAAATCCCCCACGATGATCAGGGTGTCTCGTCTCTCTGTCTTATCCAATGTGTCTTAAATGGTGTAATAGAAATCTTCAATTTCACAATCTCCTGATGTTGATGGTGGTGCACACACACACATATACAGGCTCTCTGTCACCGCTCCCCTCTCTCTCTCTCTCTCACACACACACACACACACACACTTCTTTACCACTGTCCTGTACGCCAATGAACCAAATTCCTTTACTTTATCTCTATTTACACTTACCACACAAAAAACATAAGGCATAAGAACAGATGCATATAAAAGTGACAGCTTTATAATTAACTAGAATGTTCTAAGACGATGATTTCCAGACTTGTTCTGTCATGGCACCATCAGTTTACCATAATTTTTCCAAGGCGCCCAAGCTTGAAAGTACGCCTACCTAACAGTTGCAGTGTGCAGTTGATAGTAAATATTGCAATGTTTCACGACACCCCTGTAAACTAGCCACGGCACCCCAGAGTGCCAATGCGCCTAGTTTTGGGAAACACTGTTATAAGTAAAATAAATGATGAATACCTATGTCTATACGTGAGAACATGAACATAGATACTGACCAGCACTGACTGTCTGTATCTGAAAGTAGAGGTCAACACAATTATTACATTAACAAACAATTTCAATGCAGATAATTCAGATAATTTCGATTTTCACTTAAGGCATTGTTAAATCAGTTTATTAAAATTCCATTTATAGAAGCATAGATCCACGTGACAGCTTTCCTTTGAAAAGTACGACGCCAAACTGATGCTCTTCATCCATTCTAGATTTGTAATCTACTTTCAGCGTTCTTCACTTACAGCATTCTTCACTTTCAGCTACCTTCACTCTCAGCTACCTTCACTTCCATCGTCCTTCACTTCCATCGTCCTTCACTTCCATCGTCCTTCACTTCCATCGTTCTTCACATCCATCGTCCTTCACTTCCATGGTTCTTCACTTCCATGGTTCTTCACTTCCATCGTTCTTCACATCCATCGTCCTTCACTTCCATGGTTCTTCACATCCATCGTCCTTCACTTCCATGGTTCTTCACTTTTCAAGACACTCAATTACGTTGAAGTAGCGATTTCTCAAGTGTCTGTGGCTTGGCTTGGCTTGGCTTCGTTCGTTCTCAATCTCACGCTACCAAACCATGAAAGGGCTTAAGTAGCAGAATGTAGTCCAGTGAACGGAATGCGTTGTATCGTAGTTTACAGCTTGACTGCGATATTTGTACCTTTCGGTCCAACACATCCGACTTCAGCATGGACTTTTTTGTGTACCGGGTTAGCATTCCCTCTTCGATCCCTTCTCCCTAGCCAGTCTGCCCTGCTGCAGCCTGTTATCCAGGATCACCGCGTGGAGGTGTAGAAGGGACTTGACAGCTCTGGTTCGCTGGTCCTGACGCTAGCAGTCAGCTATGGGTCGCGAACCACTGCTGCCCATGAGCTGCTCAGCATCTTGATCCCTACTGTTGCTTGATCATGAACTAATCTAGATCTTGATCTTTATGATCCTTTACCAAGCATAGCTGCAGGACTCGTCTCCTGTGGATCCTGTCTTGAGCCAACTATATTTATTCATATATACTAACAAAATCATTGGAGGACAAATTGAGAATGACTCTGACATATTTTGAGAGGCGTTTGGTCGGAACCAGTCTCCACAACAATTGTTTACAAAAACTCTACAATTCCAACATACGATGATTGTCCTTGGTGAACGATGCAGTAATCCATGCAGACAAGGCAAAGCATAGATGGGCAGGTCACATGTTGCGACGAAACCATGGTCGATGGAGCACGGCGACAGCAGTCTGGTACCGCCCGAGGTACAATGAGACCTCTGGGAAGACCTACTATGCATTGGTTAGACTCTCTTGCTGTACACAACAACATCCGAGACGTCTCTGGATGAACGTTTACCATGCACTGGACTTCTGTGTCCCAAGACAGGGTCCGCTGGAGACGATGTTGGGACCCACAGGTACACTGAAGGAACGGGTCGTCAGGATCAATGTATATATATTTGCCCCACAGAAAATATGTCGCAAAAAAGGGAATGTGTGGCTAACATCAGGTCTTGGTCACGTGGATAGCGGAGCGGCATAGATGACGCCTTACGGGCTACGGGTTTAACTTGCTCTAATTTACTCGGCCACCACACCCGTCCCAAAGATAGGCGACTGTATATTCCAGTCGCCACCAACCCAACGGTTGGTAACAAATACTGGGATTGACCTGGCTTGTCACAAGCGGATTTTGACCTGCCATGTAATGTGAAACGTGAAACAAAGGGAACAACGCTTCCGCACGATGTCTAACGCCACAAGTGGACTGAAGATATATATATATATATATATATATATATATATATATATATATATATATATATATATATATATATATACGAGGCGTGTTCAAATTAAACCGAACCTAACTGTGCTAAGTGATCATAGGTACGATGCGCATGATGACGTAAACAGCATATACCAACCGTCAAGTTTGCAAAATTTCATTATACTCCGACTCATAGTTTGCTCAGTCAACCGTTGAAAACATGGCGCGTGTGATACGGAATCCGTCCAGAGTTGATCAGCGAGCGGTGATTCGGTTTCTAACAGCTGAAGGATGTCGACCAGTTGACATTCCTCGCAGTGTATGGTGACAAAAGTGTAGCGAACGTAAGCTCCGCCGAATTGCTGCATCAATTTTGACGATATCATCTTGTAACGCAACAATAAACGTCTGACCTGGGCTCGGAAGATTTTTAGTTAACTCACGTCCTTCTTCAAACATCGTTGTCCAGTTCTTCACTGTTGTCTTCGACACACTTTTGTCACCATACACTGTCTGCATTCTGCGTTTAATGTTAACTGGTCGACATCCTTCAGCTGTTAGAAACCGAATAACCGTTCGTTGATCAATTCTAGACCGATTCCGTATCACACCCGCCATATTTTCAAAGGCCATATATAAATGTATACAAGGTAGCTTCAAAAAGTTCCCGGAACAGTCGACTCGTGTTTGAGTGTAATATGGTATTATGGGGAAAATATATTGATAAGTTGGTGAAATGGCATGGCAGACGTGACCTTGACATGTACTCTCGAACCGAAGTGTAAGAACTGTGTGTGTGTATTGTGTTCGTTGCATCGTCGGAGTGAAAATGTCCTTGATTGAACAACGTACAAATGTCAAATTCTGTGTTTTGCTTGAGACGTCACCCTTAGAGACACAAAAACAACTGCTTAAAAAAAAATATGGTGATAACGCAATGAAGACATCGCAAATATTTGAGTGGCAAGCGTTTCCGTGAAGGTCGTGTTAGTGTCGATGATGTTGCACTTGGTAGACGACCGTCAACCTCGATCAACGAGAAAACATTGAGCGTGGTCGAAACGTTGTGTGCTGACAGAAGGCTTAATGCTGTCTACCATGATTTCATTCCTCAAGGACGAACCATTAACAAGGAGATGTATATTGATATCCTCCGTCGTCTAAAAGATGCAATCAGAATAAAATGACCAGAAAAATGTAGAACAAACAGTTGGATGACATTGGATGACACATGACAATGGACCAGCACATCGATCAGTACTGGTGAAGCAGTACCTCGTAAAGTACAAAGTGATTACCTTGGAACATCCTCCAGATTCTCCCGACCTGGCACCGGTTCATTTTTTCTTGTTCCCTCGACTGAAGTCGGCGCTGAAAGGACAGCTATTCAAGGACGCAGAGGACGTTATCATCAATGCGACAAGACAGCTGAGAGAGGGGTCAAAGAATGGGTTCCACGAATGTTTCCAGCAGCTGTATGCACGTTGACAAAAGTGTGTAGTTGCCGAAGGGAACTACTTTGAAGGAAATGTAGTGTAGATAATTTTATTGTAACTTACTTATCCACTAATTCCGGGAACTATTTGAAGCTACCTCGTATATATATATATATAAGAACACCTTGGGTTAGAGGTGAAACTAGCGAATCCAACATACTGGTGACGAATCATTCAGTATCTATTTTGGCAGATACGAGGTCTTTCATCAGCACAATCACTTCTCCACGTACGGAAATAAAAGCAAACTGCTTATAACATCCAAATAAATCGACAACTGTAAGAGCGACGTTCTTCAAAAGCTACTTACTATTTTTCTTAAAAAACAAAACATTTAATTCATTTTGAATTTCTTTTAAATAGTAGCCAATTTGGCGCTTTTGTTGTCATATTCACCTGCAGCACTTTGAAATCTTGAAGAAATGGCTAATTGTCAGAGGGCGCACAAAAGAGTAAACCTACTCATTGTGGGCATTCAACAACAACAACAACAACAACAACAACAACAACAACAACAACAATTGTAACAAAAGTAATCTTCTTCTTCTTCTTCTTACGCTGTCAAACATCAACCTGTATTTTTTCGAAAAAAGCAACGGTCATACTGAGGCTGTCGACACTGCCATAGAGCTTGTCTAGTGTTGCCACTGGTGATGTCCACATGTGCTTTTTCTGGTCCTCGTATGTCGGGCAGTTTTGCCTTAGATGTTCAGCGGTCATTTTCCCGGTACCACAAGTGCATTCGTCAGTGCCACCTATCTTCAGTTTATTGAATAGGTGGTACCTCAGTCTATTGTGGCCTGTGCGTGTCTGAAGACTACGACCTGCTCTCTTCTGTTCAACTGGTAATAGGCATCGTTTTTGGTGTAGCCAGTATGTTCTGTTTCCCATTTGGTCATGTATCTGGCCCTAATAAACCTTTTGAACTCTTCGTAGGTCACACTAGAATCTGATTGTGGTAGTCTTGCACCTTCTTTTGCCAGTCTGTCTGCCTCCTCGTTGCCTTGGATGTTACAGTGGGATGGAACCCACTGTACCACTACTCTTTTTTGGTGCGGACTGCTGGCATAGTTGACAGAGTACTGCTCTTATATCATTAAGTTCTGTATTTTTCTGGCTTTTTAGTGATGTGACTACGGCCAGGGCATCTGTAAACAGGACTATTTGGATTTCATTTCTTTTGCCTGTCAGCATTTCTTCTACTGCAGCCCTCAGTGCCTCTGCCTCCGCTCTGAAATTGCTTGAGTATTTTCCAGTTGCCACTGACAGTGTTATTTTTCTACCATTTGGTAGGCTCAGGAATACCCCTGCCCCTCCGTTCTGTGTTGAGTTTGTTACAGAACCGTCGGTGTATCCATGGGTCCAGTCCATGCTTGGGTAGTTTTTCGTTATGTACCTCAAGGTTATGTTTCTTCTTTCTTTTTCAGTCTGGCTTTTCTTGTTTCCAATACCTGGAATATTTTCTACCACCTCCGGAAATATATGTTGCTTCCAGGTAGGTTTGCGTACAGTAGGGATGGGCTTTGGTGTTGTTAATGTGTTCATAGGGTCTTCGCTCATCTTTGCTTTCGCTATTTCTGCAAAGGTTCTCCGCTTTAGTTTCCCATTTCCAAATCTATTTAGTATCTGGTGCATTGGGTGGTCAGTCAGTCTTCTGAGTTTCTCTGCTTGCAGCTGGGCTCTGCAGTCTCTTCTGTCGGTCATGGATTGCAGATTTGTAATCTTTTCAAGTTCTACAAATGGCGTTGACTTCATGCCTCCTGTTATAACTCTCATGACTTGGTTTTGAAGTTTGCTAATTTTATCAAAGTTCGCCTTTGCTGCTGTTGTCCATGCCGTAATGCCATACTCGAGAACTGGTCTCACTCTTCCAGTGTACAGTTTCTAAGTAAGTATAATTTCGTCTGCTCCCCAGCTTGTGCCAGCAAGTTTCCTCATGATTGCCATTCTTTCTCTGGCTCTCATTCGGTTTCTCTCGATCTGACTGTTCCATGTCATGCGCCGATCAAATGTGACTCCCAGGTAGTTTGGGTTGTCTTTTGTCTGCAGATATTTGCCGTTAAGACTTATTTTGGTGTTTTGGGGTTTGTTTGAAAGCGAGAATATCGTACATGTTGTTTTTTCCTCATTTATTTTGACCAGCCATGAGTTCGTTCACTCCTCCAGCGATGTTAGGGCCTGCTGCATCAGATTACTTGCTATGGTGAGAATTTTTTCAGAGGTCCACATAGCCAGATCGTCTGCAAACATGGAGCTGTGGACTCTTCTTGGTATATTCTCTGAGATGTTGTTTATATACACCAGGAAAAGTGTGGGTGACAGTACTCCCCCTTGGGGTACTCCCTGCTCAAGTGTCACCTTTTTGCTCATCTGCCTTTGTACTTGAACTCTGGCTGTTCTGTTTTTGAGGTAGTGGCCTATCCATCTGTACATTTTCCCATAAACTTCACTTCTTCGTAGCTTGACTTTAAGTCCCTTTTTCCACACCTTTATCAAATGCCTTCTCTAAATCCACCCAAACCGCTACTGTGTGTTTTTTCTCCTGGTAAGCATCTTCTATTTCCTGGGCTATGAGAGTGATCTGATCCTCAGTGGATCTGTGCTGTCTAAAGCCTGCTTGCTGTAGAATTAGTATGTGTTTTTCTTCCAGATGCCACATCAGTCTGGTGTTTATCATACGCTCCATCAGTTTTCCTACACAGCTCAGTAGACTGATAGGCCTGTATCCATTTGGATCTGTTCTATCTTTTTCTTTCTTTGGTACTGGTATAAGTACAGCGTCTTTCCATGCCTGCGGTACAATTCCCCTTTTCCAGCTTTGGTTCAGGACTGATAGTAACTTCCTCTTTGCTGTTTGACCCAACCCCATCAGCATTTCGTTTGTTAACCCAGCTTTTCCGGGCGATTTCTTTTTCTTTAAAGTTCTCATGGCCTCTTCCATTTAATTCATTGTTAGTTTTGCCATCATGTGCTCCTCTGGTGCCATATCGATGTTGTCGTGGCTCTTTTGTTCCAAAAGTAATCAATATCTTGTATTTTAGTGTAGCACAACTTCTTATTGATACGTTTGTAATTGTAACAAAACTAATTACCAGGCATTTATCATTACAAAACAAATATACAAACATGTTAATATACCAAAACTAATCCGCAAAATTTATCAGAGAAATCAGCAAAATTACCATTAGGCCATAGCACAGCAGCCTGAAAGCTGGAACAGAAGGTAACATCCTGAATCTTCTAGCACTGTGTCTGAGATCAACCATTTTATGTTTTCTGTATCATCTGCGCTAATCTCGCGTCGTTATCTCTATCTGGTTTGTAACAGCCTGCTATATAAATGTTAAGGCCGACTGGAAGCTGTCAGGACACATTGCAAAGTATTGAGAGTTGTTAAGCGGGTTATGTATACATTAGCTCTACATTCAGGAAGTATAATATTCATTGACTCATAGCTTGAATCTGGGTAAGGCCATATTCTACCTCCAAGTGGCGGCCCTGAAAACAGACTGCAACCATGCAGCCTAGCTAAAAGAATATGGGTCGAACAGAGAAGACCCTTACTGAAAAAAATTCGTTATTGAAACCGGATGTCACGTCACAAGGCTGAACATCGCAGCCTCACTGTAAACTAAGAAAAAGAAGAAGACAAAGTAGAAGAAAAAGAAGAAAAACACTAAGAAGAATGACACTGGCTTATAATTAAAAAAAATTGCTATTGCTATGTCTAATAATTGAGTCTTTGATAGCTCAGCATATAATATATAACAGAGATGGTGAACAAACTACTAGTTTGTCTGCGTCACACAAGGCTTTAGTTAACGTTTCTTCCTTGTTGAGTGTAGATAACAAACCGGATTGTCGGGCTGTATATATCAGGACAAAAGTTGTCAATCGTGCATTGAAACATCTGAAGAATAAGGAGAAAAGGTCGAGATAGATGGAACGTACGTTAACGACACTATCGCATATTGTAACCAAACATGTCCTAAGGCAGAAGATGGTGGAGAAGAATTAAAAATACAAGGGGAAGTCAACATTTAAGGCTTTGAAAAATAAAACAGACGTTACGTTACGCTACGTTACGTAGAAGCCAATTAATGTTTCTTGTCTTCTCCTGTGTTTACTTGCACGCAGTGAGTTCTCTCTACAGATTTATAATCCAAAAATGTAAGTGTACACACTTTAACTGTACCTCAACATTTGCATCTTGTATGTTGCTGTTGTAGTATTTGTTTGTTACTGTATCATGTTTGGCATTTAGTCGGCATTCATTTCACCTGTCAAAATGGTTCTATTACATGTTTAACGATGTATGTTCAAACAAAAGCAGAACAATATCATCTTCTATGGGGCACTCTCACATTCTTTCTCTCATATCCCCGTCCTTGAATTACTTTGATTGCAAGTGGTCAGTAATCACCTGAAGTATATTTTTAATTGCATCCATTTAAGTTGTCTCTGTGTTCGTTTTTATTACGTGTGTCATCATTGGCGTTCCGTGAGTTTGTCCAGCTCTGTCTCCTGTATTTCGACATTGTCTGCTATAAGTGTAAAGGCCGATCCGCGAGTGACAGATTGTACAAACATGCTTAGGAAGCTGGCTTGCCGGTGTGTCCTCCGATATGTTCAGCCTCTATGAGCAGCGGCAGATAATATGACCCTTCCAACGTATTGACTCCAAACAGTTCGATCCTGAGCAATTGTTTCCAAGCCCTCGGAGGGCATGTGGCATGACCATGCCCCTCTTGAAAACTTTTTTGAATCACAGTGTGGGACAGTCGATTCTTCTAGCTCAAATGACCAGCTATCCATAGATAATTCACTTATCTGGAGTCTGCCATCTGCAACCCTCTCTCGCTCGAGATGTAGATAGACAGTATGTGAGCACCGTCATGGCTGCCTGACAAAGAAAGTCTGGGAGAACAATGCGCTATCGCACTACACCAAGGTCCGGATCTATCAGACCTGCGTTCTTGTCGCTCTCTTGTACGCAAGTAAGACTTGGATCACTTACACTAAGCAGGAGCGGCGTCTCATCACCTTTCATATGAGGTACCCTATGCCGTATATTGGGGATTGGGTAGCAAGAGAGAATGCCACTTAATGCGATTTTACATCGAGCAAACACTTGCAGAATGTACTCGTTCTTTAGCCAGCGACCTCTCGATGGTTGGGACATATTTACCACACAGAAGGCGGGAGACTGCCAAAGGATACTTCGTGTCAATGGCTACAAGGAATATTTATGTGGACCTACAGTTACTCTCTGACTTAGTGGTCTACAGTTACTCTCTGACTTAGTGGTCTATAGTTACTCTCTGACTTAGTGACCTACAGTTACTCTCTGACTTAGTGGCCTTTAGTTACACACTGACTTAGTGGCCTGTAGTTACTCTCTGACTTAGTGGTCTATAGTTACTCTCTGACTTAGTGGCCTTTAGTTACTCTCTGACTTAGTGGCCTATAGTTACTCTCTGACTTAGTGGTCTATAGTTACTCTCTGACTTAGTGGCCTGTAGTTACTCTCTGACTTAGTGGTCTATAGTTACTCTCTGACTTAGTGATCTATAGTTACTCTCTGACTTAGTGATATACAGTTACTCTCTGACTCAGTGGTCTACAGTTACTCTCTGACTTAGTGGTCTATAGTTACTCTCTGACTTAGTGGCCTATAGTTACTCTCTGACTTAGTGGTCTATAGTTACTCTCTGACTTAGTGGCCTGTAGTTACTCTCTGACTTAGTGGTCTATAGTTACTCTCTGACTTAGTGATCTATAGTTACTCTCTGACTTAGTGGTCTATAGTTACTCTCTGACTTAGTGGCCTATAGTTACTCTCTGACTTAGTGGCCTGTAGTTACTCTCTGACTTAGTGGTCTATAGTTACTCTCTGACTTAGTGATCTATAGTTACTCTCTGACTTAGTGATCTACAGTTACTCTCTGACTCAGTGGTCTACAGTTACTCTCTGACTTAGTGGTCTACAGTTACTCTCTGACTTAGTGGTCTACAGTTACTCTCTGACTTAGTGGTCTACAGTTACTCTCTGACTTGGTGGTCTATAGTTACTCTCTGACTTAGTGGTCTATAGTTACTCTCTGACTTAGTGGTCTATAGTTACTCTCTGACTTGGTGGTCTATAGTTACTCTCTGACTTAGTGGCCTATAGTTACTCTCTGACTTGGTGGTCTATAGTTACTCTCTGACTTAGTGGTCTATAGTTACTCTCTGACTTAGTGGCCTATAGTTACTCTCTGACTTAGTGGTCTATAGTTACTCTCTGACTTAGTGGTCTATAGTTACTCTCTGACTTAGTGGTCTATAGTTACTCTCTGACTTAGTGCTCTATAGTTACTCTCTGACTTAGTGGTCTATAGTTACTCTCTGACTTAGTGGTCTATAGTTACTCTCTGACTTAGTGGTCTATAGTTACTCTCTGACTTAGTGGTCTATAGTTACTCTCTGACTTAGTGGTCTATAGTTACTCTCTGACTTAGTGGTCTATAGTTACTCTCTGACTTAGTGGTCTATAGTTACTCTCTAACTTAGTGATCTATAGTTACTCTCTGACTTAGTGGTCTATAGTTACTCTCTGACTTAGTGGCCTATAGTTACTCTCTGACTTAGTGGCCTATAGTTACTCTCTGACTTAGTGACCTATAGTTACTCTCTGACTTAGTGGCCTTTAGTTACACACTGACTTAGTGGCCTGTAGTTACTCTCTGACTTAGTGACCTATAGTTACTCTCTGACTTAGTGTGCTATAGTTACTCTCTGACCTAGTGGCCTTTAGTTACACACTGACTTAGTGACATATGACTTGTGTGTAATAGTTTTTGAGGTGTCAAGAAGAGATACCTCGTTTGGAATATACAACAGGGGTTTTGATACTTTCACGATCTTGTCTACTTAGATGTGGATCGTGTAGCCTGGTCGACAGTGAACTGGCTTGCTAGATTGAGATTACAGCGTGGCATGGTTCGAATTCAAAGACTGACAATAACAAAAATTCCCGACTTGGTCGGGCCTGGTACAACTGTTCTTCCAGTCGACATTGCTGTAAATAGGTACTCGACGTATGAATTGGGGAAGGTAAAACCAGCAAGGAAGGGAGCTGGCCACGCCGCCTCTCCTAGGCTGCAGCTTAGTTCATGAAGATTTATCTTCATCCCTGTCAGCAATTGTTGCCATGGGGCTGGCCATTTTATGACATAGTCAATAAACAGTGGACATGAATTATGTATAAGAGGCAGCTTCGTCTTATGCAGTGGTGTACTTATAAAGTAGGGGTCGGGGAAGAAGGAGAGTGCTATGGTTTGGGCCTTAGTAGGGAGGCCAAGTGCCACCAGGAGTTGTCGCATTTAATAACTTGCTCATCAAATTTGTTTGACCTAAGAGAAGAAACTTGATCTCCTGTTTACCATTACAATCAGCAGGTGACGGTAGAAAGCAGAGGGAAGGAAGCAAATCTTAATATACAATACATTGATGTACGAGGGACGTTCAGAAAGTAATGCACCACGTAGTTTTTCTCAGCTAATAATGAAAATAGAAGCATGAAATTTGGCATAGTTCCAAGTATGGCATGTTTCCATCGCACTCGGCCAAATAATACCATCATTATTCTCACCATCCTCATCATCATCATCAGTCTTGTAACCTAGAAGGTCGTTGAGGCACCGTTATTGCAGTTTGTCGAACCAGTTCCCGCCACTTGTTTTTTTCGCCAGGGTATTAGTTTCTGCTATAGACCTTCCCGTCCACTCTTAAAATTGTCCTCCGATCTCTGTTTTGGTCTCCCTCTCCCACGCTTCCCAGGCACAGTGCCTTGCACCTAGTCAGCCCCACCGATCGTGATATATGTCTATACCATGTGTATTTTCGAATTTTTACTAATGTCGATAAGTTTTTATATTGACCTAACTCCTTCCTAACAATTTAAAGAACACTTTCGTTTGTAACGCGAACCAAATATGAAATGTCAATAATTCTTCGCAAGCATCTCATTTCCATTGGGCAAATTTTACGTTCTAGGGCAGCCGTCAGAGTCCAAGTCGCTCGTGCGTAGAGGTATACCGAAGTATCCATTGCATACATTTTAGTCAGCTTCGATTTAAGGCTAACGTTCTTGTCTTTCCAGATTATTCACAGTCTGGTCAGGGCGACCATGGCTATCGCTGTTCTTGACTGGATCTCCGCTCTAGACCCCTTCGCGCGCATTTCTGTTCCCAGATATGTGAACAGTGTAACACCTTTCAGAGGTTCACCTTTGACCATAATCCGGGTTTTAAATACCCTGTGTGGAGTTGACCATGGTCTTACGACTGCACTAAGCCGTTAAAATGGAGCATGTTAGCAACTTGCGTTGAAACTGAGACAAAAAGTCAGTCCATGTAATGGCATCACCCGAAATCACAACGAAGAACAAAATTTAAGACTACTCCTTCAGCTGGGAAGGAGATCACTGTCTTTTAGGACATTCGAGGTGTGATTCTTTGGGGATGTGATGCCAAGAGAAGAGACAATTAATTCACAAGCTTACATTAAGACAGTGAAAAAACTCAATCGACATTTTCGAAGAGTTCGGCCGCACAAGAATCCAGCAGACCTTTGCTTGTGTATTTTTCTTTTAGCTTCTACAACATGTTTCTCCTGACTCTTAATGTATGTTTATGTTGACTCTTATTGTGTGAATGATTACTATTGTTGTATGTTTTTTTCACAATGTAGCTCCTTGCGAATCCCAGGGCCACACCTATAGAGGATTGCTTGCATGAAATCTGTCGCAAGGTACACTACGTACCCGTGCAGAGGTGATGTCTGTAGCAGCTGTTTTTCACAAGCTACTGTCAATGCTAACAAGATACGACATAAGTGACAGTTGTGGCAACCATCAGACAGCTGAGGTCAATGCTAACCCTGGACAAGATATGATACAAGTGACAAAGATTCCTAACGGTTCTGCGAGAAATAGTGATAAATAGGCTCAATGAAATTAGCAACACTTGAGATATCTATGACATGAAAGTGAACATAGAGAAGACCAAGACAATGATCAGATCCAAGGAACCAACCAGTGAAAGAGTAACCATCAAAGGGAAAGAAGTCGAGCAGGTTTTCCAATTCCCATATCTAGGTCAAACAGTAACAGAAGATGGACGGTACTGTAGAGAAATACCATCTAGAATTGTAATGGCAAAGAAAATGTTTAGAGAGGAACCAAGAATCCTGACATCCAATAACATTAGTATGTCTCTAACGAAAAGAATCTTATGCACATATGTTTGGACTGTGGCAGTGTATGGCTGTGGATAGAGGGCCCAGTAAAAAATGTATTGGAGGGCATTATGCAGGGAAGGAGAGGGAGGGGGAGTCCTAGGAATACCTTTTTGTCTCAAGCTTGTGGAGACACGGCTGTGAAGACGTAAGGTGAGCTGAAGACGGCTGCTGAGGATAGGCAGAAATGGACGGACAAAATCCATGAGTTTGTTAACCAGTTTTAGGACTGAATGACCTGATGATGATGAGGCTAATCGAATATAAATGTTGTTGAGTCATTTTTGAATTTAATTTTGTAATTTTACTATACGCGCACGACATATTCTTGGAAAAATCTAGGGTATTATAATAAAGTCCTAAACCTGTTATATCATTTAGAAGTATAATAATGTTATATTGAGCAACGTCTATACTGTGCCAGTGTGAAACCGCCATTAATGGTCAGTGCAAAGCAGTTGTACGTGGCGGATTCAAGTATCATTGGATGATTCACCGAGTACAGGACGCATGTCTCCATCAAGGCTGTCCGTCCGTCTTGGCGGGCGTGGTCTCCATCAATGCTGTCTGTGCTTCTTGGCGGGCGTGGACTTCATCAAGGCTGTCCGTGCTTCTTAGCGTGTACGGTCTCCAGTACTGCTGTCTGTGCTTCTTGGCGTGTACGGTTTCTATAAATGCTGTCCGTCCATCTTGGCGTGCACGGTCTTCATCAATGCTGTCTGTGCATCTTGGCGTGTACGGTCTCCAGTAATGCTGTCTGTGCTTCTTGGCGGGCGTGCACGGTCTTCATCAATGCTGTCTGTGCCTCTTGGCGTGCACGGTCTTCATCAATGCTGTCTGGGCATCTTGGCGTGTACGGTCTCCAGTAATGCTGTCTGTGTTTCTTGGCGGGCGTGCACGGTCTTCATCAATGCTGTCTGTGCCTCTTGGCGTGCACGGTCTTCATCAATGCTGTCTGTGCTTCTTGGCGTGCACGGTCTCCATCAATGCTGTCCGTTCCTCTTGCCGTGCACGTACAGTCCCTATTTCATGCACGTTATTTCGTCAATGTAATCCATCATTTTGGAATGTTCTCTGGTCAAATAAATTTGAAAAAGGGCAAGATGTTTATTACTATTTTTGCTTCCGGTAGTTTATGAGAAGTTTGCATGTGTGTTTTCTATATATACGAGGCACGTTCAAATGAAACTGGACCAAACTGCAACAAGTGAACCTAAATACGATGCGCATGATGACGTCATTTCTGGTGTATACAGCACATGTAGCAGATCCCACAGTTTACCCTAGGGTTATTCTAACTTAGAACATTATCACACTCATCTACATCATCATGACCACACACTGGTTTTTTTTATCAGTATTACTGATGATCAGAGGTAAAGTTGTGACGTGAAAAATCTTTTTTGTATTTTTTGTAAAGAAGATATGAAAATGAGTAATCCCTCGTATTGAGTTAATGGACTTAACAGTTAGATTATAGGGTGACCGTTGCAATAGGTTGAATAAGGTCAGCACATGGAAGTCATTTCGCAGGAAGGGGAATTCAAGAGGGTGGGAATTTAGTATTTAGTTGGAGATACTGGGAGCAAGAGATTGTTAACAATCACTTTACTTTCGTCTGAGATGTTTGGGTGTTATTATGATGGGATAGCGTTTAGTTACATGGGTATGGGTCAACATTGAAAACCCTATATATATATATATAAATATACTTATGGAAAATAAATTAAAGTGCCCCTTACGCCATGCGACGGGTCAAAAATAAAATTCCTTTTTGGGATTTGGGGAGATAATTGAAACAGAGTTACATGGGTCCAACAAGCCAACGACAGGAAAGCCCTGAAAATACCGTTCGTGGTACCCACAAATAGTTTGAGAACCCTGTCCGGAAGGTTGAGTTCATTAAACAGGGCATTGTCCCTAATTATCAAACAATACAGTTTAAGACTGTCCAGCCAAAATAGTTACCTTACCACGATTTCTACTGAGGATTCCACGACCTTCTGGGTCCCACAGCAGGTTAAAAAAACAAGCTATCATATCTCTGTGGACACGCAAATAAAGTTGAGAAAATGAACTTAAGACAAACAAAAACCATTAACAAAGCGGGCAGCTTAGAAAATAAAATGGGGTATGAGGGTTCATAGAGATCAGAAACAGCAGAGAAGAGAAGACTACCGTGCAGTTAGTAGGCAGGCGATAGACAAGAACAAGTAGCTAAAATAGACTACATAACATATCCAGCAAGTGACATGAATAGAGAGATATAATTAGAAGCAACCGGAGCAGACCAACACTGAAAGGCAACGAGAGACCACGCACGTGTGATAATCTGTATGTGTGTGCTGTTCTATTCAAATTTCTGCTAACACCTGTCACTCGTGACCCGATTTCCAAGTCTCTGAATAGCATTCGTGAGCATTCTCGTCAGAGGGAAACGTGTTGTTTCAACACGAAGCTGTCGTCTTGGACAACACGTCGTGACACATGTGTTATCTTGACCTGACAAGCACAGTAATAGAGCCACTGTTCTCTGTCATATGCACTAGTACAAATGCAGACGCCGAGCTCCTGACGTTGAGACGAGACAATAGGCTCAGAAGACATCGACGTTGTATACGCTGACAGGTGAGACATAATACGACCAAACGAGGGAGGACAGAGAGATTAGTACTGAGAACAAGTAGCTAGACGGCACTATATCAACGCACAGGGATATAGACGGTGAATTGAACAATTGCTAGATCCAACCACGTGAATAGAACTCTGGGTAATTTTAGTGCAAGAGAAAGACCTGTGTTAATTGCACGCAACTCATGAAAGTCATAATAGTTAGAGAAGTGTTGATAACAGAACTCTTAACAATTATCATGTTTAGTATTACTATTTTAATATGTATACTGTGCAACAAATAAACATTCATTGTTTTGATGTTGTTAAAAGAATTGTTAGTGGTTTAATTAAAGTGTGAGTTAAGGAGTGACAGTGGGAGGGAAGAAAGTTAGTAATAAGTGGGAATAGAATACGTGAGGGTTAACCCTGCTGCACATATAAATAAATAGTACCGTGACTTACAATGGGAATACCGTTAATCCTGCCACAATTATAAAGACACTTCACGTCAAATCAGTCATAGGGAAAGTAAAAGTGCTGATGATTTTTTAATGCTATTGATATCACAAAATAACAGAGTACAGCTTTTGTAAACAAATTCAGTGCCAGTGCTAGAATGTTCAATTATTGTAGTAGTTATTATCTGTTTTCGTTCTGTTCGTATGTATTATTTACGATACTGTTTATGTTCATTTTTGTGTGTTTGCAGAAATGGGGTTAATTTGAGGTCTCTGGAACAGGCAGTTTGATTTCAGTTGTTATGCTATTGTTAATAAGCTTGAGAAAAACCAGTTTCATTTAGTATTGTTAGTAAGCCTGAGAAAACCAGTATTTTTCCTGTTGTTGATACTTGGAATTCTGGTATTCAAACAGGCATGTCTGTTGCTAGGTAGCCGAATGATTCGGTTATATATAGTAGCTAATTTACAACTTCCTGCAGCTTACTAGACCAGGGGGGAAGATACAAATAATTTGGGTAGAATTTTAACTAGATTTTTTTTTATCTGGGCAGCGGATGTTAAGTACTTTTTACAATTTCTAACTGCCAAATGATTTTTATTGTGATCGACACTGGCATGGGAGTCCGATCTCACTACCCAGAGATCAGGGGAATTTTTACCAGAAAATTCACGTGAACAAATCTTGGTCTCCACCGTGATTCGAACCCGCCAACTCCGGCAGTCGAGGCGGACACCTTACCTCGAGACGACTGAGCCCCCTGTTAATATCCTTGAGAAAAAAAACGTCGATTTAAAAAAAAACCCCAGCTACTATGAAAAATGTAGGTGTTTTCCATATGAACTTGAAGTTTATAAAAGCGAAAGAAAGATATTAATTAGGATATATAAAAATTGTTATGTAGGGGTTCCATACGACATAAATATTGCTTCAAGGATTCCTCAAAATCTCAAAATACTGGTTATTCAATCAGGCACGTATCTATTTTTTTAATTTTTTTTGTTTTGCGTTCGCCTTATTTCTCTCATCCCCAAGGAGGCGTGAGGTTGCACTGTGGTTTTTATTTTGCGCTTTTCCGTCTAGTGTATCCGACTTCATCATGTATTTTATGTAAGGGTTTGCTTCCTAAGGGTAACGGCCGGTGATGTGATGGGGATCGAACCCAGCACCTTCTGGTTGTGAACAGTGCCACTTAACCACCAGCCCACGCACGTGTGTCTGATACCAGGTAGCCAAATGTTGAGTCAATCAACTCATGTCGCTCTTTTGCCTTGGTGTACCATGTTGGGTCCAGGGTCTCCTGTATGCCATCTCTCCACCTTTTCCTTGGTCGCTCACGAGAGCGACTAAAGTTGTAAGGCCTTCAGAAAGTCACTCTACATGTCCATCTGTTATCCGACATGCGCACCACTTGGCCGGCCCATCTATTATCCGACATGCGCACCACTTGGCCGGCCCATCTGTATTTTCGTAACATCGCGACATCTATGATGTCAGAGAAGGAAGTTCGAGGTCTGATCTCTACGTTGCGAATTTGGTCTCGAATAAAGATTTTCAATATTCTTCGCTTCATCTCTCGTTGGGCAACGTGGAGTCTATCTGCATCAGCTTTCCGTAGCTCCCACGCCTCGCAGCCATATACCATGGCTGGAATAACCACACTGTTGAAGGTGTGAGCCCTAGCGTTGACGTTTCGCATCTGTTGCAGTTTGGGTTTAATTCAGCTGAAGCTGAGCCAGCCCGCTGTTATCCTTCGTGAGATCTCCCGATTTTAAAAATGGGAAGGATCTCTTGGTCCAAGTAGAGATACCGATTGACGTTTTCGACGGGACAATCTCCAAGGCGCATATCTCTTCTTTTGGGCAGAAGGCGTTGAGAATGAACTGGCTTTTATTTCTATTAGTTTGTAGGTCAACTGCAACGCTTGCTCTGCTGAGCTCATTCAGGCTTTTCTCCGCTTCTTTGACGTCGTTGCTCAGGATGACTATGCCATCAATAAACCTCGGATGAATAAGAATGTTCCCTTCTTTGTTTATGCACCTATCCTCCCAGTCCTTGTTTTTGAAGACCTTCTCAAAGGGCTGCAATAAATAGTTTTGGTGAGATTGTATCATCCTGTCGGACGTCATGTGGTAGCCGTATAATGATCAGTCTATAGAAAAGGGTGATATCCGTTGTGCATCCGCTGTTTATCTCCCCTAACTGTTGAACGTATATTTCTGCAATTCCCTGTTTTCTCAGCGCATTCAGCAATGAAGTTATTTTGATGCCATTGAAAGCCTTCTCATAATCCACGAACACAAGACATAAAGACATCTGTACTTCATGCGCCATCTCCATTAATTGATTAATTGTGTGGAGGTGGTCAGTGATTGAGAAACCTTTCCTGAAACCTGCCTCATCTCGTTGTTGGTTCTCATCTAGTATCTTCTCTATGTGGTTGACGATCACTCTGGTGAAGAGTTTATAAAAGTAGGAGAGCAGATCGGACGGTCATTTACAGGAGGAGAGCAGACAGATCGGACGGTCATTTGAAAAGGAGGAGAGCAGACAGATCGGACGGTCATTTACAGGAGGAGAGCAGACAGATCGGACGGTCATTTGAAAAGGAGGAGAGCAGACAGATCGGACGGTCATTTGACAAGGAGGAGAGCAGACAGATCGGACGGTCATTTGACAAGGAGGAGAGCAGACAGATCGGACGGTCATTTGACAAGGAGGAGAGCAGACAGATCGGACGGTCATTTGACAAGGAGGAGAGCAGACAGATCGGACGGTCATTTGACAAGGAGGAGAGCAGACAGATCGGACGGTCATTTGACAAGGAGGAGAGCAGACAGATCGGACGGTATTTTGTCAGGAAGGAGAGCAGACAGATCGGACGGTATTTTGTCAGGTAGGAGAGCAGACAGATCGGACGGTATTTTGTCAGGTAGGAGAGCAGACAGATCGGACGGTCATTTGACAATGAGGAGAGCAGACAGATCGGACGGTATTTTGTATGGTAGGAGAGCAGACAGATCGGACGGTATTTTGTCAGGTAGGAGAGCAGACAGATCGGACGGTATTTTGTCAGGTAGGAGAGCAGACAGATCGGACGGTATTTTGTCAGGTAGGAGAGCAGACAGATCGGACGGTCATTTGACAAGGAGGAGAGCAGACAGATCGGACGGTATTTTGTCAGGTAGGAGAGCAGACAGATCGGACGGTATTTTGTCAGGTAGGAGAGCAGACAGATCGGACGGTATTTTGTCAGGTAGGAGAGCAGACAGATCGGACGGTCATTTGACAATGAGGAGAGCAGACAGATCGGACGGTATTTTGTATGGTAGGAGAGCAGACAGATCGGACGGTATTTTGTCAGGTAGGAGAGCAGACAGATCGGACGGTATTTTGTCAGGTAGGAGAGCAGACAGATCGGACGGTATTTTGTCAGGTAGGAGAGCAGACAGATCGGACGGTCATTTGACAAGGAGGAGAGCAGACAGATCGGACGGTATTTTGTCAGGTAGGAGAGCAGACAGATCGGACGGTATTTTGTCAGGTAGGAGAGCAGACAGATCGGACGGTCATTTGACAAGGAGGAGAGCAGACAGATCGGACGGTATTTTGTCAGGTAGGAGAGCAGACAGATCGGACGGTCATTTGACAAGGAGGAGAGCAGACAGATCGGACGGTATTTTGTATGGTAGGAGAGCAGACAGATCGGACGGTATTTTGTCAGGTAGGAGAGCAGACAGATCGGACGGTCATTTGACAAGGAGGAGAGCAGACAGATCGGACGGTATTTTGTCAGGTAGGAGAGCAGACAGATCGGACAGTCATTTGACAAGGAGGAGAGCAGACATATCGGACGGTATTTTGTATGGTAGGAGAGCAGACAGATCGGACGGTATTTTGTCAGGTAGGAGAGCAGACAGATCGGACGGTATTTTGTCAGGTAGGAGAGCAGACAGATCGGACGGTATTTTGTCAGGTAGGAGAGCAGACAGATCGGACGGTATTTTGTCAGGTAGGAGACCAGACAGATCGGACGGTCATTTGACAAGGAGGAGAGCAGACAGATCGGACGGTATTTTGTCAGGTAGGAGAGCAGACAGATCGGACGGTATTTTGTCAGGTAGGAGAGCAGACAGATCGGACGGTCATTTGACAAGGAGGAGAGCAGACAGATCGGACGGTATTTTGTATGGTAGGAGAGCAGACAGATCGGACGGTATTTTGTCAGGTAGGAGAGCAGACAGATCGGACGGTCATTTGACAAGGAGGAGAGCAGACAGATCGGACGGTATTTTGTATGGTAGGAGAGCAGACAGATCGGACGGTATTTTGTCAGGTAGGAGAGCAGACAGATCGGACGGTCATTTGACAAGGAGGAGAGCAGACAGATCGGACGGTATTTTGTATGGTAGGAGAGCAGACAGATCGGACGGTATTTTGTCAGGTAGGAGAGCAGACAGATCGGACGGTCATTTGACAAGGAGGAGAGCAGACAGATCGGACGGTATTTTGTCAGGTTTTCCTTGTTTTTATGGATTAGGATGGTTTTTTTAATGCTTTCCATTGGTTGGGAATTTGGCATTCGTTCTGACAGATTTTGAACAAAGTAGTTAAATGCCACGCTAGTGTGTCCCCGCCTACCTGGATTACGTCATTTGTGATTCCGTCTTGCCCTGAGACTCTTCCTGGTTTACGTTGTTTGATTGCATGTGTTATCTCGTCCGACTCAAGGATTCCGCAAGAGTAAAAAGGTTGAGAAAACTGAAATAGTGTTTTTTTAATGGAACTCTGACAGCTAACAGATAATGGACTAATAATAAGTTAATAGAATCAAGGAAGTAAGCGAGAGTTGATAATTGCCATCAAGATAAGCGGTGTTGTTCGAAGCTACTCGTAGTGAGTGAGTTGAGTCTTTGGTAGCGGTACAGTGACTCTTCTTACATCCCGAGGCGTACTTGAGATGTGCACCAGCATCCTTCTCGTAGCAAAGCCCACTGTTTGCCCTGGCCGTTATTCTAACTTATAACATTCTCACACTCATCCACATCATCATGACCATACTCAGTAAATGACATATCACACAGCAGGTGGCATATTTATTAAATCATACTCATATCATAGAATGAGTAGAGAAATTACAAACACAATATAATACATATCTTAACTAAACATTCTACTAAAACGGGAATTGTAAGCATTAGCTATTGATGGAATTCCCAACTAACTAAAACCCAGTTCTATTGCCTTGCAACTACATCACACACACATCGCCTTAACTGCGTCTTTAACACACCTTATCAAATACTCTTCCTCACTGAAATCCCCCCAGCGGGCGATCTCGACATAATTCGTTCACAGTGTGTCCTTGCTTACAAACACACGTTCATATTATCTATTTAAGCAAAACTCACACACCTATTTGAGCGATCCTGTTCTATCACTAAACATTCGTCCAACAGTCTACCAATCGCTCCTCTATCTAAGTCGGTGAGTTAAACGTACTATCTACCTTCAGTCACTCTCTCTCTCTCTCTCTCTCTCCATCCCTCTATCCAGCCTCTCTCTCTCCAGCCGCCCGAGCTAAACTTTGTCTCGAGTTATATATCCTCAAGCAAGGCCAGAGCTTGACCAATCGATCTCAGGTGATGGCCATCTTCAGTCCCATTGGACCGAACCACTTTGCACACCTGTCACTCATTCTCTCGCAGCAAGTCCCGCTGCAAATTTCGTCTGTCAATCAATCTCCCCCTACCAAAATCGGAAGGCCAGTGGTCAGTTTCTACCTGTCCACATTCCTTAACCCAACTCTGTTCTCCTTTGCTGAGACGGTGAGTGACCTTGACATGCATTCAGGTAGCTTTAAGCTGTAACATGTTCAGGCATCCTAAACTCCCCTTGCTCCGGCGGGAACTGTTACACTTCTGGCTGTAGTGTAATTCAAGGCTCCTCAGTAAGTTAACCACCATGAGGGGGAATAAGAATTGGTACAGGTCTCACTAAAAATTGAGAAATGCCTATGCTGGCGTACAGCCTCTGCCAATCAAGCCAACCGTGCCTTCTCGAGCGGTCCACTCACTGGGTCGTGCAAGCCAACTGTACATCTTCGAGCGGTCCACTAGCTGGGTCGTTCAAGCCAACCCTACCCCCTCGAGGGGTCCACTAGCTGGGTCCGGTGCTCCCCGTTTAAACTAACACGGAAATGGCGAACAGCGAGTATCCGGCGCTGACTGATCGGGCTGCCGATGCATGAAGGGATACAATAGCAGAATATGGGTGGGGTAACACACAGGTTGGACAGAGAGGGTCACAAAGGAGGTATCATCACATTAGTAAAAAAAACTCTATAGCCGCCACAGAAACCTCCAGCAGCATCAATGGGCCTGAACATCTGACAGTCAAAATACATGTCCTCCCAGAACCACTACAAATTACCAACTACTACTGTCTCAATAGCAAAAATCTGGAACTAGATAAAATTCCACGAGCCGATAAGAATCATATATTTTTCGGGGACTTCAACGGCGACTCTCCAAGTTGGGGCTACAACAACATGGATACAAGAGGAGAGGAGGTGGAGGATTGGATGGTAGAAAATCTTCTCATTCTAATAAACGAACCAGACACAGAGCCATGGATACAAGAGGAGAGGAGGTGGAGGGTTGGATGGTAGAAAATCTTCTCATTCTAATAAACGAACCAGACACAGAGCCATGGATACAAGAGGAGCAGAGGTGGAGGATTGGATGGTAGAAAATCTTCTCATTCTAATAAACGAACCAGACACAGAGCCAACCTTTTACTCAAGATGCTGGAGAACACAGAGCACGTCTGACCTGGCAATGGCAACTGAGAACATCCAGAGGCGCACACAAAGAGAGGAAATGAGGCAGCTTGGAGGTAGGGATCACAGACCAGTCAGGATCACAATAGAGGATTCAGCTGGAATTATAAAAGAGCAGACTGGAAACTCGACAAGCACTTAACTGAAGACAAATTAACAACACCCTTCACATCAATCAATGTAAGACAAAACACTTCAACACAAACATCATCACAGAGGCAGCGGAAGAATCAATACCACGAGGCAGAAGACAGAATTATAAACCTTTTCGGACCAGGGAACTACAAGAACTGCATGACAGGGCCACCAAAGCAATAACTACCATGGAGCAAGAACCATCAGACTTCAACATCATAGAACACACCAAACACCAAGCTATATACAGGAAGGAAAAACTCACGTATGTCAGAAAAGGTTGGCAGGAAAAAATATCTATTCCCTCAACATGAAGAAAGACACCACATCCCTCAACATGGAGAAAGACACCACAAAACTTTGGAGTCTGGTGAGGAGCCTAAATGAGGAGAACACCATCAGCCATGCAAAAACGGTACTTGAAGAGAGTGGCGAGACATATACGGGAAAACTTGAAGAGAGTGGCGAGACATATACGGGAAAACTTGAAGAGAGTGGCGAGACATATACGGGAAAACTTGAAGAGAGTGGCGAGACATATACAGGAAAAGTTGAAGAGAGTGGCGAGACATATACAGGAAAAGTTGCAGAGAGTGGCGAGACATATACAGGAAAAGTTGAAGAGAGTGGCGAGACATATACAGGAAAACTTGAAGAGAGTGGCGAGACATATACAGGAAAACAACCAGCCAATCTCCTTGCCGTAGGTTTTGCAGAAGACACCAAAATAAACAAGCCCAATGTAAGAGTTAGAGAGGTGGGAAATGAACTAAAAAAGAGAAGGAAAAGGAAAGAAAACAATGATTATGAAATAAACAAGCCTTTCAGCATCCAAGAATTGAATTGGGCAATAGGAAAACTTAAGATGAAAAAGGCACCTGGACCCGACGCGATAACAAATGAAATGATAACAGACTTGGGACCAATAGGCAGACAGCGATTCCTGGACCTGATAAACCAATCGTGGACTCAAGGATTGTTCCTAAAAGAATGGAAGGAGGCAGAAATAATCCCAATCCTCAAGAAGGGAAAACCAAAAGAATGGAAGGAGGCAGAAATAATCCCAATCCTCAAGAAGGGAAAACCAAAAGAATGGAAGGAGGCAGAAATAATCCCAATCCTCAAGAAGGGAAAACCAAAAGAATGGAAGGAGGCAGAAATAATCCCAATCCTCAAGAAGGGAAAACCAAAAGAAAACAAAAGAATCTACCGTCCAATCAGCCTCCTTAGCTGTCTGGGAAAGACAATGGAAAGGCTGGTGAACAATAGGATGCTAACTTTCCTTGAGAAAAACTAAATCCTGGACGAGTGCCAGTCTGGCTATAGAAAATACAGGAGTACCGACGACCAGATCGCTTATCTGACCCAGGAAATCGAAGATGCCTTTAAGAGGAAATGCAAACTATTGGCCACCTTCTTTGACCTGACTAAAGCTTTTGACAAAGTCTGGAAGAAAGGACTAACGTTAAAATTAGCTGGCTGCGGAATAAGGGGGGAAATGCTTGACTAGATCAAAGACTACATCCACTCACGTTGTGCGAGAGTCAGGGTGGAAGAACATAAGAGCAAAATGTTCAAACTGCATGAGGGGGTTCCCTAGGGAGGATCACTATCCCCTACCTTGTTTATCCTCTTTATTAATGATCTGTCAAACCAGTTCAGACCACACATCCCGAAGGCACTCCATGCAGACGACTTGGACAGATGGACCCAGGCAGTAAACATTGGAACCACAAAAGCAAGAATACAGAAAGCAATCAATGCAGTAAATGGGCAGACTCATGGGATGTCACAATAAACAAAGACACTCTCAACACTCTTCTCGCTCTTTACAAAACCAGAGCAGATCGACCTATATTTAGAAAACAGCCTACTGCCTAGAGAAGAATCCTACATACATAGGAATGAGATATGACAAAAGATAGGGCCCACACATAGAGGATACTCAAAAGAAGGCCACACTCAGACTAAGGCTGATGAAAAAACTGGCAGGAACAAACTGGATCGCAGATGCAAACACAGTCAGACAAGTCTACACTGGATATGTACGGCCGACACTGGAATATGGCATGGGTGCCTATGCAACAGCGGCAAAGACTAACCTACAGAAACTAGACAAGGCACAGAATACCTGACAGAATTATTACCGGAGGTCTGAAAAGCACCCCAATCAGAGAAGGAGCGGTAGCATACCCCCAGAGCCTCGGTGAGCGCAGAGAAGGAAAAATACTAAACCTTACAGGAAAAATACAAGCACATTAATAAACATCCAATGCAGGGAAAAGTCAATGAATTAACAAAATAGCCGCATAAAAAGAACAAGCTTCAATCATCTATCAAAAACCCTTACAGCAAGGAACAGTGACATAATATCAAAATGTCCAACGACATGGGAAATGATACAGGTATATGAAAATACAGACCAACAGCCCAACTTCACGATGGAAGCGAAAATACCAGGTATAGATAGAAAGAGGGAAGAACCAGACCATGCATTGAGAGAAAAAAAAACCTCAAGCATATTGGAGACGGCCTATCCTCAACCCATGTGGACGCACGTCTTCACAGATGGATCATCAGAGGAAGCATTGAGGAAAAGATGGACGGGACACGTCATACTTCTACAGGATGGAACAGTTATAGAAAAACCAGGTGCTGCCGGGGATCCTTCGACCCCTTGAACAGGGGCTAAAGGATAACAGAATAGTGTTTTTGTGTGACTGCATGTCGATTTTGCAGGCCACACAAAGAGAACCACGAGATAGTATGAAAAAAGAACTATATGCCAGCTGAATAAACTTTCAGACCACAATAAAATCACCCTCCAGTGGATTCCAACTCACTGCGGTATACCTGGGAAAGAATGGGCGTACAGGCTGGCCAGGGAGGGAAGACAAAGAGAACAATTCACCCACCCAGTGTCACTGCCAGAAGTCAAGGCACACATTAAAAAAAATATAGAAACAACAGTGGATAGAGAGAACAAACAGCAAATACCCACATGACCCAATCAATAGACTGAATTGGAAACAGTATACCACAATTTTCTGCCTCAGAACAGGTCATTGCAGACTAAATGGGCACATGCATAAAATGAAAGCAGCACAGACTGCACAATGTACATGTCAGAGAGGACCCCAGAACACATCCTACAAACATGTCCACCGCACCAAGACTCCCGTGAGAAGACCTGGCCCGAGGAAAGAAACATACAAGACAAACTGTGGGGAACCATTGAGCACCTGCGACTGACGCGCCACTTTATGGAGGCAGTTCATCTGGTGGCATAAAACGAGCGTACGGAACAGAACGAAAAGAAGAGCCACTATGAGGATTACTGTGTAGATCCATATCTCGTTACCCAGACTGCTGAGACACAGCCTTCTTCCAGGAACCCGAACAAGGATGTTTGTGCATGTGTGTGTGGTGTGTCTTTATCAGTATGTGTCACCGGGAACTGGTTACTCGTCGCTCCCACCAGGTAGGCGTTGGGGTATGTCCACATTTAGGGAACGGAAAAAGGGGGGGGGGTAGGGAAGTTTAAACTAGAACACATTATACGATTCCTGCTTCTGTTACGATTACGAGGCGGTGGTTGTTGGGGGGTTAGAGAAAGAATGGGAACGAAATTCAAGTTTTGATAGCAATGTCAGACAGAGAGAAGGGAAGAGATAGGGTATAAGAAAGAGAGAGAGAGAGAGAGTACTAGAGAGAGGATACTAGAGAGAAAGTAATAGAGTGTGAGAGATTAATAAAGAGAGAGAGAGTAAGAGAGAAAGAGAAGTAGGGAGGGAGGGTAATAGAGAGTGAGGGTACTAGAGAGTGAGGGTGCTAGAGAAGGATGGTAATGGAGAGAGAGGGTACTAAAGAGAGAGGGAACTAGAGAGAGAGGGTACTAAAGAGAGGGAACTAGAGAGAGAGGGTACTTAAGAAAGAGGGAACTAGAGAGAGAGGGCACTAAAGAGAGAGGGTTACTACAGAGAGAAGGTATTAAAAAGAGAGGTGTACCAGAGTCCAGGTTTCCACTATCTATTATTGTTACCACATTCATCCACATCATTCACGACCACACACAGCAAATAACCTAGCACACAGCAGGTGGCATATTTATTATATCAATACTCTTACAACAACTATTAAAGTGAGTGCAATGAAATTACAAACAATACAAGAAATGCAATCTTATCTAAATAGATACATGGAGTTTATAAGCACAAGCTATTGATGTTGCTCCAGACTAATCCAACCCAGTTCTAGCCGCACACTTCCCTCCCCTTATCTGCACCCTCAACACACTTTCAAAAACTCGCCCTCACGTTCGTATTCTGTGACACTCAGATCCCCTCAGGCAGGTGATCTGGACATAATACATTTAATATATTCAACGTATACTCACATATGATCACACACTCAATCGTTCCCTCGGTGTCTACACACACCACACATACATCTAGATCTCTCTTAGACACATGGCGCCCAACGCACACCATATAGAGCGACTGGCCAAGATTCGAAGGCGTATGCTTGTTCAGCGACCCTGTTCTCACACATTCGTAAAAACAGCCTATAAATCACTCTTCTATTAAGTCGGTGAGCTAAACAGATTCCTAGCCAAATTCTCTCTCTCTCTCTCTCTCTCTCTCTCTCTCTCTCTCTCTCTCTCCCCATCGCCAGTCTGCTTGAGCTAAACTTTGTGTAGCAATATATAGTCTCAAGCAATATCAGAGATATCCAATGGATCTCTGGGAGACGTCTTGACTCCATTCAGCTGCTATTGGAACGCATCGCTCTCCTGTCACTCAAATATAGCAGCAAGCTCCGCTGCCCTCTTGTCTGTCACTCATCCTCCACTACCCAAATCGGAACGCCAGTGGTCAGTTCTTTCCCCCCAACCCCGTTTTCCTTTGTATCGAGACGGTGAGTGACCTTGGCGTAGTGTCGAGACAGAGTGACCTTGGCACACATTCAGGTACCTTTGTTCTCAGAGTCGCTGACAACATCACCCCAGCTCTAAACGCTCATGCACCGACTGGAACTGTTACAGAGGGTACTAGAGAGAGTCTACGAGAGAAGGAGGGTACTAGAGAGAGAGATGGCACTAGAGAAGGAGGAAAATATAAAAAGAGTACTAAAACGAGAGGGTACTGGATAGAGAGAGAGAGAGGGTACTAGAGTAGGAGGGTACTAGAAAAGGAGAGTACTAGAGCGAAAGTACTAGAGAGAGGGTTCTAGAAAGAGAGAGGGTACTAGAGAGAGAGGGTACTAGAGAGATAGTAATAGAAAGTACTAGTGAGATGGTACTAGAGAGAGGATACTAGAGAGAGTATACTACAGATAGAGTACTAGAGAGAGAGGGTACTAGAGAAAGGTACTAGAGAGAGGTGCTTGAGAGATCGTACTTGAGAGAGAGGGTACTAGAGAAAGAGTACTAGAGAGAGGGTAATAGAGAGAGGATATTAGAGAGAGAGAGAGAGGGCACTAGAGAGATGGTACTAGAAAGAAAGACAACTAAATAAAGAGGGTAATAGAAAGAAGGTACTAGAGAGGAAACTAGAAAGAGAGAGAGTACTAGAGAAAGAGGGTACTAGAAGAGGGTACTTGGGAGAGAGAGAGAGAGAGAGTAGTAGAGACGGAAAGTACTAGAAATGCATGGTACTAGAGAGAGGGTACTAAAGACAGGGTACTAGAGAGAGATGGTACTCTAGAGAGGGAGCGGGTACTAGAGAGAGAGGGTATTAAAGAATAAGGGTACTAGAGAGATAGGGTACTAGAGAGAGGATACTAGAAAGATAGAGTACTATAGAGAGCGAGTACTAGAGAAAAGGGTAATAAAGATAGGGTACTAGAGAAAGGGCACTACAGAGAGAGACAGAGAGAGTAGTAGAGTGTACTAGAGAGAGGGTGCTAGATAAAGAGGGTACTAGAGATAGAGGGTACTAGAGAGAGAGGGTAGTAGAGAGTACTTGAGAGAGTGTACCAGAGAAAGAGTACTAGAGAGAGGGTATTACAGAGAGGGTGCTACAGAGAGAGGGTACTAGAAAGAAAGTACATGAGAGAGAGGGTACTAGACCAAGAGATTACTAGAGAGAGTACTAGAGAAAAGGGTATTAGAGTAAGAGGGTACCAGAGAGAAAGAGTACTAGAGAATGACAGAATACTGGAGAAAAGGTTACTAGAGAGAAAGAGTACTAGAGAAAGACATTATAGGGTACTAGAGAAAGAATGTACTAGAGAGATAGGGTACTAGAGAGAGAGGTACTAGAAAAAGAGGGTACTAGAGAGAGAGAGAGTACTAGAAAAAATTGGTACCAGAGAGGGTCCTAGAGAGGGTACTAGAGAGAAAGGGTAGTAGAGAGAGAGGGTACTAGAGAAAGAGGATACTAGAGAGAAAGAGAGTACTAGAGAAAAAGGGTACTAGAGAGAGGGTACTAGAGAGAAAGGGTAGTAGAGAGAGAGGGTACTAGAGAAAGAGGGTACTAGAGAGAAAGAGTACTAGAGCGATACAGTGCTAGAGAGCAATGGTACTAGAGAGAGGAAGAGTATTAGAGAAAAAGGGTACTAGAGAGAGGGAACTAGAGAAAAAGGGTACTAAGAAAGGGTACTAGAGAAAGAGGGTACTAGAAAGAAAGATTGCTAGAGAAAGAGGTTACAAGAGTTGGTACTAGAGAAAGAGGGTACAATAGAGGAAGGGTACTAGATAGAGGGTACTAGAGAGAGGGTACTAGAGAAAAAGAGTACTAGAGGGAGATAGGGTAGTAGAGCGAGGTACTAGAGAGAAGATTGTGGCACAGAGTCCAGGTTTCACTGAGTAATTATTTATCAAGAATGTTACAATATGCATCCACATCATTTAAGGCCACACACAGCAAATAACATAGCAGACGGCAGGTATCAGATTTTTTACATGAATAACAACAAATCCAAAATTTAGCAAACAGAACAGCAGTATACATATTAGCACAAACGGAATAGCAGTATACATATTAGCACAAACAGAACAGCCGTATACATATTAGCACAAACAGAATAGCAGTATACATATTAGCACAAACAGAACAGTCGTATACATATTAGCACAAACAGAACAATATACACCTGAACTAAATGATCATATATTAATATAAATATTAACTACAGTGGAAGTTTTAAGCATTAGCTTTTGTTAACTCTTTCATTCTCATTCAACCCAGTTCTAGCCGCTATACTCACCTCCCCTTATCTCCACACTCAACGCAGTCTCAAAAACTCGTCTTCACGATCGTATTCTGTACTCTGCCGTTCTGTGCACCCACACACACTCAGATCACTTTAGACAGGTGATCTATACATTCACAAATACTTCCCATTCACATTTACTATCAGATCATTTACCAACTGGCGATCTGTGCATTCACAAATACTTCGATCACGTCCTTGTAGTCGGAATCACGTTTTCACTTATGGTCACACACTCAGTCGATCTGTGCATACAACTACTTCAGAACACACATCGTTTACTCGATGTCCTGCACAATATCACATACATTCAGATCTCTTCTAGCCACATGGTCTCAAGCACACACACTAATAGAGCGAATGGCCAAGACTCGAAGGTGTATGCTGGTTCAGTAACCCTGCAACACATTCTATCACTCACAAACTCCTAACAAGCCTGCTAGCTAGTAGCAGCCTCTCAATCGCTCTGCTAGCCAGCCTGTTAGCTAATCCATGAGAGGATAGTACCCTTCCGTCTCTTAGTACCCTTTCTCTCTAGTACCCTCTCTCTCTCTAGTACCCTTTTTCTCTAGTACTTTCTCTTTCTCTAGTACCATCACTCTCTAGCACCCTATCTCTCTAGTACTCTCTCTCTACTACCCTTTCTCTCTCTCTCTCTCTCTCTCCCGGCCAGTCTCTCCCTAGGTCAGCCTGCTGAGTTCATCTTTGTCGAGTATTATATAGCCTCAAACAACTTCATGGCTGTCCAATTGGCTTCTGTTGGTTGTCTGACTTAGCCATCACCCGAGTTATGGATCTACCTCTAACTAGTTGTTATTGGACGAATAACTCATAATTCATGTCACTCTAAAGGTCGCAGCAGCAGAATGTGATGACCTATGACTACCACTAACAAGCCGGAATGCCAGAGTGGTCAGCTCCTAACCCCCACCTGTACCAGATACATTCTCCACCGAACCCCTCGTTTCCTTTGTCGACTTAGTGTCGATATTGTGATTGACCTTGGCACACATTCAGGTAACCTTTTTTCCCAGAGTCGCCAGCCCCATCATCATTGCCCATAACGCCCATGCTCCAGCTGGAACTGTTACAGGATACTAGAGAAAGAGGGTCCTAGAGAGAGGTATTAGAGAGAGAGGGTACTAGAAAGAGGTAATAGAGGGAGGGTACTAGAGAGAGGGTACTAGAGAAAAGGTACTAGAGAGAGGGTACTAGAGAGATGGTACTATGTCCAGCATCTGAGTCCTTATCGTCAGTATTTCCGTCACAGTCCGCCGGTTGACTCAGACTTCACCATTTTTTTTTAGAGTCAAGTGCTTTCTAACGCTGCACAATAATGTAGGTCCTGATACCGTCTATTGATGGCCCAGGCGCCCTGAAATAACCAAAAAGACTGTATGTGGCTGAAAAGAGCTGACCTTCGCCAACAGAGAGTAAAATCTGTAACATGAAAATGTCAGGTAGCCAACTATGTAGGGTAGTACACGAGTACGACAACGTCATTAGGTCAAGCAAACTATAACTGAAACAACTGCACATGTAACACATATGGGCTTTGGCGCAGGATTCTTGTGAGGACCGAACCGTAGTTGTGGCTCGCAGTTCCTACTGTAGTGAAACAGGAAGAATGCACAACCTACGTCTGACACGTTAAGACGGAAACCTGGCAGGCTGTCATTGTTGTTGCTCGAAGCTATTCGTGCTGAGTTGAGCTAACTCATGACGACGTTTCTTTAGTGACAGGTTACAGTGGCTCTTTTATATCCTGAGGCATATGTTAGAAGCTGCCCTCCTGGCTGTAGTGTAATGAATACATCTATTGGGTTTACAGTGTCGATCCCCAGCTTGTTGACCAGCCTATTTATTTGACTCAACACGGCCAAACACTGACAAGATTGACATGCCGAGAGCACTTTCGTTGGGTCTAATATGGAACGGGTGCTGGAATTAGACCCTCGAAAATCTGGGGCTACCCTCTAAGTAACTTGATTGTCTCGCTAAAGGAATTGACGGAAGGGCACCACCAGGAGTGGAACCTGCGGCTTAATTTGACTGAACATGCAAATACTGTAGAACGACTGACAAATCGAGAGCACTACCCTTGGGTCTAATAATGAACGTACGCTGGTATTAGACTCACGGAAGACAAGTCAGCTCTCTAACACTCTAATGAAAGAACGCTACGGAAATCGTGTTTAACTCCGCAGAAACCGCAGATTTCAAATACCTGGTCATTGACAAACAAAAGCCCTCAATAAATTCGTCTGGCCAAATAGTGAACGGGTGCTGGAAATAGACCATCTGAAGACAGGTCAGTTTTACCCTACTAATGACAGGGCGTTGCTACGGAAAACCAGCTCATATCTAGAGGAGCCGCAGACACTTTGGTTCACGTACCAGACTGATAAGCCAATGGCGCGAGGCTACCATGTGGGGGATTACGGCCGAACCCTTGTAAGCCGCAATCCCGCCCAAAATCTCAGCACCACTGCAATGGGAGGCTCCTACATGTTCGGGACCTGGGGCTCGCGCCCCAGCCCTATCCGGTAGAGCCGCAGAAAGAGGTTTCTGCCGTCCGCCGATCAAAGCGGGCGGACAACTGCTTGATATTCACCTTATACGGCGATGGGGTGCGAAACCACCAACACAAGACTTAGTACCTGGTCGGGGTGTCGAAAACAGTAGAGCAGCCACCTCACTGTGAACTGTCGAGACTCAACCAATGACCATGAGATCTGTCCGCACACCAGGCGAACAACATCTCTGTGACATTACCAGGCTTGTCCTCTGGTTAAATGCACTTCGGCTACGATATCTACCTCTGTACATTATCAGCCATATAGCTATCATGCTGGACGCAGAAGAGATTCAGAATAGCGAATATTGCACACCTGCCCCACTGTGTCAACACCCCAGGTGGCGGGGAATGCTAGGCGTACCATCTCTGCATAGAAGCCAAGAAAATAAAGGGAGAAAGAGATACCCCACTCACATGCAAATGCTACGTTTCTGGCAGGACGTGACGATCCTGGGATACAGACACACTGGACTGCCTCTCTTCCGGGTAAACCAGTCCATCTCATATATCATCTCACATATTGCACTCATTGCACCCTATAGACACGAGTAGTGAAGACTCGATAGTCTGGTAAGACAACTTCCATAAGAGAGACAACTCTGATCACAAACAACTGCTGCCTTGCAGATAGGCTGGGGACAGCCAAAGGCTAAGGAGGGCATCCCTACAGAAACGCCTGTTGAAATCGGATGCACGGGGCCGCAAGCCTAACAAAACAGTGCAACGTAAATCACAGCATGATGACAGTACAACCGATTAGAAAAACGCATGGCGCTCATCCTGCGTAGTCCCGCCAGGCAGCGATAGTGCCGGGCCTCACACCTCGAAGGGGCCCACCCTTGACTACTGGTGGTCACCCACAAATGTGTCGTGGAGTCAAGGCACATGGCTATGGGGCAACTTCTATTGACCAAAACCTCAAGACCCTCAAAATACTACAGTGGAATGCGGAGATAGTCATTAACAAAAAACTTTCCCTAACACATCACCTGCATGAAGGTAAGATTGACGTGGCATGTATCCAGGAAACGCACCTCAACAATAATCATAAATTCTCAATCAGAGGATACCAGACCTTCCGTCTAGATAGAGAAGGCCACAAAGGAGGGGTCCTGATACTGACCAGAAACTGCATACCGAGTAGCGCGGTATCTGTCAATCACACTGGACAAGCAGAAATTGTAGGAGTTGACATAATGGCTCAAGAGACGAAGCTCCGCATTTTCAATCTGTACGGACCACCAAATAAAGACCTATTGCTCTCGAGTATGGAGGTCAGAGACTCCAACTGCATAGTAGTTGGAGATTTCAACAGCCACTCGGAGAGATGGGGATACTCTGACACTGACAGCAGAGGTGACGAAGTGGAAGATTGGGAGATAGATGCAAATCTCTCCCTAATCAATAGGCCGGAGGATAGCCCTAGCTTCTATTCAAGAACATGGCATACCACCTCGACTCCAGATTTGGCCTTCTTCACACAGGACATACACCATAAAATAGACCGCCAGGTGCTAAACCAACTGGTAGGTAGCGACCACAGGCCGATCAGGCTAACCATTGACATGGAAGTAGGCCCACAGGAAACAAAACCGCTCCCACGTTGGAATTACAAACGAGCCGACTGGGACAGATTTGCAATCCTGACAGATGGGCTGTGTGAAACCATCAACACACAAAACACCAAAATGAAGCCCATGGTGGAAAGCCTAAGCAAGGCAATAATGCAAGCTGCCACTGAAACCATCCCAAGAGGAGCTAGGAAAAACTATAAGCCCTACTGGAATGATGAGTTGCAGAAAGTGGAAGATGCAGTTACAAATGCTAGGAACATGGCAGAGCGAGACAAATCCATGGAGGCAAACATCGCCCTCAAAGCCGCCACAGCAAAATACAAACACACTCTTAAGCAAACAGCAAGAGAAAATTGAAAAATTAGACGGAAAGCCTAAACCTGGACAAAGACGGGAACAAGCTATGGAAGCTAGTCAGAGCCATGAACGACGAAACCCCGTCAAATAAACAAATTACCATCAAGCAGGGCGAGAACTTGATCACAGGTAAGAAAGCCGCAAACGCCTTTGTCGATCACTATGCCAGAGCAAACCACATCGAGGTCCCTGCAGATAAGCATACAGACATTAGCGAAGAGCTAAAGAAGCACGATAACATGAATACGGCACCTAAAGAGCACATGATGGCCAAATTAACAATGCGCGAAATGGAAGAGGCTATGAAAACATTAAAGAAAAGGAAATCTCCCGGAAAAGACGGGATAACAAACGAAATGCTGATGGGGCTGGGCCAAACAGCGAAGAGGAAACTGCTATCGGTCCTGAACCAAAGCTGGAAAAGGGGAATTGTACCCCAGGCATGGAAAGACGCAATACTGGTACCAGTACCAAAAACAGGAAAGGATAAAACAGATCCAAATGGATACAGGCCCATCAGCCTACTGAGCTGTATCGGCAAGCTGATGGAACGGATGATAAACACCAGACTGATGTGGCATCTGGAAGAAAAACGAATACTAATTCCACAGCAAGCAGGCTTTAGACAGCACAGATCCACTGAGGACCAGGTCATCCTCATAGCCAAGGAGATAGAAGATGCCTACCAGGCACAGAAACACACAGTAGCTGTTTGGGTGGATCTGGAAAAGGCATTTGACAAAGTCTGGAAAGACGGACTTAGAGTCAAGCTAAGAAGAAGTGATGTTTGTGGGAAAATGTACAAGTGGATCAACCACTACCTCAAAAACAGAACGGCCAGAGTCCAAGTACAAGGGCAGATGAGCAAAAAGGTGACACTCGAGCAGGGAGTACCCCAAGGGGGAGTACTGTCACCCACACTCTTCCTGGTATATATAAACTATATTACAGAGAATATACCAAGAAGAGTCCATAGCTCAATGTTTGCAGACGATCTGGCTATGTGGACCTCTGAAAAGAATCTCACCATAGCAAGAAATCGGATGCAGACGGCCCTAACATCGCTGGAAGAGTGGGCGAACTCATGGCTGGTCAAAATAAACGAGGAGAAAACCACATGCACAATATTCTCGCTTTCATTAAAACCCCAAAATACCAAATTAAGTCTAAATGGCAAATTCCTGCTGCCAAACGACAACCCAACCTATCTGGGAGTCACCTTTGACATGGAAAAGTCAGATTGAGAGAAACCGAATGAAAGCCAGAGAAAGAATGGCAATCATGAGGAAACTTGCTGGCACAAGCTGGGGAGCAGACGAAGGCATACTAAAGAAACTGTACACTGGAAGAGTGAGACCAGTTATCGAGTATGGCATTGCGGCATGGACAACAGCAGCGAAGGCGAACTTCAATAAAGTTAGCAAACTTCAAAACCAAGCCATGAGAATTATAACAGGTGGCATGAAGTCAACGCCAATTGTAGAACTTGAAAAGATTACAAAACTGCAATCCATGACCGATAGAAGAGACTGCAGAGCCCAGCTGCAGTCAGAGAAACTCCGAAGACTGACCGACCATCCAATGCACCAGAGACTAAACAATTTGGGAAATGGGAAACTAAAGCGGAGAAACTTTGCAGAAATAGCCAAAGCAAAGATGCACGAAGATCCCATAAACGCACTAAGAACACCAAAACCCATCACTACTGTACGAAAACCTACCTGGAGGCAGGATATATTTCCAGAGGTGGTAGAAAATATAACAGGTATTGCAAACAAAAACTGCCGGACTGAAAAAGAAAGGAGAGATACTACCCTAAGCTTCATTACGAAAAGCTACCCAAGCATGGACTGGACCCATGCATACACCGACGGTTCTGTAACAAATACTACACAGAACGGAGGGGCAGGAGCATTCCTGAACCTACCAAATGGCAGAAAAATAACACTGTCATTCGCTACTGGTAAGTACACAAGCAATTTCAGAGCGGAGGCAGAGGCACTGAGGGCGGCAGTGGAAGAAATGGTGACACACAGTGAAAATGAAAGCCATATAGTCCTGCTTACAGATGCTCTCGCCGTAGTCACAGCGCTAAAAAGCCAGAAAAATACTGAGCTTAATGACTTAAGAGCAGCACTCTGCAAACTGTGCCAGCAGTCCGCACCAAAAAGGGTAGTGGTACAGTGGGTCCCATCACACTGCAACATCGAAGGCAACGAGGAGGCAGACAGACTGGCAAAAGAAGGTGCAAGACTACCACAAACAGATACTAGTATGACGTACGAAGAGTCAAAACGGCTTATCAAAGCCAGATACATGACCAAATGGGAAACCGAACATACTGGTTACACCAAAAACGATGCCTATTACCAGTTGAACCGAAGACAGCAGGTCGTTGTCTTCAGACTTTGCACTGGCCACAATAGACTGAGGTACCACCTATTCAACAAATTGAAGATAGGGTGTACCGACGAATGCCAGTGCGGTACTGGTAAAATGACCGCTGAACATCTGCTGCAGAACTGCCCGACATACGAGGATCAGAGAGAGCAGATGTGGCCATCACCAGTGGAACTGCAAGACAAGCTCTATGGCAGTGGCGACAGCCTCAGGATGACCGCCGCTTTTTTCGAAAAAATAATGGTTACTGTCTGACTGCGTACGCAGAAGAAGAAGAAGAAGACCAGCCTATTTACAGGAGAACGAACGAGGACACGAGGTTGTGGCTGTGTCAATATGTTTAACCTGCCCTTGGTTACTGTTCTCTCCCACCTGTGAGGTCAAACTGATGCTTCAATAAAAGAACATCTTTCCACACACTTGCGTCACAGATTCTAGGACACAATTGATCTGGATTGTAACTGACCCACGTTTCCTATAAGCTATTATGAGACCCGAATAAGTTCAAGGCAGGGTTTCCCCGTTACATGGTTTTAGAACCTCAAAATGGATCCCACGATAAGGATTTGCGTAACATGGCAGAAGCTCGCAGATGCAGAACGTTCGCACCTCTGTCCGTATGGTCGGCCCCAGATGCCAGAAAGTGAAACCAGCCCCATTAAGACTGTTAAAATATGTTTTTAAATTAATTAAGCTTGGTTGCGAAGTCTGCAATTTTATTATTTTCAGGTCTAAAAATGAATTCGAGAAAATGTTCTACTGTAGCAGAAAACCTCTTAGTGGTGTTATATGCAGAAACAACAATCTGTCAGCTTTCCGTTGTAAATGGAATACATGTACTGTGATGACACATACACTGATTGTGGCAATATGCGTCAACTGACTGTCACAGATGTCGTAGAGTGGGGACTTGCTGCCAGGAAGGAATGAGATGACTATAATTCAACTCAACAACGCTTCCTCAGATGTTTTATTTCTAATAAACTTGACAGCAGCGAGGACGTGGAGGTTTTGTGGGAGAAGGAACAGGTGTCATAAGATGACAATGGCAATATTTATTTTGAACACACAAATAATGTAATTGACTCGTCTAAACAATATGAGATTCTTTCTAGTTCGAGTGATGGCGAGGGGGTTCCATGTAGCTACAGTTTAGATGTTGTGTGCATATTTCGAAGTTTCTAGTTTGCACTTCCCCACATATTCCGTGTGATTTTAACTTTCTAAATAATCTGTGATGAGGTACTCTATCAAAGGTCTTAGCAAAATCCCCTTTATCTATCATTTTATTAATCTCCTCTATGAATTCTAATAGATCTGTTAAGCATGATCTCCCTCTAGTAAGCCCATGCTGACTATTTCTGATTAGATTAAACTTGTCTAAATGCATTACAATGTTTTTTTTTATTATTGACTAACAATTTACAGACTATGCTCGTTAAACTCACTGGTTTATACTTTGCTGGATCTAATTTTTTGCACTTTTTGAATAAGGGGATCACTCCTGCATCTTTCCAATTCCGTTTGCAAGTGATTGAGAACATAATATAGCCAATGGTTTTGCTGGTTGGTCTCTAATTCCAAACCGCAATTTTGGATTAATACTATCTTTACCTGGACATTTATCCACTTTCAACACCTCCGATTTTTTTAAAGACCATTTCCTCTGTAATACAGATTGATCTTAATCCTGCTGTATACATGTCTCTTTGAAAGATATCTATAGGCTCTGGGATCTTGGAACAGTCCTCTTTTGTGTAGACTGTGCCAAAGTACTGATTGAGTAGATTTAGCTGCCTCCCTATTCTCACTTATTATTTTTCGTGTATTGTCTATGAGAGTACTGTCTATTCTTAGTTCACTTTTCAAGAGTAGAAGTTTATTTTGAAAAATTGTAATGTGTCCATACAGCTTCTAAACAAACATTCCTTGAGTTTGTAACTTAGCATTGAGTTAATTAAGATGAGTTGTAACGCCTACACTAAATGCCAGATCCCACAGCCAGCTTTAATTAATCAATATCCCGTAGAGGTATTTCTTTCACCCCGATGAAAACACATCTCATTTTTAAAATAATTAAAGCGTTTCAAAAGTGATTAACAAATTAACACACACACAGATAAAGAGAAAGAGAGAGAGAGAGAGAGAGAGAGAGATAGAGAGAAGATGGGAAATAGAAGGAAAATGAGAGTGGAAAAAGAGGGGAAGTTTACGCAAACGTATGGACTGTATTCAAACCTTGAGGTGTGAGGTATTCTATATAGAAAATCAAACAATTCTCAAGCTCAAACCAGTTTTGATCATGGGAGGAGCAGGAAATGATGGCAATGATCAATCTTTCAACCAGTTTGCCTAAACACAATGTGAGGGACACTGGTCTATAGCTTTCAGGTGCTCCTAGTTTTTTTCCCTTTGTTCAGTGTTGATTTATTAGTTGCTGATAGCAGCAGAGACATCAAAGCTGCAGGGACTGGTGTGGATCTACTGCCCTGATAATTCTGGAGTTCCGGGCAACAATTGACTGCAGAGCTTTGAAATCGAAACAAGTTCGAGAGGACTGGAGCGCAAGAGAAAACGAAGCAAAAGTGTGTAAAATCAACTAACTGCAGAAACCATTAGTATCTACAGGGGGACGGCGTGGGCTAGTGGTTAAGTGGTACGGCTCACAACCAGGAGGTGCTGGGTTCGATCCCCATCACAGCACCGGCTGTTACCCCAGGGAAGCAAACCCTTAGAAAATGCAGGAGGAAGCAGACCCTTACATAAAATGCATGCTGGTCGGATGCACTGGGCAGACAGGCGCAAAATAAAAACCACAGTGCAACGCACACTGCCTTGGGGAATTGATAAATAAGGCTAACGCCAAAAAAATAAAAATCAGTATCTTCACCCTCCGCATTTACTGAGAGACACTGAGAACTTATGGGCATGCTCCAAGTGCAGGGAAGTCTATTCTTAGGAACAGAACAGAACAATGCAGTGAAGCCCACACAAATCTGCAGTATTGATGTTCGTGTCAAATAACTGGTTTGATTTGAGTTACAACACCCATGTTTGGCACATTCATTGCTGGTAGTCCCATAGGTTTGTATCTCGTTTAGTTTTTCCCCACTTAAGATAGAAGAGGCTTTACAAAAGTTAAGTTAGGTCTTATATACTTGGACAAAGATATATATATATATATATATATAGGCAATAGCTATGTGATCCTAGCAAGACAAAAACAATAACCAAACCCACATTACGGCCACAAAGCCTTTGTCAAGGACAATGAAAAAAACTAAAACAATCAGCTGCTCTATCACAATTAGCTGCTCTATCACAAACAGTTGTTCTATCACAATCAGCTGTTCTATCACAATCAGATGCTCTATCACAAACAGTTGTTCTATCACAATCAGCTGTTCTATCACAATCAGCTGTTCTATCACAATCAGCTGTTCTATCACAATCAGATGCTCTATCACAAACAGTTGTTCTATCACAATCAGCTGTTCTATCACAATCAGATGCTCTATCACAAACAGTTGTTCTATCACAATCAGCTGTTCTATCACAATCAGATGCTCTATCACAAACAGTTGTTCTATCAGTCAGCTGTTCTATCAGTCAGCTCAACAACAATTGTCACTAATCTCAGCATTTTTTTTTCAAGGTAGACACTTTTTCAATCGCTTGTAATGTCTATTCTCTTACTATAACCACTGGCTGTTTATACACTGTGACTGGTTCTGGTTGGTACATGACATCAGTTCTCTTTTGCTAATGGTCAAGTCAAAGTTGTCACAAGCAGCAGAGAACCGGTCCATGCCTCCTGCATATTCTATTCTGAGCTACTAGTCAGAGTAGTCATTCGCAAACAAGAGTTTGCATATCGTATCGTGCACCACCTTGGTGTTCACATTGTCTGTAGGGATTGAATAGACCACCATTTTTTTTTTACTTTCCATGTCCAAGCGCAGCGTCATAAAGTATGCATCCAGTATTCAGCGACATGGATTTCCTTGTCATTTGCCTCCAGCATGTCGTACCTATTGCATGTTCAGTTTGGAGTCTGTTCAGTGACTTCCATGTTGTGTATGGTAGATGATGTACGGGGGCAGGTTCCTCCCGAAGTTCCATCTCTGGGGCCTGCATCAATTTGTGCCATCGCTCAGCAACTTTCAGGGTGTCCTAATGAGCTGTGTTGATTTTAGGAAGCTATGTCTGGATTTTAGCTTTGTGCTCTGTACCTGATGTCCAAACATTGGGTGCCTTGGGTCATGCTCCTGTTTTTTAGTTCGATTTCTGCTGCGACACTTCTTCGAATCACGGGTGGTGCTATGCCAATTATGGAGTATATTTCATCAACAGGAGTAGGTTTTAGGCACCCTGAAAATATCAGACTTGCCTCATTTATTGCAACCATTGAAATCGGGCGCCCTCTGAAAACGACATTGGTCGGATAATTTTTTCAACAGCAAAGGGAACTTTATTGGTATGCCATATTCAGTATCCTTGAAAGCGTCCATCAGCACAGCTGAATACATCATGCTGAACAAGGTATGAATTATTTGGGAAAATGGACAACATTTTTAAGAGATTGCAATTAAGAGAATGGCAATAAACAATAACATTATAATAGAAGCAATTGAATGCACAGTACAATATTGAAAAACACTTTTAATTTCTTTAAAAAACCAGAGAAAAAAATATAAAAAAAACACAAGTGGTAGTTATAAAATGATACATTCTTTTATTGTCAGTAGGTACTTTTTTATTTTTTTTATTTTATGTGTTTGCCTCACTAGTTTCTACTGGCGGAGGCGCGCCTATTCCACCCCAGACCGTAGTCAATTTGGGCGATATTAAGACGCATAAACCAGTGCTTGGATGAGTGTGTGTATCTGTTTGTACCTAACCTGGTGTTTCCGTGATGTTCCTCCCGTTGTTCCTCGCCTTTGATGTTCCTAGTTGTCCGCTGTAGGTATTTGCATAAATATGCACAATAGTTTTCCTGGGACCATTTTGGGATTGAGTATATTTATTTTCTGTCATACTTGATTCGGATCTCTTTTTTGTTTCCTGATTTCTTTCTTTTTTTTTCTTTTTTTCCCCTCTTCTTTTTTTTTCTCTTTCTATTTAAAAAAAAAAATATAAAACCCCATCATACATTTTATACACAATTGTGAAGATAGCAGTGTGGTGAGGTGTACAACGAGAATGAATGAGATGGAATGATTGGGAAATATAACAAACAATATACTTGATACATAAGGATTAAGAGTACAATATAAATTAATTGAAAAGTGTCTTCCTTCTGTTGTGAGGCCCATCTGTGTTGACTTCCTTCTGTCTGGTCTTGGTGTATCAGGTTTTGCCTGCTCTCATATTTTTCCATCGCATCCATGTGCTCCAACTTGTAAGCGATTCACTGATTTGTGTGTCACCTTGTAGATCCCTCATCTCACCTGTGCCCTCTAGCTCTCGCAGTCAATTATGTGTTGAATGTGTGGTAGGCTCAGGAACAGAAGAACAATAGAAAGGTAGATAATTGATTAAATAATTATAGATAAAAAAGGTTGATGTAGTAGTAGTATAATTATATTAAGTGTGGATATATAGTGGTGAGGATGCCCGCAGAAGGGATATACATATATAAACCTATAAATACATACATAAGTGTAAATTAAAATGTCCACATATATATACTCATACGTACATATCTACACACCTACATATGTGCACATCTACATGTGTGCACACTGTAGCGTTCGTGAATTGTCACACCCACTTGCTACATAACCGATGGGCTAATTGTAGTGTGAGTCCGTTACATCATCAGTCGACGCATCTTCCCACTGAATCCACAAGCATCGACCACCGATCACCACGTTCAAGGCACAGGCGACACAGAAACTGTGGCCAAGCTAGAGCAATCCACCGAGTCTATCGCCACATGGGCACCTGTGTGTTAATTTACCCACGGACAACAATAGGTCAAATTTAGTAGAATGTAACCACACGAAGCACCACATTTTTAAGTCGCGAGGTATACCACTGTCATTTTCAGATCCAACTCCGCACGTGGAAAATGGACCTCCTGCACCGCAGGAGAATAACCCCGTGTGCAGTCATCGCAGGAAAGACGAATCTTACGCATTGTCGGACTGCGCACCAAACAAAGTGTCAAGACCTGCTATGTCTCCAACAGCCCACCAAGAACGCTTAGAGATGGTCGCACATGTCAGCAGGGCATTTCTGCTCGCTCCGGCACATGGCTAGAGAGTACACGTCTGTCCTACAGGGAGACCACTCTCTTCATGTATTGAGCAAAGAGATGAATGGTATTGCCTTCCATAAATCAGAGCCAGGAGCTGCCAATAATGCTGCCATAAAATGGGACATCCACCTCCGTGAGGCTTGTGCAAATTCATCAATTGCCCACAAAACTCACAAACCAGCATCAAGGTCTCTTTTGGGTAAAAAAACACAAAACAAAACAACTAAGTGACAGCTGTACACACAATTATTTTGGTATGGAAGACTGTGTGGTCATAGAATTTCAGAAAGGGTGAGCCCTTAGCACGCTCCAGGATGTCTGAGACGCCCAGCTCGTCAAGTTATCAACAAGAAAAAATTTGATATTTTGTTTCTCTAAGTACGGTGACCCTACCAATAGTCATTTTTATACTGCTGGATTCGTCACGTCCATCTACACACGATTTTTGCCGGTAAAAGCACCGCATGCTAGATCACAAATGGCTTTTGAACGATTTATTATTTTTTCCGCCGATTGGGCCAGGCCGACTTTTTGGGGGGAAAGGTGAAGTAGGTTTTTGGGAAAGACCTTTACCTTGTACATCCGCCCATTTTACTTGTTTAGGTGACAGAACTACGCTTGAATTGGAGACCAACAGTTGTGTCGATATTGTAAACACAGTATCGATTCTTTGTTATGGTTTCCATGGTTTTCCATCGTAGCGCCTAGGCCTTATCCGGGAAGGTCCAAATATTTAAATTTTTCCGAAAATTTCACATTCATCTTCTTGTATCTCAGAAACCAACAAGCACACAACAACAACACCGACACCAACAAGTTCTTCATTCAATTGTGTCTATAAACACAAGAAAATCATACTTATTGACCACCAAATAGAACAGTTATAATTTTTGAAATTTGCAAAATTAAAAAATGTGAGAAATTTTCAAAAACTCAATGCAGTGTGCTAAATTTTTCTATTACTTTCTCTGTTTCTTTTTTAATTGTTTGGTAAGATTTTTGGTTGTCTTCTGTTTTGTATTTCCTGTATTTCTTTAGAGCTTTTAGTCTTTTTTAAATTTGGTTAGTGCATTCCTCATTCCACCAGGGTACAGGTGTTTTGTTGTTTTTACGGTTACCGTATTGGTTTTCTTTTCCTGTGGATTGTATTAAGTTAGCTGGCATGTTTTTGTTGGGAATGTGCTTTATAGCTATCTGCAGGATGTTGGTTGTTAGGTTATGGTTGAATACGTCTACGTTTTCTGAGATTAAGTCTTCTCTTTTGAGTCTGAGCAGATCTTCTTGGAATCCGTTCCAGTCTGCCTTATGGTAGTTGAAATAGGGTCTGATTGATCCAGTGTTTCGTATGTATTTTTCTTTTAAATAAATTGCTATGGGCAGGTGGTCTGATCCTGCATTATCCAGAACTTCCCATTTGATGGTTGCTAAGTTTGGCGTCATTATTGTGATGTCTATAGCCGTATCTGATCCATTTGGATTGTTATTTATTCTGGTCATTGACCCATCGTTTATTATTATTAGATTGTTTTCTTCGCCGAAGGTCATTATTTGTTTCCCTGCCGTGTCTATCGCGCTTCCTCCCCATGCTGGATGATGTGCGTTGAAATCCCCTACTATGATTGTTCTATTGTTTATTTGTGCTTTGATTGTTTCCATGTCATTTGTGGTGAATTTTCCTCTTGGGTTGTATATGTTTATTATTGTGATGCTCGCTGGACTACTGTCTATTTTAATGGATAGGCCTTCTAGGTTTTCGGTATTAAATGGATCCCAGTCCATTATTTTGTATTCTTCATTTACTATAAAGGCTACTCCTCCTTTCGCTCCTGTCTCTCTATCGTTCCTAACTATATTGTATTTTGGAATATTGAGTCTTTTGGTTGGGTTGAGCATGGTTTCTTGAATCGCATATATTATTGTTTCTTTTCCCAGATTGGCCAGTCCTAGGTATGGCTTAAAGTTTTTGTGTAGGCCTCTGCAGTTCCATTGTATTATTTTCATTTTGTGTTATTTTCACTTTGCTTGTGCTACGTGGAATTGTTAGTCTTTCTTGAGGTTCAGTGGTTCAATACGGTCCAATTCTATAAAAGTATTGTTCTGATTTGGGAGATTTCTTTTAATTTTTTTTTTATTTTTGATTATCTATCTATTAGATTATACTTGCAAGGTTCTGACCTTGGCTGTTTTCCACTCTTTTCCAACAAAGTTTTGATTCATCAATATTTTTAAATAGCATAAATCATATTACCTTGATTCTGCATGGGCGATGTTTTACAAACTGATACTTTACCCTGTTGCTTGTGCTTCCTGTTTTACAGCATTTCCGAATATCCTCTTCATGTCTTTGTCTCGCGCGCCTGGCTCTGAGTAGATGGATAGACCTGGGGGTCCTACTTTTGTTTGATGTTGACCGTCAGTAGGTACTTAGTAAATGACATGTATATATTTGATACCTTTTTGTTATTGTTAGTAAGTACTTAGTAAATGTCATGTAGATATTTGATACATTCAGTAAGTACTTTTTAAATGACATGTATATATTTAATACATTTTTGTTATTGTTAGTAAGTACTTAGTAAATGACATGTATATATTTGATACATTTTTGTTATTGTTAGTAAGTACTTAGTAAATAACATGCATATATCTGCCCTCCATCAAAGTTATCTCTCTTGCTGATGTCTGTGAGATTTTTTAACCACTTCCTTAGTAAATTATGATCCTTTAATACTGACACTTTTAATGACTGGACAATATTAATAGAGTATAAACAAAAACAGGTTGCAAAAGTTTTATAAACAATTTTCATATCCACTATTATCTTTTCCACGGCTGACTGTTACAACATTTTCATATGGATATTGTTCTTTGGAAATCCTCAGGGTATAAGGCAAGTCTTCGTATGCTCTTGTGCCTCTCACGTGCATGTTGGGTGGGTGAGAATCCCTAAGAGAGTGCAAACTGTCACTTTCTATGTTGTCATAATCACTAATATCATCATAAATATGCGAGTTGTCACCCAAATTTTGAAGTGAAATTTGCTCTCTGGGTGTCTGTACAGGATTATATCTGTTACCATCTGCCACATTTGAACTTTTGACATCATGATTTTCTGGAGAAAAATTGTTACATAATTATTATGTCATACTTTTTAAGTTCCTGCATAGTGGTATTAGTAAACATGTAGAAATAAACTGCTTCTATTTCATCTACATCAATAAAGTGCCCAATTGAACTTTCATCAAAAAAGTTTTGTCATTAAACCTACATAAATACAGTGCCCCATTACACCTATATTAATAAAGTGCCCCAAAGAACTTACACCAATAAAGTACCACAATAAAATTACATCAATGAAGTACCCCTACTACACTTATATCAATAAACTGCACCTATTAAGCCGACATCAATTAAGTGCGCCCAACAAACCTACATGAATAAAGTGTCATTATTAAGCCTACATGAATAAAGTGTCCTTATTAAGCCTACATCAATAAAGTGTCCTTATTAAGCCTACATCAATAAAGTGCCCCACTACATCAATAAAGTGTCCTTATTAAGCTTACATCAATAAAGTGCCCCACTACATCAATAAAGTGTCCTCATTAAGCTTACATCAATAAAGTGCCCCACTACATCAATAAAGTGTCCTTATTAAGCCTACATCAATAAAGTGTCCTTATTAAGCTCCCATCAATAAAGTACCCCACTACATCAATAAAGGACCCTTATTACACTTACATCAATAAAGTGCCCTACTACATCAATAAAGTGTCCTTATTAAGCTTACATCAATAAAGTGCCCCACTACAGCAATAAAGTATCCTTATTAAGCCTACATCAATAAAGCGTCCTTATTAAGCTTACATCAATAAAGCACCCCACTACATCAATAAAGTACCCTTATTAAGCTTACATCAATAAAGTGCCCCACTACATCAATAAAGTGTCCTTATTAAGCCTACATTAATAAAGTGTCCTTATTAAGCTTACATCAATAAAGTACCCCACTACATCAATAAAGTACCCTTATTAGGCTTACATCAATAAAGTGCCCTACTACATCAATAAAGTGTCCTTATTAAGCTTACATCAATAAAGTGCCCCACTACATCAATAAAGTGTCCTTATTAAGCCTACATCAATAAAGTGTCCTTATTAAGCCTACATCAATAAAGTGTCCTTATTAAGCTTACATCAATAAAGTTCCCCACTACATCAATAAAGTACCCTTATTAAGCCTACATCAATAAAGTGTCCTTATTAAGCCTGCATCAATAAAGTGTCCTTATTAAGCCTACATCAATAAAGTGCCCCACTACATCAATTAAGTGTCCTTATTAAGCCTACATCAATAAAGTGTCCTTATTAAGCCTACATCAATAAAGTATCCTTATTAAGCCTACATCAATAAAGTGCCCCACTACATCAATAAAGTGTCCTTATTAAGCCTACATCAATAAAGTACCCTTATTAAGCCTTCATCAATAAAATTCACCACTACATCAATAAGCAGCCCCAATTAAACCTATATCAATAAAGTGTCCTTATTAAGCCTACATCAATAAAGTTCACCACTACATCAATAAAGTGCCCTTATTAACCCTTCATCAATAAAGTACCCCACTGCATCAATAAGCAGCCCCTATTAAACCTACATCAATAAAGTGTCCTCATTAAGCCTACATCAATAAAGTGCCCATATTAAGCCTACATAAATAAACTGTCTCTATTAAACCTACATAAAATAAAGTGTCTTTTTTAAACCTACATCAATAAAGTATCCCACTACATCAATAAAGTACCCCACTACATCAATAAAGTGTCCTTTTTAAGCCTACATCAATAAAGTGCCCCACATAATCAATAAAGTACCCCACTACATCAATAAAGTGTTATTATTAAACCTACATCAATAAAGTGCCCCACTACATCAATAAAGTGTCCTTATTAAGCCTACATCAATAAGCAGCCCCTATTAAACCTACGTCAATAAAGTATCCTTATTAAACCTACATCAATAAAGTGTCCTTATTATGCCTACATCAATAAAGTGTCCTTATTAAACCTACATCAATAAAGTGCCCCACTACATCAATAAAGTACCCTTATTAAGCCTACATCAATAAGCAGCCCCTATTAAACCTACATCAATAAAGTGTCCTTAATATGCTTACATCAATAAAGTGTCCTTATTATGCCTACATCAATAAAGTGTCCTTATTAAACCTACATCAATAAAGTGCCCCACTACATCAATAAAGTATCCTTATTAAACCTACATCAATAAAGTGCCACACTACATCAATAAAGTGTCCTTATTATGCCTACATCAATAAAGTGTCCTTATTAAACCTACATCAATAAAGTGCCCCACTACATCAATAAAGTACCCTTATTAAGCCTACATCAATAAGCAGCCCCTATTAAACCTACATCAATAAAGTGTCCTTATTATGCTTACATCAATAAAGTGTCCTTATTATGCCTACATCAATAAAGTGTCCTTATTAAACCTACATCAATAAAGTGCCCCACTACATCAATAAAGTATCCTTATTAAACCTACATCAATAAAGTGCCCCACTACATCAATAAAGTGTCATTAAACCTACATCAATAAAGTGCCCCACTACATCAATAAAGTGTCATTAAACCTACATCGATAAAGTGCCCCACTACATCAATAAAGTGTCCTTATTAAACCTACATCAATAAAGTGTCCTTATTAAACCTACATCAATAAAGTGCCCCACTACATCAATAAAGTGTCCTTATTATGCTTACATCAATAAAGTGTCCTTATTATGCCTACATCAATAAAGTGTCCTTATTAAACCTACATCAATAAAGTGCCCCACTACATCAATAAAGTGTCCTTATTAAACCTACATCAATAAAGTGCCCCACTACATCAATAAAGTGCCCCACTACATCAATAAAGTGTCCTTATTAAACCTACATCATTAAAGTGTCCTTATTAAACCTAAATCAATAAAGTGCCCCACTACATCAATAAAGTGTCCTTATTAAACCTACATCAATAAAGTGCCCTTATTAAACCTACATCAATAAAGTGCCCCACTACATCAATAAAGTGTCCTTATTAAACCTACATCAATAAAGTGCCCCACTACATCAATAAAGTGTCCTTATTAAACCTACATCAATAAAGTGCCCTTATTAAACCTACATCAATAAAGTGCCCCACTACATCAATAAAGTGTCCTTATTAAACCTACATCAATAAAGTGCCCCACTACATCAATAAAGTGTCCTTATTAAACCTACATCAATAAAGTGCCCCACTACATCAATAAAGTGTCCTTATTAAACCTACATCAATAAAGTGCCCCACTACATCAATAAAGTGTCCTTATTAAACCTACATCAATAAAGTGTCCTTATTAAACCTACATCAATAAAGTGCCCCACTACATCAATAAAGTGTCCTTATTAAACCTACATCAATAAAGTGCCCCACTACATCAATAAAGTACCCCCATTAAGTAAGTACCCCCTTTCCAGTCATATCTGACTATAGATCAAAGAAAACTACTCAAAACAATCATGGATACATGCCTACGCAGATGGATCAGCAACAAACTAAGAATAGAGGGGCTGGTATCTTTGTCTCATATCCTGAAAACTGTTGTAAGACAAGGAGTATTCCCACTGGTAAAATGTTCCAACTATACAACTGAGGTACAAGCTCTAGGACAAGTTGTTAATATGATACATAACAGCAGTTCCCACTGTCAACAGGAAATCATCTTCACAGACACATTATCTCTACTGTTAGCATTCAAGGGAGGCAAACTCACATCGATACTGAAAGCTCACAAGGGAGATAAACTCATCAGTCTGAGAAATGTACTAAGTAGTGAAGCTGCCAGTAAATGAACCATTCTTCAAAGGTTACAAATGTAGTTTACTTGGGAATAAAAAGGCTAACATGCTTGCAAAAAGAAGAGGAGAATGTGAACAGAACTATGGTGAAATCATATACTTTTGGGAAAAATAAAGTGATCTAGGCTGTTAGAAGATAAGAACTAATTCATAGTTTTTGCTTCTTGCCATGGTGATAACCTCTCAGGAACTATTGATTCTCCATCACTTAATGCTTCCTCATGCCCATCTGCCTGCAGCCATTTGTTCCAATACGGTTTTAGAAGGAGGTTGAATTAAAACTGTTGTACTCACCTCTACTTTGTTCTGCATTGTTCTTTCTCTTCAATGCTGCCTTTCTGCGCATGATAATTATAACGGTACAAACAATAGCAATTAGGGCCAGCCCACCAATAACCCCTCCAACTATAGCTCCCACTGGGACATCATCAACTTCAGCTGCTGATTAAGAAATATTTATTAAAATAATTGCATCAGTCTGGTCAGATTGAAATCCTAAATGTCATGTACAAATGTAACATTGAGGTTTAGAGCTATTTAAAAATGCAGAGTTTATTCTGATGAAGCACATATAATTGAACAAAGGAAGAATAGAGCTGTTCAAGAAAATAACACATCTTAAATTCAATTAAATGTATTATAAGGCATTTCTGCTGAAGAAACTTGAGCACTAAAGATAATGGTCCCCATTTACAATAATGTCTGTCAAGTAAGAAGTTATAGTCAAAGGCTAAGTGACCTTTATAAAGAATATGAACTCTTGCTCACAATTTTTCTTTCCTGTAGGAATTATTGAAAGTCATGAAATGATTTCAATTATTCTTCACGCCATCCGGATTGTTGTAGGTGCTGCATGGTTTTTAACAACTTTCTGTCTCTTGTCTTATTTATCAATTCTGTTGCTAACTTTCATCTGTGCAATGATGTGAACTGTACACATTTTTGCTGCCCTAAATATGTTTTGGAGAAAATGTGCCCACTGCACCGTATACACTTGCCCCTCGCTTCTCATAATGAACACACAAAAAGAAAAGTCATTCTGGTTTTCTGACTACAGTATTACATAATTTTTCACACCAATAACCAAATTAACAAGGACTATAATTTGCTTGAAAGCATACAAACTGTATTAAACATTACTACGGGACATAGAGTTTATGAATTACTGGCAATATTAATAAGGACAGAAGTTTGTTTTTGTTTTGAATGCCCACAATGAGTAACTTAAATTAACTTTATACTGGTTTAGAAGAGTCTGTATACAACCAGTTTAATTTACATTGCCTTGCTCTAAAAGCTATGCGCATCCAATTTATTCTTAAATGCATTAATTGTCCCTGCCTTTACTACTTCTTGTGGCAATGCATTCCAAGCATTCACCACTCTCTGACTAAAAAAATATATTTCCTAATATCTAATCTAGACATCTCTTTAGTTAATTTGTAGCAATAGCACTATTGTTTGTTCTTGTGGGTGGTTGTATTTTGAAAAACTTGTTATAGTCTAATTTATCCGTTCCTTTAATCATCTTATAAACCTGTATTTAGTCACCTCAAATTCTTCTCTTTTCTAGACAGTGTAGGCTGGTTTTTCTCTTTCCTCAAAACCGTAATTCTGGAATCCCACTATCAGCTTTGTCGCTCTTTTTTGTATTCTTTCCAGCATGTTTCCATCCCTTCTATGATAAGGACCACATCTGTACACAGTACTCAAATCTAGGTTTTAACTAATGCTTTATACTGTTTGACTATCACTTCCTTGCTCCTATGTTTAATATTTGTTTTTATCATTCCTAACATTGCATTTGCCTTTTTCACTGCTACCTAAACTTGCTCACTCCCCTTACCTATATGATCTATTATAACCTCTAGGTCCCTTTCCTTATTTATCTTTCTAATATTGTTCTTGCCCATTCTGTAATTATGTTCCATATTGGATCTACCCATGTGGATGACTGTATATTTATCTACATTAAACTCCATTTGACAGCTTACAGACCATTTTTTAAATTTTTATCTAAATCTGACCTCAATATATACACTTCTGCTTTAGATGAGACACTACTGCATAGTTTTGTGTCATCAGCAAATTTTGTAATCATGGATTGTCCAAATCATTTATATATATATATATCAAGAGCTGATGGCTAGCTGCCACTTTCATCTTCTCAACATCTGCCTTAGAGTAGTCGTATGTTCGCGTGTTGTGTTTACTTTTTTCCCTGCAATAAGATCTCAACGGAAGATTTGATGGTCACTTGAGCCAAACAGTTCCCCAACGGTAACATTTTAAATATTATTTTCCTCTGTAGTAAAAACAAAGGCGACTGTGTTTTTGCCTCTGGTGCCTGCTTCTGCATGTTGAATTAAAAACTTGGCAGTTATGCACTTAATAAAAGGTTTTGTTTCTGTGATATCCCATTTTATTTCTGGAAAGTTGAAATCCCCCATTAATAATAATTTATTTTCACTTGCCTTTGCTATGCTACCAATCAGCTCCTCATCTTCCTTTCTTTTGACTTGATGGACATCTGTAGCATACCCCAAACACTGTTTTTTCACCCCCACTTTCTATTTCTCCCCATACATTTTCATTTTCTTAACCCCATGTTAATCATCTTTGATCGTTACATTAACTGAATTTGTACAGTATAATAAAATGTCACCTTCCTTAGCCTTGTCTCTAACTATCCTATCTTTCCTTAACATTGTATAAAACTTTATTTCAAGTTCACTATCTGCAATGTCCTCATATATCCATGATTCTGTTAACCCTATTATATCTGGTTTTTCTTTTTCTACATACAGTTCCAATTATTCTCTTTTATTTACTATGCTTCTCACATTTTATTAAAAACATTTTAGTTTGTAAGTTTGTTGTTTTTCCACTTTTTCCTTTTGCTTTATCATTTTTATTTTTGCTTTTCCACTACTTATTTGACACTTTCCTGACCCAAACTCTCCCCTTTGACTACATCCAACATAGCTGTTATAACTATATATAGAGTAGGTTTACTGCACCATGAAAAGGACGTTAAGTGGCGGGTTGCAGTAGCTTTCCTCACATCGCGAGCGTGCTGATGAAGGTGGACCAGAACCCTCTAGGTGATTGTACAACCCTTGGCTTCATCTGGGTGTAGCTCACTACTATCGGCATCACGTCGATCCCTCACCTCGTTAGCCAAACTGCTATGAAAACAGCCCAATTTCAAAGAGGGCCACTAGGAAGCCGAGGTGAGGGTCTTGACCAGTATGTTTTTCCTGACCCTGACTAACATGTCTGATCAGTATATTTTGCCTAACCAGATGCTAGTCTTCCTTCCCTGACAGAAATAAATAAACAATATTTTAAAATCAATTAAAAAACTCTTTGATGGCATCATTTATAGTGCTCCCAGAAATCACTCGGAGGATCAACCTTACAACATCATCATTTAACTCTCTGCACAGAGTCTGGTACCCACAGAGGCTCTCCCCTAATCAAGCTGCACCTATATAGATCCTGTGTCACTCCAATCATCTTACACTGCTCTGAGACATGGACAAACTTAGGAGAACAGAAGCTGAAATCAAGGTCTTCCCTGTGCACAACCAATGTCATACCATTAGAATTTGCTAACAAGACCTAGCAACTAACATCAATGTCTCCCAACAGACACATCTCAAAAGCATTTCCTCAATGCTGCTCTTTTTCTTTGATCATGTGGCCCGCCTCTCTCAGAACATCCTGACTAAACAGCTTCTTCACCTGTCCCTGGAAATCAGGGTTGAGAATAGACTGCACCCCTCATGGAGTCATCCTCGGAGTCCCAGTGTAATACCTGGCTGAGACACATTGCCTCTCCTCCATCAGCAATGAATGCTATCTAGGACTTTACCATCAAATTTGGTCTGTGCAATGGGCCCTTGTTGTCTATGACTCTACCGTCAACTGTGGCCATGTGTGGTCCATGCAATGGGCCCTTGTTGTCTAGGTAGATTACTTACTTATCTGACTTGAGTTCCTGGTCTGAAATTAATCTTTTAGTCTCAACTCAGTAATAAAAAGTATAAGTCTGCCTGATTAATTTGTAGCTCATACTCTTGACAGCATCTCATGTTTGTCCCATTTTTATCTTGTGCAGTTAATGGTATTTCAGATGGCAGTGGCACAGGGATGTTACTTATTATTACTTTGGTTGCTCTGGCATCATTGCATGATAAAAACACACACCTGTTACAAATACATTTAAGAAAAAAGAAAACTTACAGATGTATGTCTCAAATACGCCATCGTCCTTGTAAATGTCACAACCAGCAGCAGTACACATAACAACTGTGATACTGAAGACAGAGAGAACAAATGTTGTACAAGGTATTCATTACATCATTTACTTCATGAACAGCTTAGCGTGGCTAGGATTAGTGTTGATATCTCTTCTGTCTTTCTCTCTCTTCCCCTCTATGTATGAGTATTCATTCATAGGCGTCTTGGTCTTTGCAGACCATGTGCTTGACACCCTTGAGTAGCTTCTCAGGGTGCAAGCCTGGGCGCTGAATATGGAGACCCTGGGCTGCCCAAACTGCAGCAGGATCCCCCTCTCGGCCTCGCTGGTATAACCAAAGGAATGAAAAGCATAACAATTTGGCACCAGCTCAGCTGCAGGAGCTGCCAGAATGAGTTCACAATTTTGAAACCATCCGCATTAGGTGCTACCACTCCAGATTTTCTGTCTGGGTTTACCCCCGTAGCTCTACCCTCTCCCAAGGTTTCCACAAGGCAGTGGAGTCGTTACCCACAGATGCTAGTTACTTGAGACATCCGAAGATACTTTCATCGTCGCAAGACTAGCCAGCACTCCCTGGTTTAAAATCAGAGTCCCTCCTCTCCTAGGCAAACTGCCTGAACAGGCTAACGAGTTTTTTCGTCTACCCGGGTTTAGAGTCAGAGTTTACCTTCTCTTAGATTGGCTGCCAACCAAGGCTAATGAGCCCAATCTGCCCACCTAGTTATTCCGCAGAGTACTCAGTCACATTCCACAGCAGGCTCTGTAAGAAGGTGCTGCTGGGGACACATTAATATAGGAGAGGCCATTGGCATGAAAACTCCTGAACGGCAAACCAAACAGTGAATCCAGCGACGATCTCTACACCTGAAAAGGAGAGGCTATAACAGACGCTTCACTTTCCTTTAATGAGTGGGACGTCCAGCCCAGACCTCACTACCCCCCTGTATGAGTATATGTGTACAAATATTAGTGTTGTGTACACAATTTGAACTGTACATGTGTAAAAGTGACAGTGTGTATATGTGCTTATTGGTAAGTGAATGTGTCAGTATATATGTGGATCTGTCCTGTCTTTGTACTTATCCTTGAGCTTTTATTCCAGCAGTAATTTATAAAGTTCTACTTTGGCGATTTAGCAGATACACTAGGTTGAGGTGAATATTAAAGTTCTACTAAAACAAAACAGTGTAAACAGAGATAAACAATTGCAGATCTTCTAACAAATACTTTATATTTAAAATACTAAATAATAAATAGTTTACAAATACACACAACAAAAACTGTAAGCTGCAGCAGCACAGTGGTTAGTGCCCTGGTTGTCCAGCCAAGCAATGTAGGCTCAATCCCCAATTGGTGTTGGGTATTTTTTCAATTGCAATGGCTCTGGGGTCGACCTAGCCTTTAAAAATAGGGTACCAGAACAAGTTTAGGAAGTAAAGATGGCTGATCACCTAGTCTGCCGTTGGTCAAGAAAATATGGACCTAAGACCATATACCCAATATGCCACACAGCATGTAAACATAATCTTGACTTGACTTGACACACAAGAAATTATCAAAGGATTTAACTTACACAAACTGTTTCCCAGAAGGCAAAGGTCCATTGCAATGATCTGTGGAAGAAGCTTTAGCACAACTTGTGTTGTTCCCAATGATATAGGTCAAATAACCACCTGAATTGAACAGCATGAAGACATAAGGTGAAACAAAAATTAGGTTCTCTCTACTGTATATTTCAAAAGACTAAACCAACAGAGGAATAAATATAGATGTTCTTTCTTGTACATCTACCATTTGGAACATGAAACGGTCAATATCATATGCCAGCTTAATCACTAATGTGGTTACACATTTCTAAAAGGGAAAGGCTCCAGTCATGACCTTGCAGTGTTGACTTGAAACCATAATGTAGCTCATATGAAGCCAAGTCAACGATCAAAGAACCACATCCCAGAACTATCATGATAAACACATGATCCATTTCTAATGTGCAGTATTTCTGAACTTTACTTACATAAAGCTGTTCAAGAACTTGTTTGTTTATTATTCACTGAATGTATTCAGTATGGTTCAATAATTAAATAAATCAAAGTCCGTCACTAGTCTTGGAACATATGCCACCATCTCACTGACGGGGACTTCTGAGGAAAGGTGTCCTTTTGCAACATGAAAATGCTCCACTTTCAGTGATTACCACATTTGCCGTGCTAAAAAATCACAGCCCCAAGTGATTTCCATGTCTTTGGATGACTAAAAGAGTCATTGGGAGGAAAGACTTTCAGGTTCGATGAAGAGGTCCAGCAGGTGGTTCATGAGTGAGTTACACATGCGACCAAGCTAATTTCTTTCTGCAGTAAACCATGCACTTTATAGGCACCAGAGGATTTTTATCGTACGCAATGACTACGTTGAAAAATGATAATTGTGTTTCACTTTTTCTGAATAAATTTATCAAAAAATATATTTAAGGTTTTCATTTTAAGCCCCCTCGTAATAGCCTATCTGGTTATGCTGGGCGGTGTCTTCCATAGCGTGTGTCTTATCAGTTACATTTTCTTCGCTTAACTTGTTGCTCCAGTGACTGTTTCATTTAGGTCTTCATTCCTCATCATGTCCTGCCACTTTATGCTCATTATCCTTCGCAGAGATCTGTTAATGAAGGACTGTAGTCTTTGTTGTATGGTCTTGTTCATTCTTCATGTTTCAACCACCTATAGCAGCACCGACTGGATTTGAATATACTAACTTTGGTGTGAATCTGGAGTTTTCTAGATCTCTACATATTGTTTAGTGTTAGGAATGCTCCGTCAGACTGTGGGGGTGAGTTACGGGAAGAAGTCGTGCTCATCCTGGAGATGTCCTCTGGGCTGCCCTTGCAACACCTGGCTAAGACAGATCACCACCTCTCCAACAGAACTGCAGGTTCCTGGGATGCAGCCATCAGATGTGGTCATGGACATTCAACGCGATGGGCCCTGGTCGCCTAAGCCTATTATTGAAATCAGGTACTGACTGTTTTCCCAACCATTCTGTCATGTCTTGTTACCTGTTCTTACATTGCCTATGATCTATCACTGTCACAACGCTTTTCAAGCCTTCATTCCGATGTATGTGGCCTATGATCTATTCCTGTCACAAAGCTTTTCAAGCCCTCAATCCTAAGTATGTGGTCTATGAGATTTTCCAATCTTTAAACATTTCTTGAAGCAAGATTGATCTTTATAAATTATGTTTTATTGTAATATTTCTTTATTTGATTTCTCGTCTGTCTCAACTGCTGGAAAAATAGTTGTGTTGTTTGGAAGCAATTCATGTGTTAATTTATTCACTGGCCAAGATTCACACCCACAAAGCAATATTTGGACTGACATAACACTGTAATACTCTTTCTCCCTACTATATTTCCAGGGACGTTATGGATCATAAAACAGCCCTCCTTTTGATTTCAATCAACATCATCGAAAGAAAAGTGGAAGAATCAGACCATGCATTGAGAGAAAAAACCCTAAAGCATATTGGAGACGCCTATCCTCAATCCATGTGGACGCACGTCTACACAGATGGATCATCAGAGGAAACATTCAGGAAAGGAGGGGTGGGACTCGTCATATTTCTACAGGATGGAACCGTTATTGAAAAAGCAAGTGCTGCCAGGAAGCCCTCGACAGATTTAAGAACAGAGCAACAGGCAATAATTGAAGCAGTCAAACTATTTGATGAAAAGGGGTTAAAGGATAACAAAATAGTGTTTTTGTGCAACTGCATGGAAATTTTGCAGGCCACACAAAGAGAACCACGAAATAGTATGGAAAGGGAACTGATATGCCTGCTAAACAAACTCTCAGACCACAATAAAATCACCCTCCAGTGGATTCCAGCTCACTGCGGCATACCTGGGAATGAATGGGCGGACAGGCTAGCCAGGGAGGGAAGACAAAGAGAACAATTCACCCACCCAGTGTCACTGCCAGAAGTCAAGGTAAACATTAAAAAAAAATATAAACAAGTGGATAGAGAGAACAAATAGTAAATACCCGCAGGACCCAATCAATAGACTGAATAGGAAACAGTATACCACAATTTTTCGCCTCAGAATAGGTCATTGCAGACTAAATGCACACAAGCATTAAATGAAAGCAGCACAGACTGCACAATGCACATGTCAGAGAGGACCCCAGACTCCAGAACACATCCTGCAAACATGTCCACTGCACCAAGACTCCCGCGAGAAGACCTGGCCCGAGGAGAGAAACATACAAGACAAACTGTGGGGAACCATTGAGGACCTGCGGCTGACATGTCACTTCATGTGGTGGCATAAAACAAGCATTCGAAACTGAACGCAAAGAAGAAGAAGAATCAACATCAAAGGATTCTCTAGTGACAAAGGAGCATTACTGACTGAAATATACCCTCAGCGCAAATGGTCTAAGAGAACCATCGTGCAATCGTTGACCACAGACATGAAGCTTGATGTGGAGAGAACAGATGAGAAATATGACAGCACCATTTTTGTCACACCAGACCTAATTACACATAAGCTCAGTCAGCCAAACCTCCACAGGAAATACACAGATCCTCACATTTCAAACCTAATCATGACCAATAACATCTGTATAACCCAATAACAACTTTGTCTTCAAAGAGAATGATAATTTCTGGTGACAAAACAACAAAATAGTCATTGGAGATTTTAACTATCATAGCATTACATGGGGGGTACAATGGTTCCCTAAGCACGTCATCATTAATCCTTGGAGTTGTCTTTGGGATTCATTGTACAGTTTGAGAGCAGATCGAGTGATAGCACACATCATTGGTCATCTTCAAATTTTATCTGCAGGACATTTTTCTGTTACCAAATCTTATAGCTGTTCTTTTTAGATCTGGCATAGTAGCATTATTTTACACAGACACGAGTGTTCAAAAAGGAAGCGTGGCTGTTGTCCTTCGGCAGGGAGGTAAATGGGGCCGTCATGTGCATGAGATAATTTTTTCTTAACCCCAGGTTGCGTCAGTCGCTGGCAGTCAGCCTTTCAGTGTTGAGTGCAGTGAGCACCCCTTGGGTTTTCATTCACAATGAAATGACGGAAAGAATTGAGCAGCAGTTTCATAAAATTTTGCCAAAAAGCTAATCAATGCCCAAGTGGAAACCATTTGGAAAATTCAACAGGCTTTTGGTGATGATGCCGTGAGCATCACACAAGTTAAGGGGTGGTACAATCACTTCAAAGATGGTCATACATTGGTGGAGAGTGGATCACGTTTCAATAGGCCCTCAATATACTGAAATGATAAAGTCATCTACCAAATACGGACCTTGGTCTTACAAAACCGTTGTATTTGAGGTGAGGATAAGCATTGGTTTGGTACAGTCCATTTTGAGCGAGGATTTGGCTATGTGGCCAGTGTCTGTGTAATTCATGTCAAAGATGCTAACAATGGAGCAGAAGCAACTCTGTCAGGAAGTCTCAAATGACATGCTGGACTGTGCAAACGATGACCCCAACTTTTTAAACACTGTGATCATTGCTGATAAGTTGTGGGTTTATGGGTACGACCCACAAACCAAGATGCAGCCTTTCATCATCCCCAAGGCTGAAAAAGCAAAGCAGAGATACAGCAATGTCAACCGTTTTCTTTGACTCCCATGGAGTTGTGCATCATGTGTACACACCACAAGGTCAAAACATTACCAAAGGGTACTACCTGGAGGTCATCCGTTACCTTCATGATGCTGTTCAATGCAAATGATCAGACCTGTGGACAACAGGAACTTGACAGGTCCATCATGACAACACACCCATTATTCTTTACATCTGATTCAGACTTTCTTGGCCAAACACAACGTTCCCCTGGTTCGCCAGGCCCCCTTTTCTCCCCGACATGACTACTTGCAATATTTGGCTGTTCCCCAAGCTGAAATTTCACTGACAGTTTCCAGATTTGAGTCACGAGAAGACATTATGCGAAATGCAACAACCCAGTTGTACACTATTCCCAAAGAGGCCTTCCTGAAATGCTTTCAACAATGGCAGCACTGCTGAAAGAAGTGTGTGGAGTCCCAAGGAAATTAAGGTTTCAAACCTCCAGGTGAGTAATTGTCTTTTTCTGGCCCAAAGGTCAGATACTTTTTGAACAGACCTCATACACACACACACACACACACACATATACACAAACACATTGACTTGATAATTGATTGTTAGAATCTTCTCACCTTTCAGAGTCTGTCCCCAATTATCTGGAGTAGCGCGATATGCTACACTAAAGTCATTCACTTTAGCATTGTTCCATGTGGCATATTTACTATATTCATTGTCTATGGCCCTTCTCTTTCTCCCTGGAGAGACAAACAAAGAGTAATTATAATACTGTAATCATGTTATATATATACATCAGTACCTCCCATTTGTGTTTTGGCTAAGATTCTGAGAAAGGTGTCTGAAAGTAAAATGTGCATCTTTTCTTCTTTTCTTTTGTCTTCTCACTTTCTACTGGGATACAGTAGCCCAGTGTTGTGGTAGCCCAATGTCGTGGTAGCCTAATATCATAGTAGCAAAGTATCATGGTAGCAAAGTGTCATGGTAGCCCAGTGTCATGGTAGCCCAGTGTCATGGTAGCCCAGTGTGCATGCTAGATAATTTCTTTCATGTTAATTGCCAAACGAAAGTGATGATGGCGACATCGTTTTATTTGGTCTTGATGATGTAACTTGCACTGTATTTAGATATTAGTGAGGAAGCAATTGCGGTGGACATCAATCTCACTCACTTGTCCCGAGCTACCCTGGACCAGTGGCAAGACCACCAGCCGAGGCAACTGGAGGTAACTCAAGATGCAGACATTCTGGTCTTACCTCCCTTGAGACCAGGGGCTCACCTAGAACTTGTGGGATTCGATCTTCCACCATTACTGTTCATCACTTTTAGAGGCGAGTGTGTTACCTCTCAATAACAGCAACCCAATGTCAAATCCAAATAACAATGATATGACCATCAATCAATGGTTGATGTGGTAAATGATATAGAGCAAATGTTTTCACAAGTTCCAAGAAATTATGGCCACACTAAACTATGCTTTTCTGTTGCACCAAAAATAATTATTAAAGACAACCAATTATGTGAATGACTTTGATGATGATGTTATAGATCTGGTCAGGCATTAGCCTGTAGGCCCAATGACCTGTCATGGTATCTGTACACGTTTGTTAGTTAGTGATTAGCTCCATATATCTGGCCTTAGGGAAAATAGCATCTTTTGTTATATTTTTGAGCACATTACTTAAAGAGATGGTGATCAACGGTTTCTTCTTCTTCTTCGTACGCAGTCAGACAGTAACCATTATTTTTTCGAAAAAAGTGGCGGTCATCCTGAGGCTGTCGACACTGCCATATAGCTTGTCTTGTGGTTCTACTGGTGATGGCCACATCTGCTCTCTCTGATCCTTGTATGTCAGGCAGTTCTGCAGCAGATATTCAGCGGTCATTTTCCCGGTACCACACGGGCATTCGTCGGTACCACCTATCTTCAATTTGTTGAATAGGTGGTACCTCAGTCTATTGTGGCCAGTGCGAAGTCTGAAGACAACGACCTGCTCTCTTCTGTTCAACTGGTAATAGGCATCGTTTTTGGTGTAACCAGTATGTTCGGTTTCCCATTTGGTCATGTATCTGGCTTTAATAAGCCGTTTTGACTCTTCGTACGTCATACTAGTATCTGTTTGTGGTAGTCTTGCACCTTCTTTTGCCAGTCTGTCTGCTTCCTCGTTGCCTTGGATGTTGCAGTGTGATGGGACCCACTGTACCACTACCCTTTTTGGTGCGGAATGCTGGCATAGTTGGCAGAGTACTGCTCTTAAGTCATTAAGGTCAGTGTTTTTCTGGCTTTTTAGCGCTGTGACTACGGCCAGAGCATCTGTAAGCAGGACTGTATGGCTTTCATTTTCTTTATGTGTCACCATTTCTTCCACTGCCGCCCTCAGTGCCTCTGCCTCCGCTCTGAAATTGCTTGTGTACTTACTAGTAGCGAATGACAGTGTTATTTTTCTGCCATTTGGTAGGTTCAGGAATGCTCCTGCCCCTCCGTTCTGTGTAGTGTTTGTTACAGAACCGTCGGTGTATGCATGGGTCCAGTCCATGCTTGGGTAGTTTGTCGATATAAAGCTTTGGGTAGTATCTCTCCTTTCTTTTTCAGTCTGGCAGGTTTTCTTTCCAATACCTGGTATATTTTCTACCACCTCTGGAAATATATCCTGCCTCCAGGTAGGTTTTCGTACAGTAGTGATGGGCTTTGGTGTTGTTAGTGCGTTTATGGGATCTTCGTGCATCTTTGCTTTGGCTATTTCTGCAAAGTTTCTCTTCTTTAGTTTCCCATTTCCCAAATTGTTTAGTCTCTGGTGCATTGGATGGTCAGTCAGTCTTCGGAGTTTCTCTGACTGCAGCTGGGCTCTGCAGTCTCTTCATCGGTCATGGATTGCAGTTTTGTAATCTTTTCAAGTTCTACAATTGGCGTTGACTTCATGCCTCCTGTTATAACTCTCATGGCTTGGTTTTGAAGTTTGCTAACTTTATCGAAGTTCGCCTTTGCTGCTGTTGTCCCTGCCGCAATTCCATACTCGAGAACTGGTCTCACTCTTCCAGTGTACAGTTTCTTTAGTATGCTTTCGTCTGCTCCCCAGCTTGTGCCAGCAAGTTTCCTCATGATTGCCATTCTTTCTCTGGCTCTCATTCGGTTTCTCTCGATCTGACTTTTCTATGTCATGCGCCGATCAAATGTGACTCCCAGATAGTTTGGGTTGTCGTTTGGCTGTAAGAATTTGCCATTTAAACTTAATTTGGTGTTTTGGGGTTTGATTGAAAGCGAGAATATTGTGCATGTGGTTTTCTCCTCGTTTATTTTGACCAGCCATGAGTTCGCCCACTCTTCCAGCGATGTTAGGGCCTGCTGCATCCGATTTCTTGCTATGGTGAGATTCTTTTCAGAGGTCCACATAGCCAGATCGTCTGCAAACATTGAGCTATGGACTCTTCTTGGTATATTCTCTGTAATGTCGTTTATATACACCAGGAAGAGTGTGTGTGACAGTACTCCCCCTTGGGGTACTCCCTGCTCGAGTGTCACCTTTTTGCTCATCTGCCCTTGTACTTGGACTCTGGCCGTTCTGTTTTTGAGGTAGTGGTTGATCCACTTGTACATTTTCTCACAAACATCACTTCTTCTTAGCTTGACTCTAAGTCCATCTTTCCAGACTTTGTCAAATGCCTTTTCCAGGTCCACCCAGACCGCTACTGTGTGTTTCTGTGCCTGGTAGGCATCTTCTATTTCCTGGGCTATGAGAATGACCTGGTCCTCAGTGGATCTGTGCTGTCTAAAGCCTGCTTGCTGTGGAATTAGTATTCGTTTTTCTTCCAGATGCCACATCAGTCTGGTGTTTATCATACGTTCCATCAGTTTGCCGACACAGCTCAGTAGGCTGATAGGCCTGTATCCATTTGGATCTGTTTTGTCTTTTTCTTTTTTTGGTACTGGTACAAGTACTGCGTCTTTCCATGCCTGGGGTATAATACCCCTTTTCCAGCTTTGGTTCAGGACTGATAGCAGTTTCCTCTTTGCTGTTTGGCTCAGCCCCATCAGAATTTCGTTTGTTATCCCGTCTTTTCCGGGAGATTTCCTTTTCTTTAATGTTCTCATGGCCTCTTCCATTTTGCTCATTGTTAATTTGGCCATCATATGCTCTTCAGATGCCGTATTGATGTTGTCGTGCCCCTTTTGCTCTCTTTCTAATGTCTGTTTGCCTATCTGCAGGGACCTCGATGTGGTTTGCTCTGGCATAGTGATCGACAAAAGCGTTTGCGGCTTTTTTACCAGTGAGCAAGTTTTCACCCTGCTTGATGGTAATTTGTTTGTTTGAAGGGGTTTCGTCATTCATGGCTCTGACTAGCTTCCATAGCTTGTTCCCTTCTTTGTCCAGGTTGAGGCTTTTCGTTTTGTTTTTCCAGCTCTCTCTTGCTGTTTGGTTAAGAGTGTATTTGTATTTCGCCGTGATGGCTTTGAGGGCGATGTTTGCCTCCATAGATTGTTCTCACTCTGCCATGTTCCTAGCATTTGTTACTGCATCTTCCGCTTTCTGCAACTCATCATTCCAATAGGGCTTATAGTTTTTCCTAGCTCCTCTTGGGATGGTTTCAGTGGCGGCTTGCATTATTGCCTTGCTTAGGCTTTCCACCATGGGCTTCATTTTGTTGTTGCGCGTGTTGATGGTTTCACACAGCCCATCTGTCAGGATTGCAAATCTGTCCCAGTCGGCTCGTTTGTAATTCCAACGTGGGAGCGGTTTTGTTTCCTGTGGGCCTACTTCCATATCAATGTCTAGCCTGATCGGCCTGTGGTCGCTACCTGCCAGTTGGTTTAGCACCTGGCGGTCTATTTTATGGTTTATGTCCTGTGTGGAGAAGGCCAAATCTGGAGTCGAGGTGGTATGCCATGTTCTAGAATAGAAACTAGGGCTATCCTCCGGCCTATTGATTAGGGAGAGATTTGTATCTATCTCCCAATCTTCCACTCTCCGAGTGGCTGTTGAAGTCTCCAACTACTATGCAGTTTGAGTCTTTGACTTCCATACTCGAGAGCGATAGGTCTTTATTTGGTGGTCCGTACAGATTGAAAATGCGGAGCTTCGTCTCTTGAGCCATTATGTCAACTCCTACAATTTCTGCTTGTCCGGTGTGATTGACAGATACCGCGCTACTCGGTATGCAGTTTCGGGTCAGTATCAGGACCCCTCCTTTGTGACCTTCTCTATCGAGACGGAAGGTCTGGTATCCTCTGATTGAGAATTTATGATTTTTGTTGAGGTGCGTTTCCTGGATACATGCCACGTCAATCTTACCTTCATGCAGGTGATGTGTTAGGGAAAGCTTTTTGTTAATGACTCCCTCCGCATTCTACTGTAGTATTTTGAGGGTCTTGAGTTTTTGGTCAATAGAAATTGCCCCATTGCCATGTGCCTTGACTCCACAACACATGGGTGGGTGACCACCAGTAGTCAAGGGTGTGTCCCTTCGAGGCATGAGGCCCGGCACTCTCTCTGCCTGGCGGGACTCCGCAGGATGAGCGCCATACGTTTTTCTGATAAGTTGTTCTGTCATCATACTGCGATTTACGTTGCACTGTTTTGTTAGGCTTGTGGCCCCGTGCATCCGATTTCAACAGGCGTTTCTGTAGGGATGCCCTCCTTAGCCTTTGGCTGTCCCCAGCCTATCTGCAAGGCAGCAGTTGTTTGTGATCAGAGTTGTCTCTCTTATGGAAGTTGTCTTACAGGACTGACGAGTCTTCACTACTTGTGTCTATAGGATGCGGCAATGATTTTATGAGATATGATATGGACTATGTACTGGTTTGTACTAACCCGGAAGAGAGGCAGTCCAGTGTGTCTGTATCCCAGGATCGTCACGTCCTGCCAGAAACGTATCATGTGCATGTGGGCGGGGTACCTCTTTGCTCCCTTTATTTTCTCGGCACATCTTCAGTGATGGTACGCCTAGCATTCCCCGCCACCTGGGAGGTTGACACAATAGGGCAGATGTGCAATGTCCGCTAGTCTGCATCTCTTCTGCGTCCATTGGTATGGCTGATAGCGTACAGAGGTAGAGATCGAGGCAGAAGTGCATTTAACCAGTGGACAAGCCTGGTAATGTCACGGAGATGTTGTTCGCCTAGTGTGCTGACAAATCTCATGGTCATTGGTTGAGTCTCGACAGTTCACAGTGAGGTGGCTGCTCTACTGTTTTCGACACCCCAACCAAGAACTAAGTCTTATGTTGGTGGTTTTGCACCCCATCGCCGTATAGGGTGAATATCAGGCAGATTTTGGGCGGGATTCCGGCTTACAGGCGTTCGGCCGTAATCCCTCACATGGTAGCCTCGCGCTATTGGCTTATCAGCCTGGTTCATGAACCAAAATGTCTGCGGCTCCTCTCGGATTTGAGCAGGATTACCGTAGCAATGCCCTGTCATTAGACTGACCTGTCTTCAGATGGTTTATTTCCAGCACCCGTTCACTATTAGACCAGACGAATTAATTGAGGGCTTTTGTTTGTCAATGACCAGGTATCTGAAATCTGCGATTTCTGCGGAGTTAAACACGATTTCCATAGTGTTCTTTCATTTGAGGGTTAGTGAGCTGATTTGTCTTCCGTGAGTCTAATACCAGCACACGTTCATTATTAGACCCAACGGAAGTGCTCTCGATTTGTCAGTCGTTCTAAAGTTTTGGCGTGTTGAGTCAAATTAAGCCGCAGGTTCCACTCCTGGTGGTACCCTTCCGTCAATTCCTTTAGCGAACACTAGATGCGAGACAATCAAGTTACCGAGAGGATAGCCCCAGATTTTCGAGGGTCTAATTCCAGCACCCGTTCCATATTAGACCCAACGAAAGTGCTCTCGGCATGTCAATCATTTCAGTGTTTGGCCGTGTTGAGTCAAATTAAGCCGCAGGCTCCACTCCTGGTGGTGCCCTTCCGTTAATTCCTTTTAAGTTTCAGCTTTGCAACTATACTTCCCCCGGAACCCAAACACTTTGGTTTCCCGGAAGCTGCCCGCAGAGTCATCGAAGCAACTCCTGTGGATTGCTAGTCGGCATCGTTTATGGTCAGAACTACGACGGTATCTGATCGTCTTCGCGCCTCTGACTTTCGTTCTTGATTAATGAAAACATTCTTGACAAATGCTTTCACAGTAGCTCGTCTTGCGGCGATCCAAGAATTTCACCTCTAACGCCGCAATACGAATGCCCCCGTTTGTCCGGCAGACGGTAGGGCAGGAGACAACGGGCAGTGAACCGGCGCGAGCCGGACCGCCCGCCTGCGCCTGAGATCCAACTACGAGCTTTTTAACTGCAACAACTTTAATATCCGCTATTGGAGCTGGAATTACCGCGGCTGCTGGCACCAGACTTGCCCTCCAATAGATCCTCGTTAAAGGGTTTAAAGTGTACTCATTCCAATTACGGGGCCTCGAAAGAGTCCCGTATTGTTATTTTTCGTCACTACCTTCCCGTGCCGGGAGTGGGTAAGTTGCGCGCCTGCTGCCTTCCTTGGATGTGGTAGCCGTTTCTCATGCTCCCTCTCCGGAATCGAACCCTGATTCCCCGTTACAAACATGGTAGGCATGTCACGTACCATCGACATTTGATAGGGCAGACATTTGAAAGATGCGTCGCCGGCACATGAGGCCATGCGATCAGCACAAAGTTATCCAGAGTCACCAGTGGGGACGCCGCAACCCCACGAGGGGAAACGACGATTGGCTTTGAACTAATAAAAGCGCTCTTTCCGCGAGGGTCGGAGCTTGGTAAGCATGTATTAGCTCTAGAATTGCCACAGTTATCCAAGTAGGATCGTGTCATCTAAGGAACCTCGACTGATTTAATGAGCCATTCGCGGTTTCACCGTGAGACAGTGTGAACTTAGACATGCATGGCTTAATCTTTGAGACAAGCATATGACTACTGGCAGCATCACCCAGATATCTGTCGGAGATGTACGTACCGCACACACCGGTCGGCGGAGGACGGGTGTGTAAAAAGCCTTACTGGGACGGTCGCAGGGACCGACTGACGGTTGTTCCACCCGTCCCTCACTCCGTCGACCTAGGACCCCCTGACAGGGGACCCTACACACACCAGACGACCGACCGACCGGGCTCGCTCGAGGAGGGATGGCAGCGCTCTGTGCAGAACGGATCCCAATGACCCCGGCGATGAATTTCACTGGGACTAGAGACAATTTGGCCTGCCCTTATCCCGAGGGTTGGTCCCCGGGAGAACACAGGGCCTTCAGGCACGATTCCTGCTTTCCATTTGCCGGTCACAAACTCTTTGCGAGAGTCTGACCACCAGCGAGACGAACTGTCGAGCTCTGCTATAAGCCTTAGATAAATCACCACCGACTGACAACGTTTCTCGATACGGACCAGAGCAGCGCACCTCAGCGGAGGAGACGCCAAAAAAAACCGCATCCCGATACCTCAACGGGGAAAGGCGGGCAAGCGTTTTCCGCAAGCCCGCGCTATCGCTCCGCCTGGCGGGACTGAGATCGCTTTACGAACACTGGTTGAAATTGAATCGCGGCGGCGAGACAACTACCCCAGATGATCAACGGTTTTGTATGGATATCCTTCCAGTTGGCACTCTGGAGTGTGTTGTGGTTGTATTCTGTTCAAGTTATTGTTACATAAGATATGCTGGGTACATAGTTGGAAAATGGTGCTCTGATTCCTCCTTGTGAGTTGATTGATCATGTCTTTAGATTGTCATGTATGTAGACCCCTGTACTGGTATTTTCCATTGCTCCATACGTGTAGTTAAGTTCTTTGTTTGCTGTTTTTATGAGTTGACTGGCTGTTTGTAGAGTTGCTGTGTAGGGCTGTTTGTAGAGTTGTTGTGCAGGCCTGTTTGTAGAGTTGCTGTGTAGGCCTGTTTGTAGAGTTGTTGTGCAGGCCTGTTTGTAGAGTTGCTGTGTAGGGCTGTTTGTAGAGTTGCTGTGTAAACCTGTTTGTAGAGTTGCTGTGTAAACCTGTTTGTAGAGTTGCTGTGTAGGGCTGTTTGTAGAGTTGTTGTGTAGGCCTGTTTGTAGAGTTGCTGTGTAGGCCTGTTTGTTGAGTTGTTGTGTAGACCTGTTTGTAGAGTTGTTGTGCAGGCCTGTTTGTAGAGTTGCTGTGTAGGCCTGTTTGTAGAGTTGCTGTGTAGGGCTGTTTGTAGAGTTGTTTTGTAGGGCTGTTTGTAGAGTTGTTGTTGTGTATGGCTGTTTGTAGAGTTGTTGTTGTGTATGGCTGGTTGTGGAGTTGTTGTTGTGTATGGCTGTTTGTAGAGTTGTTGTTGTGTATGGCTTTTTGTAGAGTTGTTGTTGTGTATGGCTGTTTGTAGAGTTGTTGTTGTGTATGGCTGTTTGTAGAGTTTTGTTGGGTATGGCTTTTTGTAGAGTTTTGTTGGGTATGGCTTTTTGTAGAGTTTTGTTGGGTATGGGCTGTTTGTAGAGTTGTTGTGTATAGCTGCTTGTAGAGTTGTTGTGTAGGGTTACTTGTAGAGCTGTTGTGTATGGCTGTTTGTAGAGTTGCTGTTGTGTATGGCTGTTTGTAAAGTTGTTGTTGGGTTTGGCTATTCTTGTCTTGATACCTTCTTTGTCAATCTATTTGCCTTGTCTTTGACAGATTTGTTTGAGTGCCCAGGGACCTACTGTATAACTATTCTGACAGCATGGGAAGTGACAACATGGTCAGCATATAGAATATTTTGATAAGACCATATCTAGAATATTCAGAAACTTTCGAACTTCAAGAGCTGTCATCGAAGTGTGTAAAAATAACAATGTTTTAGACCTTTCAGGGAAAGGCATCGTTTTCAGATAGTGCAAGTGAAAGTGAAGTTAACAGACAAAATGGCATGAAAAGGGGCACAGAGATACAATAAATAAGCAAGGCCATGAGGTGAAGTTAATGGCAACAGAATGGCAAGAATTAGGGTATGAGTTGATGTTAACAGATAAAATTAACAAACAGAGACATGAGGTACATGTAACAGAGTTACAGGGGTACAACGAGCCAAAACCATGGAAGCCCTAAAAATACTGTTTGTGGTTCCCGAACATAACTTGAGAACCAGGTCCGAGTCTTTCAGTTCATTGAACGAGGCATGGTCCTCAACTCTCAAACAATGCAAGTTGGGGCTGACCGACCAAAATAGGTCGCGTTCTCACGGTTTGAACTGGGAATCCCCGTCAACAAGCGGTCAGTCAGTAGTTTGGAAAATAAGGCAGCCTTTCTTTGGGACAAGCGAGTTCAAATACAGTTTGTGGGAAATGAACTCAAGAAAGTAGAAGTCCTGGACTAAAGCGGGGGAAGCTTAGCATATAAGCTGGAGGAAGACAGAATAGAGGACAGATCAGAAGCAGCAGCAAAGGTTGTCCTATCGGGCAGTATAGTGAGTAGCACTTAGTCAAGAACAAGTAGATAGCTACAGAACTTAGCCAGTGAGTGACAATAGTGGAGTCATAGAATTAGAAGCCACCGAAGCAGACCAACACGGAAAGGCAACGAGAGACCACACACATGTAAGATCTGTCTTTGTGTGATGTTTTGTTTGAGACGTCGTCGCTAACATCTTGCTCGAGTGACCTGACTTCATTCTCGTTAGTTGGAGATGGGCTGCTGTAACACGAAGCTGTCGTTCTAGACGACCGTTGTGATTTGTGGGTTTCCTCGTCCTGACAACCACAGTAACACAACCACTGTCATCTGTCATAGACACGAGCACAGCTGCAGTCAGAGCACAGATGCATTCACCGACTGCCTGATGTAGAGACGAGGCAAGAGGACCAGTAGACATCTGCCTTACGTGAGATGAGACAAGAGGTCCAGTAGACATCTGCCTTATATGAGACAAGACAAGAGGACCAGTAGACAGCTGCCTTACGTGAGACGACACAAGAGGTCCAGTAGACATCTGTCTTACGAGAGACGAGGTAAGAGGTCCAGCAGACATCCATGTTTGTGTAAGCTGAGAGGACAGATAGATGAGGACGGAGAAATTGTAGACAGACATCCTTTATATCAATGCACAGAGATAGACAGTGAATGAGGACTGAGAAATTGTAGACAGACATCCTTTATATCAACGCACAGAGATAGACAGTGAATAGAATAATTGCTAGATTCCGACCACATGATGAGAACCCTTGGTCAAGTTTAGTACTAGAGTGAGATCTGTGCTACTTGCACGAACCTTTAGAAGTAATCATAGCCAGATAGAGAAGTGATGATAACCAACCTTTAGAGAGACATTAGAAATCATTTATAACTGATGCACAATATGATATGATCAACGAGCCTAGTGATTTGATTTGTTGTGCATAATTGTTTTACTTGTGAAAAATACATGCTTTGTTTTACTTGTGTTAAATGAATTGTTAGTAGTTAAATTTAGAGTGTGTTAAGGAGTGATAGTGGTAAGGAAGATAGGATAGTGAATACGTTAACCCTGCTACATATTATATTAAATGGTGCCGTGACCAGGATATCTAGCTTAGATTAGGGTGCGTATAGATCTCAGATAAGTCACCAGACACAAGAGAAGGTATGAGAAAACTGTTTTCTTTTATACGCAAACGAAGACAGACAAATTATTCATTTTGGTAAAATGTCTGACAGACGAGGCAGATGGGGGAAATGTCATAAATGTCTCGGTTTACATAACTCTGCAGGGTGTCTTATTAACTTAACAGTTCCCACATTATGGCGAAATGTATCCTGTGCAGTAATACCAGTAGTACCGGTAATCCAAATAGCGACAGTAAGAAAAGACAGAATTACAGCTCTGGACAAGAAAATAAGGGAATATAAAAAGAAAGAATTGTTCCCTGATGAAGAAGCCAATTTATCAACATGTTCATTTTGGCAAACGCCTTCTTTCTAATAACAACAATTCAAACACCCGCTTGTATTTCAGTGAAGACACCCCCCCCTATTATCTATAAAGTGGAGTGAATGGTGTTATATTTCTATTGCTGCCAGGTATATCATTCACAGATTGTATTTGTTGGTGCACTCTTGTACATTCAGTGGGCTCTGACAAGAAAGAATTGTTCCCTGATGAAGAAGCCTATTTATCAACATGTTCATTTTGGCAAACGCCTTCTTTCTAATAACAACAATTCAAACACCCGCTTGTATTTCAGTGAAGAGACCCCCACTCCCCCAGAAGATGTGTATGGAATCAGAATCAGAGAGATATGCCGTGATAACAAGTTTGCTTACCAGAACTTGTACAATTTGAACCTTTGACGCACACAACAAGTCCCACATCTGTCACTGTCCCTTGACTATCATTAGTTAAACATTCAGCACAAACTTCCACAGTGATTTGAGTCTGTTCAATGGCAGTATTGGCATGAGCTCTTATAAGTTTTGTTACTTTATTGACGTCTTCCAGCTGAGGAACTGTAAATAAAGAGCAGATTGTGACGATACCTGAATGAACTGTGCTAAGTTTGATAATGACTCATTTGATGTGCACACCATGACAATGGAACACATTCTACAAAGATGTATGCTCAAACAAGAAGAGAGAGAACAACACTGGTCTTGTGAGACAGATGAGAGATAAACGCTGTACAATGGTGTTCTTTGTAAGAGAAACCAGGACCTTGATCCAAGGATGAATGAAGAAGAAGTACTGGTTTAAATCATGCCTTGTTTTTGCTATACTTTATAGGGTCTGTTTTAAAATATTTGCCTCCAACAGATGTCCATAGTGAACATCTGTTTAGCCCTGTTGGCAACATCTTTACAGACAACAAATGTCATCATTTGGCAAAGGTATAAAACAGAGAAGACTGGATGGAGGAAAGTGATGTTTGATTTAAGGCTAACAAAGGAATAAGCCAGAGAAGTCTGGATGGAGGAAACTGATTTAAAGATATCAAAGGTATAAAGAGATGTTTGATTTACAAATATTAAAAGTATAAAACAGAGATAACTGGATGGATGAAAGTGATTTAAGAATATTAAAAATAATAAAACAGAGAAGAAGAGTAATAAGAATCATTAAATATATTTATTATCATCAACTTTAGAACAAGAAATTACCCTTTGGATTTATGGTCACTGTGACAGACTCTCCATACTCTCCTTCAAAGTTGCTATTGATAGTCATGACCTGGAGACAAAGGTAAGTTATATTATATACAACAGACTCACAAACAACTGCCGCCTTGCAGATAGGCTGGGGACAGCCAAAGGCTAAGGAGGGCATCCCTACAGAAACGCCTGTTGAAATCGGATGCACGGGGCCACAAGCCTAACAAAACAGTGCAACGTAAATCGCAGTATGATGACAGTAAAACCTATCAGAAAAACGTATGGCGCTCATCCTGCGGAGTCCCGCCAGGCAGCGAGAGTGCCGGGCCTCATGCCTCGAAGGGGCCCACCCTTGACTACTGGTGGTCACCCACCCATGTGTTGTGGAGTCAAGGCACATGGCTATGGGGCAATTTCTATTGACCAAAAACTCAAGACCCTCAAAATACTACAGTGGAATGCGGAGGGCGTCATTAACAAAAAGCTTTCCCTAACACATCACCTGCATGAAGGTAAGATTGACGTGGCATGTATCCAGGAAACGCACCTCAACAAAAATCATAAATTCTGAATCAGAGGATACCAGACCTTCCGTCTTGATAGAGAAGGTCACAAAGGAGGGGACCTGATACTGACCCGAAACTGCATACCGAGTAGCGCGGTATCTGTCAATCACACCGGACAAGCAGAAATTGTAGGAGTTGACATAATGGCTCAAGAGACGAAGCTCCGCATTTTCAATCTGTACGGACCACCAAATAAAGACCTATCGCTCTCGAGTATGGAAGTCAAAGACTCAAACTGCATAGTAGTTGGAGATTTCAACAGCCACTCGGAGAGATGGGGATACTCTGACACAGACAGCAGAGGTGACGAAGTGGAAGATTGGGAGATAGACACAAATCTCTCCCTAATCAATAGGCCGGAGGATAGCCCTAGTTTCTATTTTAGAACATGGCATACCACCTCGACTCCAGATTTGGCCTTCTCCACACAGGACATAAACCATAAAATAGACCGCCAGGTGCTAAACCAACTGGCAGGTAGCGACCACAGGCCGATCAGGCTAGACATTGATATGGAAGTAGGCCCACAGGAAACAAAACCGCTCCCACGTTGGAATTACAAACGAGCCGACTGGGACAGATTTGCAATCCTGACAGATGGGCTGTGTGAAACCATCAACACACGCAACAACAAAATGAAGCCCATGGTGGAAAGCCTAAGCAAGGCAATAATGTAAGCTGCCACTGAAACCATCCCAAGAGGAGCTAGGAAAAACTATAAGCCCTATTGGAATGATGAGTTGCAGAAAGCGGAAGATGCAGTAACAAATGCTAGGAACATGGCAGAGCGAGAACAATCTACGGAGGCAAACATCGCCCTCAAAGCCATCACGGCGAAATACAAATACACTCTTAACCAAACAGCAAGAGAGAGCTGGAAAAACAAAACGGAAAGCCTCAACCTGGACAAAGAAGGGAACAAGCTATGGAAGCTAGTCAGAGCCATGAATGACGAAACCCCTTCAAACAAACAAATTACCATCAAGCAGGGCGAAAATTTGCTCACTGGTAAAAAAGCAGCAAACGCTTTTGTCGATCACTATGCCAGAGCAAACCACATCGAGGTCCCTGCAGATAGGCATACAGACATTAGTGAAGAGCAAAAGGGGAACGACAACATCAATACGGCACCTGAAGAGCATATGATGGCCAAATTAACAATGAGCGAAATGGAAGAGGCCATGAAAACATTAAAAAAAAGGAAATCTCTATGGCAGTGTCGACAGCCTTAGGATGACCGCCGCTTTTTTCGAAAAAATAATGGCTACTGTCTGACTGCGTACGAAGAAGAAGAAGAAGATATACAACAGACTAGTATTTTAGCTGACACTGCTGAGGACAATTATGATAATAGTCAATTTTTTAAACACTATCCATCCATCATATCTACATTGTACTCCCATCCTGCCCTCTAACATGCCATCGCCTCTCCCCCTACCTAACCCATCTCTCTGCCAATTTCCTCCCTTCTAAATCTGTTGATCTCTTCCCCCTCCCATTAAACTGCTCTTATTGCCCATCTCAACTCACCAATCTGCCAATCTCTCCACCCTCTCATTAACGTGCCCATTTCTCCATGCTCTACAATCTCTTCCCCCTCCCATTAAACTGCTCTTATTGCCCATCTCAACTCACCAATCTGCCAATCTCTCCACCCCCTCATTAACGTGCCCATTTCTCCATGCCCTACAATCTCTTCCCCCTTCAACCTACCCATCTCTTCTTCTTTCAAGCTTTGATTCCCAACTTTGCACAGGAAATGGCATAATTTTGTAACACACACAATTAGATAGTAAATGCAAATGAAGCCACCAATGTTCACAATAAATAGAAAGAAATTTAACATTTAGAATTTTGCTGTAGTCAAAATCAGTTCATTGTCCCAGTTCATTGTGTCAGTATTTGCTGTAAACAATATTCTTCGTGAAGCCATAACAAGTGATGGGAACGACAGAAATATACAAGCACCAAGTTTTTGAGGAGATAACTAGTAATTTAGTAATTTATTTTGGTCAATTCCATTTAATTATATTATACATGGAATATAGAGAAATGATGATATACCCATAACTCATGACAGGAAATACATGAGAAGTTGAAATGAGCTACACTGATACACTTATCGCCAGTAGAATGTTCAGTGAAAATTTGAGCTATATATGTCTTTCCGTTCGCGATTTAAGGTGTCTTGAGATAGATATATATATATATACACACACTCTTTCACAACTTGTTATTCCGTGTCCATGTTTCTACACCATAAAATAGTGACGAATATACATAACACCTGACAACTCCTTTTGAATTTATGATTTATCTGTTTGGATGCCAATATGTGCTATATCTGTTTGGATGCCAATATGTGCTATATCTGTTTGGATGCCAATATGTGCTATATCTGTTTGGATGCCAATATGTGCTATATCTATTCTTTTTCTGATTTCTTTTTCACAGCTGTCTTCTTCCATTATTATATGGCCTAAATAGGAGAAACTGTGTACATGCTCTAGTAGTTGATCTTTTATTTTTATATGCATACATGGTTTCTTGTCACTTTTCCCAAGTGTCATTAGCCTTTGTTTTCTTTATGTTTATGTCTAATCCAGGACTTATTTTGTATATTGTTGTCACAAGCTCCTGTAAATTCTTGCTCATGTTTTGCCATCAAAACTGTATCAGCCACTTATCTGAGGTTATTCATTGCCACTCGTCCGATGACAAGACCTGGCAACCCTGTTATCTCCTTGAATATTTGTTCTGTGTAGATATTAAAAAGGCAAGTGGATAATACACATCCCTGTCTCACTCCTCTTTTTACACTTATATTTGGAAAGCATAACTTTCCTGACTTTACTGTAGCAGTTTGTTTCCAGTACAGATTACTGAGCAGTCTTATGTCTTTACCATTTAGATCTATTTCTTGGAAACATTTAATTAATTCCTCTTGGATGATTTCTACCAATAATTGGATACATTATATGATAAATATCAAGAAAAATACATAAAATGTCTTAGAATGCCAGGATTTAGCTGTAAGTGAACATTACAAAACATTTTTTATTTTTGTTAACTATACTACCTACAAAACTATATAAATATGCCAATATATTTAGTTATTAAAACAGAACATTCATTTATCTTTAATATAATAGATAATTTTTTAAAAATCTGTTGAAAATTGAGACAACTATAGCTGAAATTATAGAAACACCTCGTTGGAAAATATAACATAAATTAATCTGACCACTGAGTGTTTTTTGATCTGGCAGTTAGTTAATCTCCACAACTTACTTCAAATAAATAACTCTGCTCCACCAAGACAGTCCTCACATCAGTAACGTTATACACATTTTGACAGGACGTTGTAGCTTCATCTGTAATGTTGTAATATGTCACCTGTAAATAGAACAGACGGCACAGTAAATTATGAAGAAGGTATACAAGTATACATCTGCACAATGTGGAGACTTTATATTGATATTAACACATGTATGGGAGTGACTGTCGTTATATTTGTAACATTGCTTACACAATTAATGAGAGAAATCATAACTAGAAGTCAGGAGGTACGAAAAGTGTCCTTTACAGATGGCTACTCAATAAAGATGCTCACAAACCAAAAAAATAATATTTTAAGAACACCCCTATTAAAATACAAGAATGTTTCAACATAAAAGGTCTGCTGACATCCCCACCACAACAAAGATCAGCTAACATTCCCACCACAACAAAGATCAGCTAACATCCCCACCACAACACAGATCCACTGACATCTCCACAACAAAGATCAGCTAACATCCCTACCACAACAAAGATCAGCTAACAACCCCACCACAACAAAGATCAGCTAACATCCCCACCACAACACAGATCAACTGACATCTCCACAACAAAGATCAGCTAACATCCCTACCACAACAAAGATCAGCTAACATCCCCACCACAACAAAGATCAACTGACATCTCCAGCACAACAAAGATCAGCTAACATCTCCACCACAACAAAGATCAAATGACATGTCCACAACAAAGATCAGCTGACATCACCACAACAAAATTCAGCTGACATCACCACCACGGAGATCAGATGACATCCCCATCATAATAAAAGATAGCTGACATCCCCACCACAACAAAGATCAGCTAACATCCCCACCACAACAAAGATCAGCTAACATCCCCACCACAACAAAGATCAGCTAACATCCCCACCACAACACAGATTAACTGACATCTCCACAACAAAGATCAGCTAACATCCCTACCACAACAAAGATCAGCTAACATCCCCACCACAACAAAGATCAACTGACATCTCCAGCACAACAAAGATCAGCTAACATCTACACCACAACAAAGATCAAATGACATGTCCACAACAAAGATCAGCTGACATCACCACAACAAAAATCAGCTGACATCACCACCACGGAGATCAGATGACATCCCCATCATAATAAAAGATAGCTGACATCCCCACCACAACAAAGATCAGCTAACATCCCCACCACAACAAAGATCAACTGACATCTCCACCACAACAAAGATCAACTGACATCTCCACCACAACAAAGATCAACTGACTTTTCCACAACAAAGATCAGCTAACATCCCCACCACAACAAAGATCAACTGACATCCCCACCACAACAAAGATTAGCTAACATCCCCACCACAACAAAGATCAACTGACATCTCCACCACAACAAAGATCAACTGACATCTCCACAACAAAGATCAGCTAACATCCCCACCACAACAAAGATCAGCTAACAACCCCACCACAACAAAGATCAACTGATATCCCCACCACAACAAAGATCAACTGACATCCCCACCGCAACAACGATTAGATGACATCCCCACCACAACAGGGATCAGATGACATCTCCACCACAACAAAGATCAGCTAACATCCCCACCACAACAAAGATCAGCTAACATCCCCACCACAACAAAGATCAGCTAACATCCCCACCACAACAAAGATCAGCTGACATCTCCACCACAACAAAGATCAGCTGACATCTCCACCACAACAAAGATCAGCTAACATCTCCACCACAACAAAGATCAGCTAACATCCCCACCACAACAAAGATCAACTGACATCACCACCAAGGAGATCAGATGACATCCCCACCGCAACAAAGATTAGATGACATCCCCACCACAACAGGGATCAGATGACATCTCCACCACAACAAAGATCAGCTAACATCCCCACCACAACAAAGATCAGCTGACATCCCCACCACAACAAAGATCAGCTAACATTCCCACCACAACAAAGATCAGCTAACATCCTCACCACAACAAAGATCAGCTAACATCCCCACCACAACACAGATCAACTGACATCTCCACAACAAAGATCAGCTAACATCCCTACCACAACAAAGATCAACTGACATCTCCACAACAAAGATCAGCTAACATCCCTACCACAACAAAGATCAACTGACATCCTCACCACAACAAACATCAGCTGACATCCACACCACAACAAAGATCAGCTAACATCCCTACCACAACAAAGATCAACTGACATCTCCACAACAAAGATTAGCTAACATCCCCACCACAACAAAGATCAACTGACATCCCCACCACAACAAAGATCAGCTGACATCCCCACCACAAAAAAGATTAGATGACATCCCCACTGCAACAGGGATCAGATGACATCACCACCACAACAAAGATCAACTGACATCTCCACAACAAAGATCAGCTAACCTCCCCACCACAACAAAGATCAGCTAACATCCCCACCACAACACAGATCAACTGACATCTCCACAACAAAGATCATCTAACATCCCTACCACAACAAAGATCAACTGACATCTCCACAACAAAGATCAGCTAACATCCCTACCACAACAAAGATCAACTGACATCTCCACAACAAAGATCAGCTAACATCCCCACCACAACAAAGATCAACTGACATCCCCACCACAACAAAGATCAGCTGACATCCCCACCACAACAAAGATCAACTGACATCCCCACCACAACAAAGATCAGCTAACAACCTCACCACAACAAAGATCAGCTGACCTCTCCACAATGAAGGCTGGCTGGAAAGTATCTCCAACATCCTCTATATCTTACCCGAATGGTGCAATCTGAAAGATTTTTTTTCCTGTCCATCTCATAATGTCATCCTTCTAAATATAGCATTATTTTGTTCATTAATTCTCATTTTACCTCTAATTTCTTCAAGTCCTATTTTTGTTCCTTTTCCTTTCACAAGGTGTGCTAGAGTTCTATATATCCACATTTCAGAGGCACCTGTTCTCCCATCCAACAGTTCATTCCACATGTTTCTACACCCCATAGCAAAGATGATTATATATAAGAATTGATCACTAATTTCTAATCTGTGAATTACTTGTTTGTGTGTCAATATCTGTCTCAAGTTGGTGGATACAGCTTAGCCATTTTTATTCTTTTCCTGATTATTGTTTTGTACCTTTTGTCCTCCATTATTATATTTTCAAGATAGGAGAAGATCTTGAGCTGCTCTAGTATAACGTCATTTATTTTTAAACATAGAGCTAATTTCTTGTCTACAGGGTTAATTTGTCATAGTTTGTTTTCTCAGTGTTCTTCTTCTTCTTCTTCTTCGTTCGCTGACAGACGTCAACCTTTCTCAGTGTTCAATCCAAAGTGCTCAAATGGAGAAAGGCAGAAATGGCAGCTTAGGACCAATCTTGCCGGAGGAGGGTTGTCACAATGGCATATGTTCCAAAAACGAATGACAGGCATTGATTGATAATTTCAAAATACATGCGTAGCGCACTGGTTAGCAAGCTGGCTTCGCATCTGAGTGGTCCTGGGTTCTTCTTCTTCTTCTTCGTACGCAGTCAGACAGTAACCATTATTTTTTCGAAAAAAGTGGCGGTCATCCTGAGGCTGTCGACACTGCCATATAGCTTGTCTTGTGGTTCCACTGGTGATGGCCACATCTGCTCTCTCTGATCCTCATATGTCAGGCAGTTCTGCAGCAGATGCTCAGCGGTCATTTTCTCGGTACCACACGGGCATTCGTCGGTACCACCTATCTTCAATTTGTTGAATAGGTGGTACCTCAGTCTATTGTGGCCAGTGCGAAGTCTGAAGACAACGACCTGCTCTCTTCTGTTCAACTGGTAATAGGCATCGTTTTTGGTGTAGCCGGTATGTTCAGTTTCCCATTTGGTATCGTATCTGGCTTTAATAAGCCGTTTTGACTCTTCGTACGTCATACTAGTATCTGTTTGTGGTAGTCTTGCACCTTCTTTTGCCAGTCTGTCTGCCTCCTCGTTGCCTTGGATGTTGCAGTGTGATGGGACCCACTGTACCACTACCCTTTTTGGTGCGGACTGCTGGCATAGTTGACAGAGTGCTGCTCTTAAGTCATTAAGCTCAGTGTTTTTCTGGCTTTTTAGCGCTGTGACTACGGCCAGAGCATCTGTAAGCAGGACTATATGGCTTTAATTTTCTTTATGTGTCGGTCCTGGGTTCATTCCCCAGTTGAGGCGGAAATGTTTTTTCAGACCGCAACGGCTACCGGGTCGACCCAGCCTTAAATGGGTACCAGTTCAGTTCAGGAAGTAAAAGCAACGAGGGAGAGGAGATTGCTACTGTCCTCATATAGCCAAGCCTTTGAAATGTGAGATCGTTAACACCTGATACCCTTACGGCAGTAATGCTATGAGTTACTTTACTATTTACATCCAACAAACCTAGTCATCTTCATATATTCTCTATCCACCATTCAGGTCTTTGAAAGCTGGATCTCAGTATCAAAGAAAACCCTAACAAACACTTTTAAAATATATAACGGGACTTGCATTCTATGGAAACAGTAGGACCCTATACTGCATACCAGATCACACAGGCATTTGAGGCAATGAAGGTGCTGATAAAATGACAAAACTGGAGGAACAAACAAGCAACAACCCAATATCTCCACCAACCAAAGAACTACTAAAAACAATCTACAATAACTGCAGACAACAATGGATGGACTGAAGGGCTACATGTATGACAGTAAGAGCTCTGTATGCAGACATGTCTCAACCCAAACCCAAAGGAATACAACATCCATGGAAGTGATTTTACATTGTATGAACCACCTCTAATCTTTCACGTAACATGATAATAGACTTACTGTGTCTTGGCCAGTACCATTCAGAGTTTGACGTATCACAAACTTTGTTATTGTCCCATTACGGTTAACTTCATCAGGACAAGTGAATGTTATGCTGAGCTTCTTGGCAACAGTTTCATGCTGCTTCACAGCCAGATTTTTAGGGGCTCCTGGACCTGTCAAAATTGACCAAATGAAAAACTGAATATTAGTGTATTACAAATGCATGTAGAGTATCTGATTAAATGGGAATGTCCAGAGAGAAACTGTCTCCAGTAACCATTTGATTGATTGATTGGTCTTTTTGGTGCAAGTGAAGCATAGGGCATCCACTACAACTGGCCTTTATAAAGGGCGCCTGTAACAGTGCATTTGTAGTTGTGGTTTAAATGGTCTCACATGATGATGTTTCTAGCTTCATATACAACCCTCTTTAGTCACCTCTTATAACATGCTTGGGTGGTTACAGTGGTCCAATTCTGTCGACTTTAGTACCACTTGGGTGTAGTAAGCATTTGGAGGTTAAATAATGTTATGAATCTAAGACCTGTGACAAAGAAATTTTATGGTCACAAAAATATAACTACAAATTGTTACATTGTTTATGTTATAATTCCCTGAATCTGACATGTCACATTACACCGCACTGGAGGCAGTTACATCTTTGTCTCTACTCATTTGATTTTGAAGAAGTTCAAGTGTCTGTAATATCCTTCTTGTATGTGTTTGTTGGGTGGTAGGTTTCGAATATTGACATTAATTCACACTCTTGAACTTTCTTTTGGCCCCCACCACAAATTATCCATGCACCGTTTTAGTCATTTTCAAATGATATTACGAATGCTTCACAACCCAAATTTACATGGATCCCAGCCTGGAAGTTGGTTATAAAACGTCTTTTAAATCACAACATTTATACATGTGCTCAAAACATACAGAAGAACCAAGCATTTACATACAGCCCTCTGTCGCTCTCAATGTTTTTCTTCCTGGCACTATTCAAAGCTCTTGTCTATTTACTCATATGCCCATTTCAGTATGTGTCAAGGTCAATAGAAAACCCATTGACAGTTCTTAATGTATAACTGGTATATTGGGGACCGAGTGGTCTCGAGGTAAGACATCGGCCTCATGTGCTGGAGGTCGCGGGCTCAAATCAAAATTGGAGACTAGGATCTTTTCATGTGGACTTTCTGGTATTTCTCCAGAGTGGTAGAGATTGGACACGATGTGCAGTGTCGCACACGTTTAAAAAACCCTTGGCAGTTGGTAGTCAAAAAGAGTAGACCTAATGGCCGGTGCCTGGGCACAATTCCAAATAATGTTAAAAATCTACCCAAACTATTACGGGATCCTTGACGGTGCTACAGAGTTCGTGCATTGTGCTGAGACTCTTAACAAATATGAATAAGAACAAAGCACTTATGGGTTAAACAGTGTGCAATGACGTTGATTCTTTGACTAAACTAAACTAAACTAACTGCTATATTGAACGTTTGTGAAGGAAGTGACACTCAGTCTGTATTAGTTCACAAGAACTATCACAAGTCTGTTGATATCATCAATGTCATCTACTTCCTTTTCTGTGAGTTCTGTTAGTGACAACGATGCAGTATGGGATAACTTCCTGAGTGGGTAGTTCAGTATCTGATAATTTCATACCAAGGTCATCAATCTAAGACCCACAACTCTGGCCCTCAGAACTTATTGAATAGCATGAGCAAATTTCTTCTCTTCCTCTCCAGTGCAAGACAAAGATGGTGGTCAGATGCACACTCAAGACTTTTCTTTGTCATATTTCAATTTTATGGTAGGTTAGCATAATCCAAGCACTGATACAAGACTGACTTCTCAGTAATAGTTTCCGCTCAAGTCTGTCTACCTAATGCATCATCAATGCATCCTCCCGCTAAGCTGGCCTAATGAAACAAGCCAGATTTCCTTGTCTTATCTCGTCTTATCCACTTGTGCTGTGAGGCGTCGTGTGGAGTTGTAGTTTTCTGTCCAGGGCCAGAAGCATCGCTGAAGTAGTCGTCCTCCCATGACAAATATCCACAACATTTCCTATCCATCTAGTTCTCGGTCTGCAACAGTTACGAAAACTTGATCACTGTGCGTTAGGGGTAGTTGGTCAAGTTGCATTCTCATTAGGTGGCTGAAAGTCTGCAGGAAATTCTCCTGCAGACATTCCGTGTCATTGTCCAACTTGACAGAGCGTGTGTTGAGTTGAATCCGGTTGACATTGTGTCAGAGGTTAACGTTTTGATCAGTGAAAATTTCACGGATGATGATGTCATCTACACAGATGGATCCGTTATCTGTGGGTTGAGAAGCACATGGGCCTTCACGGCTCAGAGGGGTGGGAAAACGATCATCAAGGAGGAGTCTGGGGCTTTTGTGGTGACCACAAGCAGTCTGACCATGAAGATCATGACTGTTACGAAGGCAATGGTCTGGCTTGAAACAATAAGTAGCACACATGTGTGCATTCTCAGTGATTCAATGAGGATGTTCAGGAAGGCACAATTAGGCTGCACGCGGCCCCAGTTGTTGGAGTTGGTAGGGCGGTCAAGGTTGCAGAGAGTCACCTTCATACTCATTCCAGGACATGCAGGTGTCGAAGGAAACAAGAGAGCTGATAGGTTGGCAGGTACAGCTGTAGTGGAGCGTGGGAGATCATTGGACCAAGCTGATAACCTAAACACCGCTAGGGAAATTTGCCGGAAGTAAGATTCGGAAGTTGATCCAGAATCTAAGTTTTTGGTGCGAGTCGTTGAATTGGGTGTGAAATGAGGGTCAGCGAGTAAGAAACACCACACAGGGATCCAAAGGTGTCTGGATAACCAGCACAGGACCGGAACAGTCAGTAATCATGTGCTGGCAGACATTCTGAGGATGAGACCTGAGCGCGTATGAACTTGTCCCGAGTACAATGAAGATGATCCAACGACTAACTAACTAACTAACCAACTAACTAGGTGGCCGAATCACTTAATTCTCTCCTCATCAATATATTCAATGCAGGGTCTTGCTTCTACTATTTTTCGCACATCTTCATTGTGCATTCTGTCTCTCCTAGTTACGTTGATTGTTTTCCTGAGGCATCTCATATGTCGTGGTCATTCTAGAGATTTCGTTAATGTCCACGTTTGGGACTGGTAGCAGAGAGTTGACATGAATATAATGTTGATCAGCATTTCTTTTGTGGGCATGTTTATCTATGGTGTTTCAATAATGATGGCTGCTGCTATGCAATTGCATTTGATTTTTTGCACCTGATCTAAGTTTCTCTGTTTAGACCTCCATCCTGTGTGAAAATACTGCCCAAGTACCTGAATTCCTGCACTTGGTCCCGTTGACCATAATGTTCATGTTTTCAGGCAATCTGCTTATCTGCATTGTTTTTGTTTTGGATGTGTTAATTCTCATACTTTCACATGCAGAATTGAGCGCAGTTAGATGCTGCAAATCATCTGCGCTTTTATAAAGGAGGTAAATGAAAGTAACGTTGAGTTTCCCATCGTATTCAAGGGGAAACTCAGTGGTCTTGAGGTAAGGTGTCAACCTCGGGTGCTGGAGGTTACGTGTTCAAATCACGGTAGAGACCAAGATTTTTTTCACGTAGATCATCTGATAAAAATTCTGCTGATCTCTGGGTAGTGAGATCGGACTCCTGTGTTCAGTGTTGAGCACGTTAAAAATTCCTTGGCAGTTGGAAATCGAAAAGAGTAGGCTTAACGGCCGATGCACTGACAAAATTCAAATAAAAAATCTACCCAAGTTATTTGTACCTTTAACCAGGTGGTTTGTTAAGAGCAGCTATAGATGGTGCCTAACTGGCTGCGAGTTTACTTAGCTCTAGTGTTTGAGTCTATTAAGATGGACTCGCACATAGGTAAAAACCACATTCCAAGAAACTGGTTGTATACAGACTAGTTTTCTAAACCCAGTGTAAAGACGTTAAGTTAAATAAGTATTCAATGTTTGTTTCGCTTAGCTGTCTCAGGGTGAATAATGCATCTGTGCAGCTCCTACCTCACCGGAAACCAGATTGAGTCTCACTTAGCTATGGTTCGAGGATTGGCCACATTCTCTGCTCCAAGATTTTGATGTACAGTTTTCCTATGTGGCTTAGCAGCGATATCCCCAGGTAGGAATCACTCTTTTTTTTTGTTGTATTTGTTTTTCCAGATTCTCACTATGATAGCTTTCTGCCAGTCTTCAGGGACTCTCCTTTGCTCCCAAGTCGCTAAGAATACACTCTGTTTTGTTGCCTTTGTTTTTCCAGATTCTCACTATGATAGCTTTCGGCCAGTCTTCAGGGACTCTCCTTTGTTCCCAAGTCACTAAGAATACACTCTGTTTTGTTGTATTTGTTTTTCCAGATTCTCACTATGATAGCTTTCTGCCAGTCTTCAGGGACTCTCCTTTGCTCCCAAGCTGCTAAAAATATTCTATGTAGCAATTTTACTCCTAGGAATTCACAAGCTCTAATTGCCTCGCAGGTTATTTCATCCGTGCCGGCAGCTTTACAGATTGGGTTTATTTTTTTAGAAGTTCCTCCTTCTCCTGGATTAATATTTCAGGCTGTTTTTCAGCTCCTATGTATGGAAGGCTCTGCGTATCATTCGGGTTTAGGAGTTCTAGTTCTTAAGTATTTGGGCAGCATTTTTTTCGGCAGACGGTAGGATCGACAAGGAAATTGAGACAAGGTGTAAGAAAGTATCTGCAGTGACTTCTCAGCTGTCCCCACTGCTTAGACACCCGAGCATTAGTTTGGCAACAAAGCAACAGCTGATAAACAGTCTATATTTATGCGGATTCTGTGCTACCAGTGCCAAACATGGCCTCTGTCAAGGGCGCATGAGAGCAGAATTTTGACTTGTGAAATGAAGTGTTTGAGGAAAGTCATCGGTGTTACCAGAAGAGACAGAATGCGGAACGACGACATTCGAAGTATGGTCGGCCCTACGTCTTGTGTCGAATAGATTTCCAGGCAGAAAATAAGTTGGTTTAGTCATCTTATGAGAATGCACCCTCATCATCTTCCACTGATGGCTTACAATGCTGGTAGATCTGGCTATAGGGCAAAGGGGTGAACGCGAGATAGGTAGATAGATGATATTAGAGTGATTGTGCAATGACAAGGGCTCACATTGACCGATACAACGCACTTGACGCAGGATAGATGACTTAAGCTCCCCACGGTGCTAAACGGCACAAGTGGAAAGAAAACTAACTAGGAAATACTCTCTCCATCGTGCTTTCCTCTTTTCTGGATCGAAAATCAACGTCCCATGTTTGTCATTTATAATTGTGGTGGGATTAAAGCTGGCGTCTCTTACTCTCATTGCCCTGACACTTTTAAGGAAGTCTCTCGGTTTCTTATGACACATGAGCGCTAATTGTTCGCCGTATTTATTCCATGCGTCTGCTTTGGAGTTATTGATTATGTTTTTCTAATGTGTTCTTGTGAGTCTGTAGCTTGATTGCATAATTCTCTTGTGATTTCGATTTCAACCACTTCTGGTATAATTTTTTCTTTGCTTGTATTGCTTTCTGTAACTGTTGAATCCAACTCGCTGTTCTTTTCTTTAGGATCGTCAAAGTTACTTCCTACCACATTTTGCATTCACTGTGTTCATCAGTGATGATTTGAACCATTGCCACTCATTCGTTACATTGTCATATGTTACTGGCAGGGACTTGTATTTTGTATGAACCCAAACCACATTTCTGTTGTTATTTATCCACAAATTTTCACAAAGAACACACGTTCTTGGTCTAGTCCTCGAATGTCGTGCCACCATATTGGCAACCAGAAACTGATCCAGACTTCCTACGCTTGGGAAATATGTACTTGACAGAACTCATATGTCTGGCACTGTTCTGAGTTCTAGAAATGGGATAAACATGCTCAATTTATAGCTTCCACCTTTCTTTCCTCGCTTCATTCCATCCAACTATGTAGACAAGTTGTTCGTGCCTCAGATATACTCCCCTAGGCTTAGTCAGGTCACAGTCATTTAGCCTTTAACTCATTTGTCGTTGCACAATGCCTACAAACAAATTCCTTTGTGACCGCTGGCGTTGCCGAACGCCTAACCCATAGCCTTTGGTGTTTTCTGGTTAATACCATAGAAACGGCTGAACATATGTGTATATGAATACTGAAAAACTAGGCAACTTCTGTCCTCTCGTTTCTTATGGACCAATGGCTCGTTGATTTGATAGAGAATTTATAAACAATCTCTTCACCTTTTCAATCAGATCTGAAGGTTATTGGGGGTGATGAAGTTAAGGTGTTGCAACACATTTTTCTGAGGTAGATCTGTTTAGTTTGCCTATTTAGAAGTACTAAATATGTTTGAAGTGGAAACTAACAGATATGTCTTATAGAAGAACAGTAGCAGTGCTCTGTGACAAATAAAAATTGTTTTTGGAACTCTGGGGGACCCCAATTAGTGGGTCTTAAGTGTTTGTTTGTGGACATTTTCAACTTCATCTTCGTGTATCTCACAAACTAACACACACACACAATAAAAACAATAACACCAACAAGCTCTTTATTAATATATATCTCCACACATGACAGAATCATATATAACCAACAATTTAAAAAATAGGTTAGAATCTCTCAACGTCAACAACCATGATGTGACATACTGAAAAATAATGCAGCTACAGGGAAATTAAATTTTTGTGTGTGGTAAAGGTTCGTATGGTTACCTCTGTCTAGGAAAATAAATGATAAAACTAGCTTTATTTCCCAAGTAGTGTGTATAACATGACAACTGTGCATAAATGACTTATTACAATGACATAAAAGACAATCAGCTATAAAAATAAAGAAGAAACAACCAACTATGCCTCACAATTCTCTGCCTTTACTGTCTGTGAAAACCAGAAAAACATTATTTTATAGATGAAAACAGCTGTTATCTGAATAAGACTTACGATTTGGTGCAGTCTGAATCAGTGCTACACTTGAATTGCTATTTCCTGCATCAGTTGCTGCCATTACAGAAATGTTGTAGTTCCAGAATGCCAGGACATTGCTAACTACGTATGTGGTAGTGTTGTAGCCTGAAAGTAAGCAGGCATTGTAAATTACATATGTGGTTTGATTGTAACCTGGAAGTAAGCAGACATACATTGTATATTACGTATGTGGTAGTGTTGTAGCCTGAAAGTAAGCAGACAAACATTGCTAACTACATATGTGGTAGTGTTGTAGCCTGAAAGTAAGCAGACATACATTGTATATTACGTATATGGTTATGTTGTAGCCTGGAAGTAAGCAGACAGACATTGTATATTACGTATATGGTTCTGTTGTAGCCTGGAAGTAAGCGAGAGAGTTAGGTCGACGAACTGGTGCAACACTTCCTCACTTAAATCAAATTCATCGTGCAAGTCATTCTCTTTTAATTTATCCAGTACTAACACAGTCGAGTCCTGTGGGCGAGCGGCAAGTCCGCTGACAAACTAAACTACAGTCAAAAAGCTGCGTCAGTTGCAGGACTCCTGGCTGAGCAAAAAGCAGATGAGATACATGGATTTGCTGACAATCATGATCACCGTCCTGCGAAGCAAACTTTTCATGCTTTCACTGCCTGCAAGTATGCAGACTCCAAATCGGAATCATCAGCCATCTCTGCACCCATCCACAATCCGGAATTACAGTATACTCGACTGGAAGGACTGGCTTGGTGAAAAAAGTAAAGGTCATCACTCGTGATGGACAAACAACAAGAAGAAGTAAGCAGACAGACATTGTATGTGGTTTGGTTGTAGCCTGGAAGTAAGTAGACAGACAGACATTGTATATTATGTATGTGGTTTGGTTGTAGCCTGGAAGTAAGCAGACAGACATTGTATATTACCAAGGTGATTGTATTGTAGCCTGGAAGTAAGCAGACAGACATTGTATATTACCAAGGTGATTGTATTGTAGCCTGGAGGTAAGCAGACAGACATTGTATATTACCAAGGTGCTTGTGTTGTAGCCTGGAAGTAAGCACAGACATTGCGCATTCATTATTTATGTATTTGATGACTGTCTATTTGTTACAGACATGCTAATTCTTTTTTTTTTTTTTTTGCAAAGCAGTTTTTCTGGAATCTGCCTGGACCATATCCTTCCAGTCTTTTATTCATTGAACAATTTGGGAGCCATTAAAATTGTTCTGCCAGCTGCAGTACTTCCAGACCAGCATTCCATGTTCTGAAGTTAGTCTGACATTTCTTGTGTACAGCATTTTCAGCATTTGATGGACTGCACCCTGAGTGGTCAGCCAGGGTCTTTGTGTATGACAAGGACAAGAATGGCACCATTGCCTCACAGAGAGCATGTTGTAAGAGGTGAGTAGCTGTGTAACATGGCATAACACCGGCCATAGTTAGGTGGTTTGTTAAGAGCAGCACAGATGGCGCCTAACAGGCTGCGGGTCTACTTTGCTCTAGTGTTTGAGTCTATTGAGATGACCTCGCACATCGGTTAACCACCCTCCGTAAGCGCTTGTCCCAACGTAGCGGAGTATTAAGCTGCTCGAGCCTAGCCGGCTAAGTAGTAAACCATTCTCCCGGCTACATCCAGCTCATACCAGAGCTGGGACCTGCACAGAGGCATCTGCTCCTGTAGAACTACAGGTCGACTAGGAACTAAGAACTAAGAACACCATGTCTGTACAGGTCGACTAGGAACTAAGAACACCATGTCTGTACAGGTCGACTAGGAACTAAGAACACCATGTCTGTACCGGTCGACTAGGAACTAAGAACACCATGTCTGTACAGGTCGACTAGGAACTAAGAACACCATGTCTGTACAGGTCGACTAGGAACTAAGAACACCATGTCTGTACAGGTCGACTAGGAACTAAGAACACCATGTCTGTACAGGTCGACTAGGAACTAAGAACACCATGTCTGTATAGGTCGACTAGGAACTAAGAACACCATGTCTGTAGATTCCTCTTTTCTAATAATTTTGTTATACCCTGTGTACTTCCTGTCAAATTGTGTTTCTCATTAGCGTCATTTGCTGATTAACTTGATATTTTTCAATTTGATTTGTCCATGTTAGTCTGCTGTCCAGTGCTATTACTAGATATGTAGGCTTTTTTCTTTTGGTAGTCTGTGATTATTTAGTTTCAATGTGATTTTGTTTGTCTTTTTTGAAAGTGTAAAACATTTTGTATGTTATTTATATTCTCGATATTCATGAAACATTTCAGAGTCAATTGATCCAATCTTTGTAGGGATTCCTGCATCTTACCTTCTTGTTGCTTTCTTCAGCTACCCATACAGCTAGATCATCAGCGTATAGCAAGCTATGGATTCTCTGTGGTATTTATTCTACTTTTTCTCCGTTTATCCTCAGATCAAGCTCTTACAAAGGACATCGTTGCTTATAAAGCTGTTCTATCTCTATACAGCTTTTGTCCCTCATCTGTTTCATGAGGCCAGTATTGTTCTCTCTCTCTCTCTCTGGGTGAGTGTGCAGCTTTGTAGAATGTGTTCCACAGTTATGGTATGCTCTCCACATGGACACCTGTCATCTGTTCCAACCCTCATTTTGTTGTAAAGATAACCCTTGGGTCTATTATGTCCAGTTCTTAGTTTGAAGATGAAAACTTGCTCTTCTCAATCTTTCTGTTGTTTTAAAGCTGCTAATACTGACCAGGCATCAGTCAGGAATACTATGTTTTATTGGTAGATATTTTCATCTTGGATTACAAGCTCAGCAACAACAGCTTTCAGTGCCTCTGCTTCCACACTGTAGTTTTTGAAGTATGTTCCCGATGTTAGTACTAGAGTTTCTTCTTCTCCGTTACCACTGCCATAAAAAGTAGGATTGTGTATAAGGCAACCTCATCAAGTAAAACAGGTGGCACAAAATCCACTTTTTCGAGAGCTCATAAATGCTTTGATACTAGTTTCCTGTAAGGAGGCCGACTGTGGTGATGGCCCCCATGCTCCTTCCAAAGTGGAACGGGACACATGACGATGATTGAAATGTTCTATTGGTGTTTAGGTTAGAGTGGCAGAGACCTCTGATAGAAAATGGGCACTCAGGATCCTGAATGAATGTGTTGCCAGTGTTTCCAAAGGGGATTCTGGACAACTTGGCATCTCGTTCAACACAAAAATGGTTAATGGCAGGGTGACACAAAGGTCACATAGAACATTAACATCTGAAACAGTTTGGTTAATCAGTGGACAAAAAGCTGAAAGTGACCACCCAAACATGTGAACTGATGTGCAGAAAATACTTGTACAAACCTTGAACAATGACTTCTGTAGTATCTGAACTGTATACTGTAGAGCCTGGTCCTACTACTGGCTGCACATGAATGTGGTAACGTGTGGGCCCTGTGTAGTCCCCATGGGTCCAGCTAATGTTCAAGTTTACCCAAAGATTATTCTCATCTCTGGTTGAGTCTGATACTAGGTTTGTGATGTTGTTTGCAGCTGCAACAAAAAGACAAGACATGAGAAATGAATATCAGTTCTGGTAGAAAATATATCAACAACTCTTACAGTTACGGTAAAAACATGATTGGATATTTATTGACTAAAATGATGGTAAAGTGAGTCCTTCAACAGACTTAACAGCTGGTCAAGAAGGAAGTGTTACAGACTAAAGTACACAAAACAAATCTTGTATGGGCTGGGGTGGTCAGTTCCCTTCCTTGCTGCCTTTTCTTTCTCTAACCATTTTCTTTGTTCAAACATTAAATAAGCTTCATTATCTGAAGAGTCACTCTCATTTCTTGAAATAAACAAATCGTTCCAATATCACAAAGATTTTCATCATGTTGACTTAAAATGTTTGAATTTTTACCAAATATAGACATGAAAGGAGCCTCCACAAAGATTGTAATACATGGCAGAGTAATCGGACATCCACTGGAAACAACTACTATAGCTGGCACGTCCTTTCACCACTGACAACCACATGGACAATCAAGATACAACACGCCAGATCTGACCTCATTTCCATCAACATAGAGGGATGCACAGCAGATAAAGAGGTCCTACTAGTCTAGTTGTGCAGGCAGTGAGGATACAATGTTCTGATGGTCCGGGACATTCGATATATCGCTGATTGTAGACCACATGTAAATGGTATGAACCGCACACTAGAGAGACCTAACAAACAATACGGTAGCATGATTTTCAAGAAACAGGGAATAGCCATCAAATCTGTGAATTGTACTTTCAGGAACAATGTTGAGTTACTAACAATCCAGCTACAGTCATGCACAATAACATCTGTGTACAAAGCACTAAACAAGACCTTCTATTTCAAAGAGCCTGGAAATTTTGATTAAAAATATACCAAGGTGGTCATTGTGGATTTCAATACTTACTTACTTTCCGTGTCCAATCACAACGTTATATATCTTGCTTGCAGTATTCAGCGACATGGACTGCCTTGTCATTTGTCCAGCATGTCGCACCTATTGCATGTTTCCTGGAGGTTGGGGCAGGTCATCAGGTGGTCTGGGTCCTGTATTGCATCGCAATCACACGTGTCATCATCTGTGTATTCCCATCGCTTCACATTCCTCTTGCACCGTGATACACCAGTTCGGAGTCTGTTCAGCGACTTCCATGTTGTGTATGGTAGATGATGTCCAGGAGCAGGTTCCTCCCGAAGTTCCATCTCTGGGGCCTGCACCAATTCGTGCCCCCTCTCGATACGGTGACTTTCAGGGTTTGTATGTATGGGGTTTGTTGTTTTTAGAAAGTTATGTCTGGATTTGAGTCTTGTGTTTTGTACCCGATGTCCAAAAATTGGGTGCCTTGGGTCGTGCTCCTGTTTTTCTCGTTCGATTTCTACTGCGACGCTTCTTTGGATCTCAGGGGGTGCTATGCCAATTATGGGGTATATTTTATCAATGGGGGTGGGTTTTAGGCACCCTGATACTATCCGAGCAGAGTCATTTATTGCTGTATCAACTAGTTTTGCATGAGTAGAGTTTTTCTAGACTGGCGCAGTGTATTCAGCTACAGAGAAACACAAAGCAAGTGTAGATGTCAGAAGGACTGATGGCTGTGCCCCCCATGTTGTGCCGGTCAGTTTTCTGATGATATTATTCTTGCATGTATCTTACACTTTGTGTCTTGGCAGTGCGTTATGTAAGACAATGTGCTGTCTAATTTCACGTCTAGATATTTGGGAGCCGGTCAGTGTTCAAGATCCTGCCCTTATCAATTAGTTTTCTTTTTGCCTATCTGTTTCTGAGGTGGTAGGCATATACCTGGGTTTTACTGGGATTTGGTTTAAGGTGGGTCTTGTGGTAGTATTCTGCAAAGGCATCGAGAGAACTTGACAGTTTGTTTTCCACTTTCTCAAACCCTTTTCCCTGGGCAGCATCTGCTGTGTCATCAGTATGGTTTCGCCATCTGCTGTCTTTTTTCCCCAGAGTTACATAGAATCGCCTATTTTTCAGGAGGCATTTGATGACATTGGTCATTCGCCAGTCTTTTGTCATGGTGTATAGCTTTGATGGTGGATTTCAATTATAAACATAGTGCTTGGGGCTACAGAAAGATAAATGCTGATGGGGAAGAACTCGACAACTGGGCTGAACGCATAGCAATGCAATTGATCTTCAACCCAAAGTCATCACCTTTCTTTGACAGTCACAGGTAAAAAAAATAGGTAATGATCCAGACAACATCTTCGTCAGATATAACTAACCAGACAATAAAACAGATAAAGAAACCGATACCTCGATCACAGCAAAAACCAATATCATGTAGGAACCTGTTGTCAATCCTGAGATGGTACCCGTTAAATGAGGTTTTAATTTCAAACGAGCCAGATGAAACGACTTCATCAGAGACTTAGATAGGGAACTAGGGAATTCCAGAGGCTTAACGAAGACTCAAATATACTCCTAGAGTGATAAAAGGATTCATATGAAGTGATGATCGAGCCGGGGGAAGCACTCATGAATGTGATATCAACCTCTAGGAAAGAAAAATGGTGTAGGCTAGTGAGCTTGATATCAAACAAAATGGTCATTGCACATGGAAATTTAAAAAAAATGTCAGCCAAGACCCTAGCGTGAATGCAAATACACAGACACTAATCTCACTTAACCAGATTATCCATCAACTGTTACTAATTGGCAAAACTAAACAGTGTGGAGGGAAATCCCAATTCATAAGGGAACAAGAAAATGAAATGATACATTTGGGAACATCATCTTTCACCCTTGGAGAACTTGAAGACACAATTAATGGAATGAAAATCAATCAGGCAGCTGGAATAGATGAACTGCAATCAGAGCAAATTAAACATTTTGGCCCCAGACACCAAGAAGTAGGTGCTGGATTTAATGAACTCATGTGCAATAGGTTTGCAGATACCAAAAATCTAGAGGAAAGCCAGAGTTGTAGCACTGCTTTAATCAGGGAAAACATCAAGAGAGGCCAACAATTTTAGACCTGCATCATTTTAAAATTAAATCACTTCTACAAGTTTTCAAGAAAATTATTCTGGGCCAAATATCAACCATTGCAAGAAGACTGATCCCGGAACAGGCATGTTTTAGGTCTAGAAAATTGTGCCGCGGCAAGTCCTTAACCTAACTCAATATATTGAGGATGAATACAAGCATAAGCAGGTGACAAGGGTAGCTTTCTTGACCTTACAATGGCATACGACACAGTAAACTACAACCTACTCCTATCAAAGACATACAAGCCCACAAATGATTGACGCTTGACTCAGGTAGTTAAATGTCTACTGTAAAATAGACGATTTTATGTGACATTGCAAAATAAAAGTAGTCACTGGAGAAATTTAAAACATTGTCTAACACAAGGCAGTGTTCTCGCACCCATGGTATTCAATGTTTACATAAATACATAAATTATCAACCGATCAGTCCAGACAGTAGACAGTTTATATATGCAGACGACATGTCAGTAGGAGCACAGAGAAAGTGCTTTGATGAAGTGGAGCTCAAACGTACTAAAGCCCTTGACAGATTGGATTAATACTACAAGGATAATCATCTCAAATTTAACACAAGCAAAGCTCAATATGTGCTTTTCACCTGAAGAACAGACAAGCGAGAAGGAAAATCCAGATTAATTTGCAGGGGTATGAACTTGAACATAATGATATACCTACATACCTAAGAATTACAATGAATCGCACATTGTGCTACAAAGTATACTGTAAGGTGGTGAAACAAAAAGTTGGTACAAGAAATAACACTATACTATGTAAGCTGAAAAACATGGCATGGAGCATCATCAATGGTGTTGCGCACATCAGGCATCCCACTGTGGATTTCTGCAGCAGAATACTCTGCGCAGTATGGAACAAGTCAGCACACACAAGACACGATGTGGCAGTAAACTACGACAATGCATTCCGTTCTCTGGACTACATTCTGCTACTTAAGCCCTTTCAGGATTTGGTAGCGGGAGATTGAGAACGAACGAAGCCAAGCCAAGCCAAATAGAAGAACTTGCAACAGGGCATAATATTCCATATAGATTAAGAATGGGAGTGTCTAGGTGTAGATCGAACTAGAAAAAAATGGGGACATGCTGACGGTGATGTCTGCTAATGTGGAGCTACCCAAGACTCTGAACATCTGAATAACTGTCAAAGAAGGCAAGAACTGTGTACTTTGGCAGATCACATGATGGCAATGAAAGAGTTTCTATAGCAGCTGATTTCTAGTCCAATTCTTTGTGAGGTTGTCAGACATGGAAAGTAAGTACAAAAAATAGAATTATGTCCAATATTATTGTATATGTATGTTTGAAGTGTGTTCAAAAGACGTGAGTTAACAAAAGATCTTCCAAGGTCAGGTTAGGTGCATATTGTTGTGTTAACTCATGTCCTTCTTTAAACATTGTTGTCCGGTTCTTCACTATTGTCTTCGACACACTTTTGTCACCATACACTGCCTGCATTCTGCGATGAATGTCAACTGGTCAACATCCTTCAGCTGTTAGAAACCGAATTGCCGCTTGCTGATCAACTCTGGACGGATTCTGTATCACACCAGCCATGTTTTCAACGGTCTGCTGAGGAAACTATGAGTTGGAGGATAATGAAATTTTGCAAACTTGACGGATGGTATGTGCTGTTTACTTCAGAAGTAACGTCATCATGCGCATCGAAAGTATGTTCACTTGTTGCAGTTTGGTCCGGTTTCATATGAACATGCCTCGTATGTAGTAACTTGCTACAAGTTTTATTCAATGTTTATGTGGTAACTACCGAAACTGTATCATTAATATAAGAGGATAGATATCTGTTACAACATATTATTGTAACATAAGTACATGACCAGAAATACACATAAGCCAAGAGTATTATAACTAATATTGGAGCAATCTCAGTTGAGACACAAATGGCCATCACAGAAACACTTTTCTCAGCCCTTCAACAATACTTTCTCATTTATTTATTAAATACATTTTTGTTCCATTACTGAAGCACAGGTCTGCCCCTACAGCTGGCCCCTAACCCTAATCTCTTCATAGGAAGCCTGTATCCAAGAATTTGCTGTGGCTGTGTCATGACAGGTTTCATATGCAGGTTTCTAGTCCCTGAGCAAGGGTCAGACCTCGACGTTGGTGGATCGAAGGTGTCTCTGACACTCTCAGGAAGCTACACCTAGCGACCGCAAAAGCCTCCCACTTGGTAATAACAAGAAACCTACGCAGCCCACCTCACGGCGACGCCATATGGCAAATGCAGTAGGACAAAAGAAGAAAGAAAGAAGTAGCATGGCAATGATTTAATATACAGAGCTTGCCAGCGCCATGCACAACTCTATATAATCAACTATTATGACATGCTTGGATGGCTCAGTCTGGATACCAGTTACATGAGTTTATAACTTGGCTGCAAATCATATAGAGAACACAGGGACTCACAAAAGCAGAGTCAAATAGATGTCCAGATCGCTAGCCAACGATACCCCACCTGGGTGAGGGAAAAGCACACAATAGGTTTGCCTTAAGGCCAAGCACCACACCTGGGTGAGAGACAAGTAGACAATAGGTTTGCCTTAAGGCCAGGCATTGAATACTTTCAGAGCAGGCTCAATGAGTTAACCGTCCAAGAAAATATAATCTGGTCACAGCCACACAGAGACCAACTAAAGTTATGTAATCTGGTCACATCAGCCCCATGGAGATAAACTAAAGTTATGTAATCTGGTCACATCAGCCATATGGAGACCAACTAAAGTTATGTAATCTGGTTACATCAGCCCAATCAAGACCAACTAAAGTTATGTAATCTGGTCACATCAGCCCCATGGAGACCAACTAAAGTTATGTAATCTGGTCACATCAGCCCCATGGAGATAAACTAAAGTTATGTAATCTGGTCACATCAGCCATATAGAGACCAACTAAAGTTATGTAATCTGGTTACATCAGCCCAATCAAGACCAACTAAAGTTATGTAATCTGGTCACATCAGCCCCATGGAGACCAACTAAAGTTATGTAATCTGGTTACATCAGCCCAATCAAGACCAACTAAAGTTATGTAATCTGGTCACATCAGCCCCATGGAGACCAACTAAAGTTATGTAATCTGGTCACATCCGCTCCATGGAGACCAACTAAAGTTATGTAATCTGGTCACATCAGCTCCATGGAGACCAAACTAAAGTTATGTAATCTGGTCACATCAGCTCCATGGAGACCAACTAAAGTTATGTAATCTGGTCACATCAGCCCAACTAAAGTTATGTAATCTGGTCACATCAGCCACATGGAGACCAACTAAAGTTATGTAATCTGGTCACATCAGCCCCATGGAGACCAACTAAAGTTATGTACTCTGGTCACATCAGCTCCATGGAGACCAACTAAAGTTATGTAATCTGGTCACATCAGCTCCATGGAGACCAACTAAAGTTATGTAATCTGGTCACATCAGCCCAATCAAGACCAACTAAAGTTATGTAATCTGGTCACATCAGCTCCATGGAGACCAACTAAAGTTATGTAATCTGGTCACATCAGCTCCATGGAGACCAAACTAAAGTTATGTAATCTGGTCACATCAGCCCAATCAAGACCAACTAAAGTTATGTAATCTGGTCACATCAGCTACATCGAGACCAACTAACGTTATGTAATCTGGTCACATCAGCCCAATCAAGACCAACTAAAGTTATGTAATCTGGTCACATCAGCTCCATGGAGACCAACTAAAGTTATGTAATCTGGTCACATCAGCCCAATCAAGACCAACTAAAGTTATGTAATCTGGTCACATCAGCTCCATGGAGACCAACTAAAGTTATGTAATCTGGTCACATCAGCTCCATGGAGACCAAACTAAAGTTATGTAATCTGGTCACATCAGCCCAATCAAGACCAACTAAAGTTATGTAATCTGGTCACATCAGCTACATCGAGACCAACTAACGTTATGTAATCTGGTCACATCAGCCCAATCAAGACCAACTAAAGTTATGTAATCTGGTCACATCAGCTCCATGGAGACCAACTAAAGTTATGTAATCTGGTCACATCAGCCCAATCAAGACCAACTAAAGTTATGTAATCTGGTCACATCAGCCCCATGGAGACCAAACTAAAGTTATGTAATCTGGTTACATCAGCCCAATCAAGACCAACTAAAGTTATGTAATCTGGTCCCATCCGCTCCATGGAGACCAACTAAAGTTATGTAATCTGGTCACATCAGCCCAATCAAGACCAACTAAAGTTATGTAATCTGGTCACATCAGCTCCATGGAGACCAACTAAAGTTATGTAATCTGGTCACATCAGCCCAATCAAGACCAACTAAAGTTATGTAATCTGGTCACATCAGCTCCATGGAGACCAACTAAAGTTATGTAATCTGGTCAAATCAGCTCCATGGAGACCAAACTAAAGTTATGTAATCTGGTCACATCAGCCCCATGGAGACCAACTAAAGTTATGTAATCTGGTCACATCAGCCCCATGGAGACCAACTAAAGTTATGTAATCTGGTTACATCAGCCCAATCAAGACCAACTAAAGTTATGTAATCTGGTCACATCCGCTCCATGGAGACCAATTAAAGTTATGTAATCTGGTCACATCAGCCCCATGGAGACCAACTAGTTATGTAATATGGTCACATCAGCTCCATGGAGACCAACTAAAGTTATGTAATCTGGTCACATCAGCCCCACGGAATTGAGACCAACTAAAGTTATGTAATCTGGTCACATCAGCCCAATCAAGACCAACTAAAGTTATGTAATCTGGTTACATCAGCTTCATGGAGACCAACTAAAGTTATGTCATCTGGTCACATCAGCCCCATGGAGACCAACTAAAGTTGTCATCTGGTCACATCAGCTCTATGGAGACCAACTAAAGTTATGTCATCTGGTCACATCAGCCCCATGGAGACCAACTAAAGTTATGTAATCTGGTCACATCAGCCCCATGGAGACCAACTAAAGTTATGTAATCTGGTTACATCAGCTCCATGGAGACCAACTAAAGTTACCAAGTGATAGCCATGTCTTTAACCACATGGGGGTGTTTGTTACTGTTACACTGTATCACACTTCTACATCTCTGATTATTATTAATTCCCCCATGTTACAAATTATTTCATGAAATATATTGTTTAAATTGAATGACCTGCCATCTTGGTTATAAAAGGTAAGCGTTGTTTCTGTCCAGGTCCTTTGTCATTGACAGCTGCCACATCAACAGTATAATTATGGAAAGGCCACAGTTCGGGAAGTTCCAAGTGATATCTTGTACCATCATAATAACTTTGCACATGCTCAGTCATCTTGTTGCATTCTGGGGATAGGCTAACATTCAGCTGCAACCAAATATACACAAACAGATTAATAGTTGAAAATGGTAATAGTACGGGTTATCTGAAAATGGTAATAGTATCAGTAATTTTTTATTTTTCTTTGCGTTCGCCTTATTTCTCTAATCCCCAAGACGGTGTGCATTGCACTGTGTTTTTTATTTTGCGCCTGTCGGCCCAGTGCATCCGACTTCAGCATGCATTTTATGTAAGGGTCTGCTTCCTCCTGCATTTTCTAAGGGTTTGCTTCCCCGGGGTAACGGCCGGTGCTGTGATGGGGATCGAACCCTGCACCTTCGGGTCGTGAGCCGTGCCACTTAACCACTAGGCCACGCCATCCCCTGTATGGGTTATCTGAAAATGGTAATAGATGAGTTACAGTGCTGTCACATAAAGCAGTTAGCTATAAACAAAGGCAAAGGCCGCCCTCCATCGTAGACGAATGATGGCATAATTAATTTTGCTAGCGCTATTTTTAGTAAGGATTAACTGCACTACTTTTTATCCTCACTCTCTCATCTCGAGCCGCCCAACTCCAGTGGCAAGTCAAGGACAAGACGACTAGGGGGCGACGACGAGATGCAGGGGACTCCGCATCAAGCGCCCGTGAAAAAGACGGCGGAGTCCGGATTAGAACCCAAACCACCTGATCACGAGGCCGACGGCTTAACCACTTCGCCACGGATTCCCTGGTTATGTAATCTAGTTAGCTATAGCATGCATTGATAATGTGGGTGAGGTAGGGAATATGTTGAAACTTGGAGACATGGAGTTGTAAACAAAGAATGTCTGTTCGTGACAACGACCACAAGACAAGTATTTATCTACACTTGAGTAACATGTATAAGGAACACCAGAACAGGAAGTGAAGTATGGGCAACCTGGAATTTCAACGCTGGACCTCCAGATGCCACTTGAGAAAAATGAGTTATGCACTAGGCCAGCGAAACACACTAAAAAATGTGTCAAAACTGGGGTTGTCTTTCGTACTTTAACAAGGCACATTCATCATCTGGAGGTCCAGTGTTCGAATTCCAGGTTGCCCATTTCTTCACTTTCTTTTCTTTTGTTCATTATGTGTAGATAAATACTTGTCTTGTGATAGTTGTCACAAACAAACATTCTTTGTTAACACATTGATGTCACATATTTCCTCCTTTCCTCACTGCACTCCTTAGTTGAAACTACCACTGCTCATTGCCTGTCTAACTGCAACACAAGCATTTAAGGCCTATATTTGGTTTATACTTGATGATAGGAAGGCTAGGAAGTAATTGGGTCTACAAATTTGCTGGAATCAAGCTCTGACTATATTCCATAGTTGCAAGTGTTGAATGACAAAAGACTATCTGAGTTGTGATACATTTTTTTAGTGTGCCTCGCTGGCCTAGTGCTAAACTCATTTCTCTCTTGTGACAAGATGCATCTGTCTTCTGGAGGTCCAGCATTCTAATTCTGGGTTGCCCATTACATCTTTCTTATGTTGTTCGTTACGCATGTTATTCATTCAGGTAAATACTTGTCTTGTGATTGTTGTCACGAACAAACATTCTTTGTTTACAAAAAAAACAGCAGTGCCTCGGGACAAGTTCTTTAACTACCTCCGTCCACTTTCTAAACCTGACAGAACTCCTCGTTACTCAGTAGCTATAGAATCATTACCTCATAGAATGACAAATTACTTGAGAAAGTAGTGGTCAGAAAAGTCATGTCCGATCTAGAGGATGAGCAAAAGAAACAGTTGCTGTGACATTTGACCTGAAAGATGGGTATGGCTGTGTGGACCATGGGACCTTGTTGTTATTTGGGGGAACATAGAATCAACTCATGGCAATGGCATGATAGCAACTGTCCTAATAGAGAGAGCAGTATCACTCACTTGGGATCATGGACATCAGAACCAATGTGCATATATCCAGGACTGCCCCACAGATCTTCACCTTCATCTGAACTGTTTAACATCTATCAATAAACATAACCAACACTCATCCTACAGGGCCAGGATGAATGTTGACATTTCCACATCCTCATAAATAGGATTGACTCAGATAATCTCGAAATGGTCAAAGACATACAAGATACCTTACATGCAATCTCACAGTACTGTGGGAAATTTCACTGATAGTCCAGCCCGTAGATCACTTCCAACAAGTTCTGTGTGACGTGGTGCTCCTTGAACAAGTCTATATTGAAGGCTGACTTGAGGGATATGTAGTTGAGAGGGGCGGCAGTTTGACACACACAAGATCAACATTTTATTGCCACCTACTTTATAAGTATCATGTAGATCAACATACAGAGATAGAAGTGGGGCTTGGCAGCACTCAAGACAATGGTAGTTACCTGGAACAATGGCTGCATTTCATCATACACAACCAATTGGTTCTGTCAATTATCGACTATGAGGTTTGCCTCCCCACATTGTCAAGGTCACAGTGTGATAGGTTGGAAAGCATAAAGAATGAAGGAATATAACTGGTCCTGGGTTACACCAGAGATATCCCCATTGTGCAAATGCAATCATGTTTCGGATTCTGTCTATAGAATATAAATATGCACTGGACAAGGCCAAAGTCAAAGATTTGTTTGTTTGTTTGCGTTTTTTCTCTAATCCCCAAGGCGGTGTGCATTGCAGTGTGGTTTTTATTTTGCGCCTATATGCCCAGTGCATCCAACTTCAGCATTCATTTTATGTAAGAGTCTGCTTCCTCCTTCCTTTTCTAAGGGTTTGCTTCCCCGAGGTAACGGCCGGTGCTGTGATGGGGATCGAACCCAGCACATTCGGATTGTTGTGAGCTGTGTCACTTAACCACCCAATAGCCCACGTCGTCCCCATTTATAGTTTATTATTTCATGCATAAAATCTCCAATATTTGGGATGATAATGCTGTTATATGTACCGATGGTACTGTACTATGTGGTGAGAAATTAGGATGAGGTTTTTCTGCTAGACTGAGAGGTTTGGTCATCACCTAGTGAAGCAAGGCATACATGACAACAGCTTCCATTGTGAGAATAGAGATTCATGCAGTTACTTTCAATCTGGAACTTCTATAAAAAGGGTCATCATTTTATTGACTGTAAATCCTTGCTTTGTAAGGTACAAATGGGCTGGCTATGACATGGATGGATGGGCTGGCTATGACATGGATGGATGGGCTGGCTATGACATGGATGGATAGCAGACATATAGAGGTCTCGAACCTTTGGGGGCTTGTGGGCATCTATGAAAAGCTGTCTTCATGGCATTGAAGTGGCATTTTGATGTTGACCAATGACCACTTCTTGGATGGTGTCGCTGCAATTGATAAGCAGGTAATCTACATGTTGCAAAATGTTGAAGTCTGACATGGGTCTAGAAGCAAAGGGCATCTGAGAGGATGTAGCTGGAGTGTGTATGATAAGTGAGCTATGGGAACCATCAGTATTCACATACTTTGCCATTTATTAAGGAGCCACCAACCATGGGTCTGCCCAGAGTGTAATAATGTAAACTGTGACCAGAATAGAACAAAAAAAACTGCTGTAGCCATCCACTGCAAGTCAAAATCACCAGAGTACAATAGAGATTTGATCACTGGAATCATATCTTGTTTCCCAGATATCAATAGGTATGAACTTTAATACATCTTATATGTATCTGTGCTTTACCGTTTTCCTTCAGTTTCAAATGAGTTGCTCTATAGAATTCCCATTATAAATTTATTGTTCTCTAGTCTCCATTTGAATAATCATGAGGTGATATTCTCATGAGCAATGTCTTTAAATCTGCTACAAATGTTCGTGGTTGTCTTTCTGCACGCATTTATGTTCATTGAATCATCAAGTTTAAATAGTAAAATCATCAAGTTTAAATAGTAAAATCATCAAGTTTCACACTCAGTTTCAGACTAAAAAAAAACTGACCTACTGTGTCTAGAAAAGAGAAGAATTCGAGGTGATAATACAGGTTTATAAGATGATCAGAGGAATGGATAAATTAGACTAAAACAGGTTTTTTAAAATACAACCACCAACAAGAACAAGAGGGCATAGTTTCAAATTAACTAAAGAGAGGTCCAGATTAGATATTAGGAAATATTTTTTTAGTCAGAAAGTGGTGAATGCTTCGTCTGCATTGCCACAGGAGGTAGTAAAGGCAGGGACAATTAATGCATGTAAGAATAAATTGGATGCGCATAGCTTTTAGAGCAAGGTAATGTAAATGAAACTGTTTGTACAACCTCTGGAGAATCTTTTAAGCCAGTATAGAGACATTAAGTTAAGTGAAGTTAAGTTGGAGAGCTTATTTTAGAAAAAACAAATAATCTGTTACATGTGCAAAATGATACAAACATATAGAGAATAACATTTTATGTTGTAACTAAAGAAATGGTAGAGTTAAATACCTGCAAGAGGACAGAAAAACAAAACAAAAATCAGATTTAGTCATTGACACAAAAGATATGATAGGAACTGTCGTGCTGATGGGAAGCATAAAGTACTGAAATTTATCTTATAAAATAGCAATACAAGAGTGAACATAGACTGGCAGAAGATGAATCCATAGGTGGCAGACAATGGAATTACCTGCAGACATGGAGTTTCAAATGCCATACAAGCAATCTTGTTTATACCAATAAGCAGCCATAGATCACACAGCTCTGTTTCCAAGGAGGACTCGTCAGGGAATCAGAAGGCACTAATGCCTTCATAAAATACTCCACAGATACTCCCCCTGCCCTGGGAATCACGTCAGACATATTGTTTTCAATGTTCAGCCACATGGATTGCATAGTCATTTCCCCCCTCAACATGTCATCTATATTACATGCTTCCAGAAAGTTTCAGCAGACCATCAGGTGGCCTGAGTCATGTATTGGTTAACAGCCGCATATCTCATCATCCCTGTTTAACTATCTCTTTTAAGTTCTTCCTGCATTGTGATACATGAGTTCGGAGTTTATTTAGTGACTTTCATGTTGACTAAGGCAAGTGGTGTCCAGGTGCAGGTTCCTCCTGCAGTTCGATCCAGGGAACCTGTATCAGTTTATTCAATTTTTATTGTGCCATTTTGTGGGACTAGTCTGCAGGGGCTGTGTTGACTGCAGGAAACTTTGTCTAGATTTCAGTCTTGTGCATTGCCCATAGTGTCCAAACATTAAGTGCTTTGGGTCGTTTGTCTGTATCTCTCTTTCAATTTCTCAAGAGATACTTCTTCGTGTCTTAGGTGGTGCTTTGCCGATTGTAGGGTATATTTTTTTCAGTTGAAGTAAGTTTTAAGCACCCTGTAACTATCTGGCCAATCTCACTAATTGATGTGTCAATCAGTATGACATATTGTTCCAAACTAGTATGTTGTACGCAGCTATGAAGAAGCACAGGGCGAGCGCTGATGTTCGGAGGACATCTGGCTGTACTTCCCATGTTGTGTCAGTCAATTTTCAGATGATATTATTTCTCACATATATCTTCTGTTTTGTTTCCTGGCATTGTATCATGTAGGACAGTGTGCGATGCAACTTTGCACCAAGGTATTTTGGAGCAGTACTGTGTTCCAGATCTTGTCCTTGCATGTGATCTGTAGTTTTCTTTTTGCCTCTCTATTTCTGAGGTGGAAAGCACATATTTGAGTTTTGCTGAAGTTTGATTTGAGGTGATTTTTGTGGTAATATATAACCAAGGGCTTCAAGGGCTCTCGTCAGTTTGTATTCATCCTCTACAAAATCATTTCTGTGGGCAGCGAATGTTGTGAAGACATAAATGAATTTTATAATGTCTGTGTCTATAAGTTGGTAGCAACTACATATGATATGCAACAATAGCCACAAATTAGGCCAGCCTTCTCTGACTGGATTTCTATTTTTAGAATAGGTGAACAATTATGTCCTTTTATGTTCATGACTCAGCTAACCCAAAAAATTATCATCACGCTTCGCCAGCTCAGGACTAGAGAGTGAGCTAGACATATTGCACAAATCTTCCTCAATTTAATCCAAATCATTGTCCAAGTCACCAATTTCAGCGGACAGAGAAAATTGAAAAGATTATCCACTTGGCTGAACAAAGAGAGTGGTCTTCATCCCACGTGATGGATGAACATTACATGCAACATAGGTGTTAGGATGTTTCCAATGTGCAAAGCCATTATTTTTTGTTTCATCGCCGACTGTTTTCCACTCTCAAAGTGACATAGAACAGACTGTTCTGAAATAGACATTTGATGAGGTTGGAGAGAGGCCAGTTATTTGTCATACAGTATAGATTTGTCAGCAGATTCTGGTGATTTATAATGGTATGTGCTCAACTTAGATAAATACAACCACTCCTGTCATCTGTTTACATTCACATCCGTCAGGCCAAGAATTTGACTGCAACATGATTTTTCAGTTCTGAAACCTGATAGTCCCTTGAAAAGCTTCTTATCTACAGAGGGCGTCATGAGGTTCAGGATAACTCTTCCAAAAACCTTCCTGATTGGTATATAGTGCGAACTAAAGGCGATATAACATCTAGCCATGAGGAAGGAAACCTCTATCAACAAACCAACCTGCCTCACAGGCACCATCTGGTGGAGATGAAATGATTATGGGAGGCAACTCAGAACAAAAACACAATCCAGCCTAATAATGACAGAGTTTGCAATCGAAAGTGCTAGAAAAATTAGGGCACATGTAATCTCAGGGAAACCTGAATGCAGGAGAAGAGGATGAAGAAGACAATGAGTGTGCAGTTTATAGAGCCTTACCTGTTGCTGACCACAGCATGGAAGCTGGATATGATACAAACATTCCCCTCTATCTTGTAGTTTCACTTGAATGAAGTACCCTGTGAGGTTACCATTTGGATTTGATGGAGTTTGCCAGGTTATATTTGCTTTATATTCCAGCAATTCAGTGTAATTTAAGTTCTGAACTGGACCAGATCCTGTAATAATGAATGAACACATTACATATTATTTGTGACAATTATTAATCTCATACCATCATCAGCTCCATAACCTGAAAGGTCAATGGGGCACTAAAACTGCAGTTTGTTGGACCAGTTTCTGCAACTCCACTCGCTATTGTGCCAGACATTTGTTCTAGGTAGGTATGGACCTTCCCAACCACTCTCGAATGTTGTCTTTCCATGTCTTTTTCTGCCTCCCTCTCTTACGCTTCCCAGGCACAGCACCTTGCAGGAATGTCTTGGTCGACCTAGATGATCTTGAAACATGCCCATACCATGTAAGATTGTGTGTTTTTACCATTGTCAATAGGTGTACCGAACTGCTTTATTCATGATGTAGTCTAGATACGAAATGCTGAGGATTCAACATAGACATCTTATCCCCATTGCACAAATTCTTCGCTCTAGAACCGCTGTCAAAGTTTCGCACATGTAAAGGTACACGGAAGTGACAAGTGTATACATCCAACTCAAATTGGATTTCAGGTTGATGTTATTGTCCCTCCATAGCAGCCTCCTCAGTGTGGTCAGAGCAGCCATGGTAATCGTTGTTGTTGTCTGAATCTCAGATCTGGAAGCTTCCGCATTCATCGGATATTTAAATTGTTTAACAATTTGCTATGGTTCGCCTTTGATCGTTGTTAGACTTGTTAGGCCATCTGGAACGTTGACCATGATTTCACTCTTCTCTGCACCAATTTCCATTCTAAACTTTTGAGTGGCATTGTCAAGGTTTGTGACTAGACTCGCTAGTTCTAGTACCATTCCAGCCAGCCATTAATGTCATCAGCAAACCAGAGATTGGTGAGTGGACGACCACCTATGCTGACAGTACCCAGAGATTGGTGAGTGTACAACCCCCTATGCTGACAGTGCCCAGAGATTTTTGAGTGTACGACCACCTATGCTGACAGTGCCCAGAGATTGGTGAGTGTACGACCACCTATGCTGACAGTACCCAGAGATTGGTGAGTGTACAACCACCTATGCTGACAGTACCCAGAGATTGGTGAGTGTACAACCACCTATGCTGACAGTACCCAGAGATTGGTGAGTGTAAGACCACCTATGCTGACAATACTCACGTGATCCTCTAGAGCTTCGGACATGATCCGTTCCAGAAAAACAATGAATAACGCCGGTGAAATAAAACATCCTTGTCGTACACCAGTTGATGTGCGGAACCAACTCCCATATATTTGGTTTAATTTGTTAAAAACCATTACCAGTACATTTTGCTACATATAAATTGTTTAAATACTTTGGAAGTAAAATGTCTAACCATCTGGAGACACAGACTATTTGGTAAGGTGAAGATAGTAACTATATATAAATATGTATTGCCTTTAACCCATTGAGCAACCACCCAGTAGGTAAAATCCCATTCCCCTGTGCTCCTGAGAAAATATGCATAAGGTAGACATCTGAGGAAAGCTATTTACTATGACAAAACTATGTGCTCTAGTTTAATTATTTTATCTCAAATTGACTGACCTGATCATCTCCAATGTTCCTGCTTGTTATGCCAGTAAATTGTGGAATATATTTATTGAAGACGACCCTGTATCAAATGCGCTTGATACATTATGGCAAAATCTGAGCAGTACAGCCCAAAGTACGCCTTAGAATAATGGCCCACCAGTCATATCGATTCATGGGTATTTTGGGGAGTGGGGTATTTACACATGCACCGGTGTCATGGGCTAAACTTAGACAAGAGAATTGTAAATGATAGAAGAAGAAATAATTTTTTTAATACGTTTACATGTAGTCTAATGCTAATGTTTTTCTTACCAACAAACTGAAGATCATTAATGCATATAAAAATAATGTACATTGTGTTTTCTTTCTAGCAGACTATTAATAAAAAGTAATTGGCTTTTACCTTCAGAATCTGTCCTAAATGTCCCGTTCCTAGAACCACTTGCTTCTTGAGGTATCATTCCATTGTAAGCTTTTAAAATGTAGTTGTAATTTGTTGAAGCGTTTAGTTGGAATGTAACTGCTAGAGAAGTGGTATACTGGATACCAACCCCTACTACCTCCATTGAGTAGTTTGCCCCATTTCCATTTGAACCTCCAAATGATATATTATAAACAAATTGTCCTAAAGTTGAGTTAGATATGCGAGTCACACCCGATACTTCACCAGGAACATCAGGATCTGTCACATTAGACAAATAAATATTGAAAAACTCATAAAAATGAACTGTTACCAAAGATTTTCTATAATGTGCAAAGAAACAATAATTTCACTGTAGATCAAATGTGTAAAATTGTAATTGAGTATCATTTGCATGTAATGTACTTCCCGTCAAAGGATAAATTTAACAGACATATTAACCTTTACCAAACCTTCATTGCTGCAAAGCGACGGACAAAATGATAAGTTTTACAGATGAATTCTCTGCAAAGCGACGGCCGTTCTAATCATATATAATGAAAACGTGCTGCATATAAATCATCTGAAGATGCTTCTAATTTCATTGTAGAGAGCTCGACTTCCATCTTGCCTGGTTTAAAAACAATGGCCATTTTGACATTTGTTTTAGAATTTTGGAAATGATTTCTTATGCTTTTGACTTGGATATGAAGATTCAGCCATTACTGAGAATGGTGTAGTTAAGTTTTTGCAACAGATTTTTCTCAGTGACATCTGTTTAAATTGTTTATGTAGATATAATAATTAATTTTATAGCAAAAACTGACAGATATGTCCATTTGTAAACATTGGTGAAATTTTTTGTTTGTTTGAAGCTAGGCATGCCAAAAGCCAGTGAGTCTATATGTTTGTGCTGTTTTTCAACACTTTCACTTTCATCTTCTTGTATCTCAGAAACTAACACACACACAACAAAAACATTAACACCAACAAGTTCTTTATTCATTCATGTCTCTACACACAATCAAATCATATGAATAGATAGATAAATAAAAAGGTTACAGGCTCACAAAGTAAACAACATAGTAAAATGTGACGTGCTGAAAACAAATAATGTGACTGCATGAGAAATTGCCTCAATTTTGATGTGGTGTGGTAAAGGTTAATGTGAATTGTACAAACCAAAATTGTATTTATGTATCACACAGTTAATTAATTTGTAGCAAAATACTCACGTGTCCAAAGCTGGTATTCTGATTGGTTTACTATAGATGGATAATTCTCATCAGGTGGAAGAGTTGAGATAAATGAAAAATTGTATAATGTCCCAGCTGTCAAGCCAGTTGCATTCCCTCCAGTTCTACTAGCACCAACAGATCCCCCATTCCATGTAATGGTGTAATTAACATTACTTCGACGAGAAGTGTCAGCCCAAGTAAAGGTGATGAAATTGACTTGTCTGATTGAACTAGCTTGAATGATTAAGTTCGTCCCTGTACAAAAGAATGTAGAACATATGGTTTTTATTCTGTGTGTACCATCTCAGATTTTAAACATAATGTGGAAAAACACTACAGAATGCAACAATATTACATGACATATTAGTATATTTATGATTGTGAGATACTCTTAACATAATGTTATTGACAAATTATTCTGTATTGCTAATACTATACATATATTTCATTACAGTTCACTTATACATCTCATGGTGTAATTCAAACAAGCTTTTTCTCTCACAGAATGGCCGAATTGAGCGTGTGGTCGAATGGTTTTTATGTCTGCCTGCCAACTAGGAGGGCAGCAGATTGAATCCCCAATAAGGCATATCTTGTTTTTCTATTGGTGGTGAAATAAACAAACATAGCCAGCACACGGCGTGACGACAGTAGTGGCAAAGCAGCCTGTAGTCCTCAGTCTTTAAAACCCCTCGGCTACCCCAGAAATGAGAAAATTATCGTACAACAGTTGTTTTTTACAGTAACATAGTACTTCCTGTGTGGATACTAGTACTCCATACAGTGAAGGAAACAGTTAGATCGCTGTGCCTCTATGCATGTTAAAACCGGCAACTAAATTTAGTTTTAGCATGGGACTAGCAACTTCCTCATGTAAACAAATTACTACAGAAACCACAACTACAAGAGTACACAGAACATTTAGGCACACGCTTTCTGCGAGAAGCTATCTAAGTTAATCTATTGTACAGGAAGACCTGAATGTTCTCTGTTCTCAAATCTCTTTCAGCATATAAGTGTTCAATCATTTCTAATAATTGTCCTCATCTCTCAGGCAGACAAACACTCCCCCTATCTCTTTTGTTCACAGGCTATCCATTTTAGTCAGACAAACATTTCCTGATCTATTTTAGGTATGCTATAATTTGTTTAGTTCTTCACAGAGTGTAGCAAAATATGTAAACATCTATCATTTGTTTAGTTCTTCACAGAGTGTAACAAAATATGTAAACATCTATAATTTGTTTAGTTCTTTACAGTGTAACAAAATATGTAAACATCTATAATTTGTTTAGTTCTTCACAGAGTGTAACAAAATGTGTAAACATCTATAATTTGTTTAGTTCTTCACAGAGTGTAACAAAATGTGTAAACATCTATAATTTGTTTAGTTCTTCACAGAGTGTAACAAAATGTGTAAACATCTATAATTTCTTACACCATTAATTGTATACAGAGTTTAATTCTGGGATCAAAATCTATTGTCTCCCCTTGCCTCATGTGGGATTGTAGTCAATAAATTTCTCTAAGCCAGTGGTTCCCAAACTTGTGTATCAGATTCCACAACACCCAAAGTCAGAAAATAAGCCTACTTAACAGTTGCAGTGCATAGTTGATGTAATATTGGAATGTTTCATGGTACCCCATAGTGATGCGGCACACAGTTTGGGAACCTTTGCTCTAACTTAAACATAAGAACCAGAGTATTATGCAAGCAGTCATCTTTTAGACTTCATCTCAGTGTTTTCCTATAACGTCTGCCATATGTCCACAAGTATAATGATTATGCATCAGCCTACTTCAGTTCAGTTCAGATTCCATTTTCACATACTGTGAAGGTTGGCTGTGATGAATCTCCAACATGCTCTGCCTCATGACTTGATGGTACAATCTGTCTTGCTTTTCCCTGTCCATCTTTTGATATTCATTGTCCCCTTACAGCACTGTCTACCTCTGGTATGTCTGCACTTCCAGTATTGCTTTTAGCAAAGTGTTTTTATGTGACTAAAATATGTTAACTGTCAAACTTTGATTTCATTCATTAAATCTCTTTACACATCTAATATCTCCAAGACTTCCTTATTTTTTTCTTTTCTTTCCAGGAGATGAGTCCCACTCTTCTACATATATCCCCAATTATCTTCTACAATCATTTGTTCATTTCCCATGTTTCTATGCTACACAGTAAAGATGAGTATACATAACACTTGATCACTGTCACTTTTAATATGTGGGTGACCTGCTTGAATGTTATTATATGACTCATGTTGGTGAAAACCAATTGGACTGTCCATATTCTCTTTCAATTTTGTATCTCATTTTCCATTATATTTTCAGATAGAAGAAGCTCTTGACTAGCTCCAGTATTTGACCTTCTATGTTTATCTTTAGAGTAGATCTTGAGTCTACTTTGCTAATTATATAATCTGTCTGCATTGTCATTACCATGTATGTTTGAGTGTCTAGGGATCTACTGCATAATTATTCTGATGACATAGGAAGTGGTAAGGCAGTCAGATTATTTAAATAAGACACATATGTGCGTGTGTGTCTGTCTATATATATATAAAACTGAATGCTACTAGCATCAGTGCCAGCAAACCAGAGCTGCAAAGACCCTTCTCCATGAGTTGATCCTGGATAACAGGCTGTAACAGAGAAGACTGGCTAAGAAGAAGAAATTGAAGAGGGAAGGCTAACCCGGTACCCAAAAATGCCTGCTGAAGTCGGATAAACACATGCAAATATTGCAGTTAAGCTGTAAACTACGACACAACGCATTCCATTCTTCAGACAACATCCTGCTACTTGCAAAGTGCTTTGCAGGGCTTAAGAGACAAGAGTTTGAGAACGAAAGACAAAGAAGATTTTATATATATATATATATATATATGTGAGGTGTGTTCAAAAAGTATCCGGCCTTTTGACAGAAAAAATACAATTAATCACTTGGAGTTTTAAAACCCTAATCCCCTTCAAAGTACTCTCCTTCTCTTAGTTATCCTGTAATTGTTGGAAGCATCTCAGGAAAGCCTCTTTGGGAATGGAGTACAGCTGGGTCATCGAATTCCACATAATGTCTTCTCTTGACTCAAATTGGGTCCCCTTCAGCTTGAGGAACAGCCAAAAATTGTAATGAGCCTCGAAGAGAGAATAGGGTGCCTGGCGAACCAGAGGAATGATGTTTTTGGTCAAGAAAGTCTTCTTCTTCTTCTTCGTACGCTGTCAGATGTAAACTTGTATTTGTTCGAAAAAAGCAGCTGTCCTCCTGAGGCTGTCAACACTGCCATGGAGCTTGTCTGGTGATGGCCACATGTGCTTTCTCTGGTCCTCGTATGTCGGGCAATTTTGCAGCAGATGTTCAGCGGTAATTTTCCCGGTACAACAGGTGCAGCCAAATTCTCTCCCAAAATTGAGTGTACCAAACCAATGCTTATCCTCGCTCATTCACATGTTCTTGGATGGTGACACGACGGTTCTGTACGACCAAGGTCATTACTTGATCAATGACTTCATCATTTCGGCTTGTTGAGGACCTACCTGAAAGTTATATGCTCTCCACTGATGCGCGGACATCTTTGAAGTGATTGTACCACTTTTTAACTTGTATGATGCTCGTGGAATAGTCACTGAAAGCCTGTTGAATCTTCCAAATGGTTTCCATCCAGGTATCACTTGGTTTTTTGTGTAAAATTTGATGCAACAATTACATTCACAAGATGCCTGCCCGAAAAAGTGATGGCTTTGAGTCACTACAGCTGAACTAAGATCAAAATAAATTAGCGTATTTAAATGTAGTAGGCATGTAAGTTATTCTACACCATTCAACTAAGCCCACCCAAAACTTGGCGCGGGAAGGCAGACAGCATATGTCCGCTGGATCTTGGTGATTTTAGTCAAGGAGAAAATGGAGGATTCGATCACACACGAAGCTCTGGACCAATGAAATGCACAGATTTCTTTAAAATGTCTGACATCATTATACGGGGGAGTCATCACGTGGCCCATGTACTGAAGGTGCTAAAAGGCATAAGTAGACTGTTTGTACCTGTAACCTCCAACTTCTAGAAGAAAGAGATTTTCAACCATTTGTTTGCAAGTTCTATGAAATACAATGAGAAAGAAATCGTCTAGCAAATTTCTTATCTCAAAGCGCCCTAAAACCATATTGAAATCTCCAGACGACTAAGTCTCCTAAAAATATGTTATTCAGCAGTAAAGTTTTAACCAGGAAACTCCATATTCTAGATTTTATATTATTTCTCTTATTTCAAGTTCAACGGAATATATATGGAGAAAGAAATCGTCCAGAAAATTTCTTATCCAAAATGATAATTAATACCATATTAGAATCTGAAGGCAGAAGAAATCTCCAGCGAAATTGGAAGCAAGTTCAGACCAAAAAGGTCAGAGCCACGGGTTGTTGATATTAGAATTCAAAACCAAGAACCATGTGATTACACAAACGTATCGATATAGTTAGTAGTTCAGTCAGTGAAGGAAGCAGTAGGTAGTCAGAAAACAAGTAGAAGTTAGTTAAGAGAATAATCAGTTAGAAAATATCCAGCCTACTTCAGTCAGAGAAGGTAAAATTATAATTTTGTGTGATGTTCAATTTTATTTTATTAAAACACAGTGTGTTGATTATCCTTTTATTCGTTTAAAACTAATTTGTGTTAGTCACTGCTGTGTTAAGCTGTAATCATCCCTATTCAATCATCACCAATGAGTAGAAATAGTTGAGAGAGAGAGAGGTCTGAACATCTCAATGAGAATCTGTAGTAGATCAACAAGAGCAGGCTGCGATCGAGAGAAAGAAAAGAAGCGACACTGTTACACTATCAGTATATGACATACCAGAATGTTTTACTGACTTGACCTACTAATACTTTCTATCTTTCCTTGGAACAATAAATGTAATGGTTGCTGTCCACAATATTTTCATTTTGGGTTATTCTCTAGAGCTCCAGCCATGAGACTTAAGCTCCGGCAATGAGACAAGCTCCCAGCATGATACTTGAGCTCCAAACATGAGACCTGAGCTCCAGCAATGAGACGAGGTCTGACCATGGACTTAAGCTCCAGCAATGATACGAGCTCTAAGCATGATACTTGAGCTCAAAACATGATACCTGAGCTCCGGCAATGAGACGAGCTCCAACCATGAGACTTGAACTCCGGTAATGAGACAATCTCCAAGCATGATATTTGAGCTACGGCAATGAGACGAGCTCCGATCATGAGACTTGACCTCCAGCAATGTGACGAGCTCCAAGCATGATACTTGAGCTCCAGCAATGAGACGAGCTCCAAACATGAGCTCTGACCATGAGACTTGAGCTGTCCTGGATTACTCCTTTGCTGTACTTCAGTAGATGTTCTTTGGCCTTCACATTCTACTCTTATGTGGGTTCAAATTCCGCCACAGTTTAGTTATATTGCTAGGTTCCTACTCAGCTCCATATTATCTCCACTTTTTCCAGATATGAGGTCATTTACTGAAAATAAGTTTAAAATTAACTGATTCACTCTGAAGAGCTGATTTATTGGCTCACAAAATATTGTACAATGCCATCCTGCTGATATATCGGCTCACAAAATATCGTACAATGTCATCCTGCTGATATATCGGCTCACAAAATATCGTACAATGTCATCCTGCTGATATATCGGCTCACAAAATATCGTATAATGCTTCCTGCTGATATATTGGCTCACAAAATATTGTACAATGTCATCCTGCTGATATATCGGCTCACAAAATATTGTATAATGCTTCCTGCTGATATATTGGCTCACAAAATATCGTACAATGTCATCCTGCTGATATATTGGCTTGAACAAGGCTTCCCCATACATATATTTTAAAGTTTTTCAATGCCAAGTTTCCCTCAATGTATACATATGACTGTACTTCCTTTCGTTAGCTTTACAGTGCAAAAATAAATGTGTCTAGATGTAGAAATATTCTGTGGTGAATAAGTTACCATAACAGTTAAGCCACTTACTAGAAGTGCAGTTATTGTCATCAGTTCTATAATAGTCACGGCTGCAGAGACACTTCTGAATATTTGGAGGTGAATGATAGGAAGTGCAAACTGTATGACGTTCCTGGCACACGTCAGCAGCAATGGCACCAGGACATGGCAACCCATGGTTGATCTCTGTCAAATGAGAAAAGGCATTCTGTAAAATCATTTCATATTTTCATTTCAAAATCAATTCATTTTAATAAATTACGTGAGAAAATGAAACATTATGATGGCAAAGCACATGTTTCTGTTTCGTTCCTACTTTCTTCAAGCTGTTCCCTAAATATATTCTTCATATGTCTTACCATGGTGTCTTTTAGTTGATTTTGTTCCCACTAGTTGTTGCCCTTTGTTCCTCTTCTGGTACCAGACAGTATATTCTTTCTCAAATTATCTGCCCATTGTGCTTTGAATTTTTCTATCACTTTTAGGTACTTGTAAAGATTGCTCAAGCACTTTAGAGTGTCTCTTAAGTCTTATGAAGATATTACTTGCCAGGTCCTAAATGAAGGTCAATTGTCTGCACCCTATGAAGTATGCACCCTATGAAGTATGCATTGGGGTGAGATAAGAACCTATATTATCGCCTGTTCTTTTCTTTCTGGTGATTTGATGGTTCATGTAGACAACATGTACCAATAATTATGGAATTCATTGCCTTCTAACTGGACCGCTCAGTGACCTTGATTTGCCAATGCCTTGGCTCATCTGTCACATAGTTAGTGCCACTTGCAAGATAAGATGAATATACTGAACAAGCTTGTTGCAGAGAGTGGGACTTCATTTTCAGAACCAAACTACACACATCATCTTAAGGACCGTGAGGTCCACACCCATAGAGACACAAGAAACAATCACAAGCCTCCAGTGGATCAAGAATAGACAGGACATAAAAGAAATACATCAGGTAGAGAAATACAATAGACTCCCAAACTACCAAAACCTAAAGAAAATGAAGTCAAGAAAAGGGCAGATTAAAAGAAGTAACTTTGTGACAAACTCAAAGAAACTGACACTCAAGAACCAAGTACTGTGACAAACAAAACCAAGACCCATACAGACAGTTAACACTACCCCTCTTAGCTTCAATGATTAGTGATCAGACAAAAGAATGAAAAAAAGGTAACCTCCTAGTCCATAGCATAGCTAAGTTCTCAAGCTACTTCAAAATCAAAAATGAAGCTCTTAAGACTGCAGCAGAAATGGCCATAGAACACAAAAACCATCTTAGTTCTTAGTTCGACCTGTTCTTCGTCAAGGGGTGCTCACCCTTGAGTGGGTCCCAACTCATGTTCCAGTCATTTCTGTCACGGGCGCGTGTTGTCTAGTGGGAAAGTAGTCTGTTCATGTATATTGTGCTTGTCCAGTGAATCTCCCCAGCCAGTTGGTGGCCGTCCCCGAAGTCTCTTTTTTATCATGTGGGTACCACATGGCGGTTCTGGTACTCCATCTTTTATCTTATCGTCTAGCTATATGACCTGCCCAGTGGTGTTTTGAATGGTTGACATACTGTAGGACATCCTTGATGTGTGACATTCTCCAGATGTCGCTATTGTGTAGTTCATTTTGCGCTGTTTGAGAGTTATGCCCACCAGGTGTCTTTCAAGAGATGCGTGTGCTGTTCTCAGTTGGTTCTCTGTTGCTTTTGTTAGAGACCAGGTTTTGCTACCATAGCAGAGCACTGTTAGGACTACCGAGTCGAAGATGTCCACACGTTGTCTGGTGCCTTTGTGGCGTCTGTTGCTGTCATGATGGAGTTGAAAGCTGCCCAGCTGGTTGGGTAATCTATGGTTTTATGTTGTTCTCCATGTTGAGGAGCTATCCCAGATAGACATATTCGTCAGTCCTCTATGGGCGTTCCACTCAAGAGTATGGGGTTGGGCTCGGCAAAACGGTTGTGCATAGCTCTGGTTTTCCCTAGGTTCACTGCTAGATCTGCTTTACTGCCTATTAACAAGGTCTTTATACTGCTTTAGAAGAATCTGCAGAGTCTGTATACAACCAGTTTCTTTTACATTTCATTGCTCTAAAGGCTATGTGCATCCAATCTATTCTTAAATGCATTAATTGTCCCTGCCTCCACTACTTCCTGTGGCAATGCATTCCAAACATTCACCACTCTCTGACTAAAAAGATATTTCCTAATATCTAATCTGGGCCTTTCTTTAGTTAAACTGTAGCTATATCCTCTTGTTCTTGTAGGTGGTTGTATTTTGAAAAAACTTTTTATAGTCTAATTTATCCATTCCTTTGATTATCTTATAAACCTGTATTACCACCTCGAATTCTTTTCATTTCTAGACACTGTAGGCTGGTTTTTCTGAGTGTTTCCTCATAACTAATTCTGGAATCCCACTATCAGCTTTGTCGCTCTTTTTTGTATTCTTTCCAGCATGTTTATATTTCCTTTATGATAAGGGCTCCCCATCTGTACACAGTACTCCAATCTAGGTCTAACTAATGCTTTATACAGTTTGACTATCACTTCCTTGCTCCTATATTTAATATTTCTTTTTATCATACCTAACATTGCATTTGCCTTTTTTTACTGCCACCTGGACTTGCTCACTCACTTTACCTGTATGATCTATTACAACCCCTAGGTCCCTTTCCTTATCTATCTTTCTAATATTGTTCTCGCCCATTCTGTAATTATGTTCCATATTGGATCTACCCATGTGGATGACTCTACATTTATCTACATTAAACTCCATTTGCCAGCACACTTAGCTTAACGTTTTTATACTGGTTTAGAAGACTCTGCAATTTGTATACAACCAGTTTCATTTACATCACCTTGCTCTAAAACCTATGCACATCCAATTTATTCTTAAACGCATTAACTATCCCTGCCTCCACTACCTCCCATGGCAATGCATTCCAAGCATTCGCCATTCTTTGACTAAAAAAATATTTCATAATATATCTCTTTAGGTAATTTGTAGCTATGCCCTCCTGTTCTTGTGGGTGCCTGTATTTTAAAAAACTTGTTATAGTCTAATTTATTCAGACCATTCTTGAATATAATAAGTTAAGTAAAAACAAGCCTGTCAAAGCAAATCACAGCTTATATGATAAAGTTTAGTACAAGAGTGGATACTCAGTCAATTACTGTAGCTCTAGTGTGGTTATCGATGACCACATTAATGAGAATAGTTATATCATGTTTCAGACAATCTATTAATCGTGCATATGGCAGGTGTGAATGCTTCAAATTCTGACCTTTTAAGATTTGTGTGGATCTACTGTCCTTGTCATGCTGATGTTCACGTCAATGACAGATCTCAACACACAAAATAAACAACTAAATATGGCTGACATAGATATAAATGAAACAATCTACTCAAACTTACTTGGTTGACACAGATCTGTAGCATTATCTGGGACATAATACTCCTGGTCAGTACAACGACAAATGTTGCCAATACAGCTCAGGCCAGCCATACACTCATCAGTGTTATTGTTGCAGAAAGTTCCATTTGGTTTTTCTGACAAACAGAATTCAGGAATGAGCATGCCAATAGAAAAGTAAACTACTGTAATAATCTGTTATCTTATTTACATTCTTTGTGGGCTATTTCCAATGTAGTTTTGTCTAGGACTCTGACAATTAGCACATTTTATTATCTAACCTAATAAGTTTAACTAAAGTCTCTATTCAATACAAACATCAAATAGCAGAAGTGTTAGATAGTGAGAACAAAATTATTAATCAGCAAATTTATTTTAGAAGCTTGGTTATGTTTGCTTGCTCCCAGTCACACACACACACGTTAAAGTATCAACAACAGGTCAATATAACAGTCCCCAACCCATGAATCCTTAATTGTAAAGAAAAAAACACTCTGATTCTTTCACCCTACTATGTAAAGTATAAACTGTGGCTAACAGGGTTGTGCATTGGGCTAGCAATCTCATCATGTCAAATCAAACACCACAGAAATAACCTCTACAAGAGCACATCAATATTTTATTCTGGCTTCCTGCAGGGAGGGCAAATCAAGTGGTTTTCTATTCTTCTATCGGAAAGTTCCCGAACATTTAACAATGACAATTTAATCTTAGTTTAGAATGTCTTTGTTGTTGATTAACTAGGTCTACCGAGATGTTTGATCTTTGGAAGCCAATGCCAAATTGCAGAATGTGCATGTGTTATATATTTAAAGTTTGAAATTATTGATTCAGTCATCTTGAGTTTGCAGGCAGTAGTTAATGAAATCATTGATTCAGTCATCTTGAGTCTGCAGACACTAGTTAATGAAATCAATGATTCAGTCTTTCTGCGACTGATAACAGTAGTTAATTAAATAAATAATTCAGTCATCCTGAGAGTGTAGACAGTAGTTAATGAAATCATTGATTCAGTCTGTTTGCGTCTGTAGGCAGTAGTTAATGAAATTATAGATTCAGTCTGTTTGCGTCTGTAGGCAGTAGTTAATGAAATGAATGATTCAGTCATTTTGAGAATGCACGCAGTAGTTAATGAAATTAATGATTCAGTCATTCTGAGACTTGTAGCCAGTAGTTAATGAAATCATTGATTCAGTCATCCTGAGACAGAAGGCAGTAGTTTATGAAATCATTGATTCAGTCATCTTGAGTGTGCAGACAGTAGTTAATTAAATCATTGTTTCAGTCATCCTGAGACTGTAGGCAGTAGTTAATGAAGTCAATGATTCAGTCTTTCTGAGACATGTAGCCAGTAGTTAATGAAATAATTGATTCAGTCATCTTGGGACTGAAGGCAGTCATTAATTAAATCTCATAGACAGTACAGGGAAAATAATAAGTGAGAATAGGGAGGCAGCTGATCTACTCAATCAGTACTTTGGCACAGTCTACACAAAAGAGAACTGCTCCAAGATCCAATAAATATTTTTCTTAGAGACATAGATACAGCGGGATTAAGATCAATGTGTATTACAGAGGAAATGGTTAAAAATATTGGAGCGGTTGAAAGTGGATAAATGTCCAGATCAAGATGATTTTCATCCAAAATTGCTGTTTGAAATTAGAGACCAACTAGCAAAACCATTGGCTATATTATTTTCTCAATATTATGTTCTCACTTGCAAAAGGGCTTGTTCCACAGGATTGGAAAGATGCAGGAGTGATCCCCTTATTAAAAAAAGGCAAAAAATCAGATCCAGCTAATTATAGACCGGTGAGTTTAACGAGCATAGCCTGCAAATTGTTTGAGTCAATAATCAAAGAAAACTTTGTAATGCATTTAGACAAATTTAATCTAATTTGAAATAGTCAGAATGGGTTTACTAGAGGGAGATCATGTTTAACAAATCTATTAGAAATTATGGAGGAGGTTACTAAAATGATAGATAAAGGGACGTTATTTATCTACATTTTGCAAAGGTCTTTGATAGAGTACCTCATCAAAGATTATTTTGAAAGCTGAAATCACATGGAATAGGTGAGAAAGTTGCCAATGGATTGAAAATTGGTTAATGGAAAGAAAGCAGAGGGTGGACATAAATAAGGAGTACTCTGAGTGGTGTGAAGTGAAAAGTGGTGTGCCACAGGGCTCAGTTTTGGGAGTAATTTTGTTCTTGATATATATAAATGATTTGGACATTGATATAGGATCCATGATTGCAAAATTTGCTGATGACACAAAACTATGCAGTAGTGTCTCATCTAAAGCAGAAGTGGGTATATTGAGGTCAGATTTAGATAAAATTCGAGAATGGTCTGTAAGCTGGCAAATGGAGTTTAATGTAGATAAATGTACAGTCATCCACATGGGTAGATCCAATATGGAACATAATTACAGAATGGGAGAGACAAATATTAGAAAGATAGATAAGGAAAGGGACCTAGGGGTTATAATAGATCATACATGTAAGGTGAGTGAGCAAGTTCAGGTAGCAGGGAAAAAGGCAAATGCAATGTTAGATATGATAAAAAGAAATATTAAACATAGGAGTAAGGAGGTGATTGTGGAACTGTATAAAGTATTAGTTAGACCTAGATTGGAGTACTGTGTACAGGTGTGGAGTCCTTATTGTAGAGGGGATATAAATATGCTGGAAAGGATAAAAAGAAGAATGACAAAACTGAGAGTGGGTTCCAGAATTACAGTTACGAGGAAAGACTCAGAAAAAAAGGCCTACAGTGTCTAGAAAAGAGAAGAATTCGAGGTGACTAAATACATGCTTATAAGATAATCGTAGGAAAGGTAAAAATTAGACTATAACAAGTTTTTCAAAATACAACTACCAACGAGAACAAGGGGGCACAGATACAAATTAACTAAAGAAAGGTCCAGATTAGATATTAGGAAATATGTTTTTAGTCAGAGAGTAGTGAATGCTTGGAATGCATTACTCCAGGAGATGGTGGAGGCAGAGACAGTTTATGCATTTAAGAATAGATTGGATGTGCATAGTTTTTAGAGCAGGGTAATGCAGATGTGACTAGTCTACAGTCTCTGATGAGTCTTTTAAACCAGTATAAAAATATTAAGTTAAGTTAAATAAACACAATTAAAAGTACTAATAGCCAACCAATGAGGGAGGTTGGTATATAATGCTGTGCCTGTCTGAGCTAAGAGCAAAGGTCATACAAGCAGCAACAGCTGTCACAACATACAGGACAATATGAAATGATACTATATTGCTAAAAAAAACTAAGATCAAATTATAGCATACATTGATTTTCCCTGTAAACCTATACGCACTTGAAGCAGGAAATTAAATGTTGAAATGGTACAAGAAGGCAAAGCAATAAGAAATAAGTAATTTGAGATAGATCCTTGAAATAACATACAAGGATCATATCTCAAGTGTTCATGCAAGAGATATCAAGACAGAATATTGGATCAACTAAAACCTGCAGAAAATGATAGAACCATCCAAACGTCAATGGTCTTATTATGCGTTCAAAACAACTGTATGGCCAAACATTCTAGGAGTTGTTGTTTAATGTCCACAATGAATAAGTTTACTCTTTTGTGCGCCCTGAAAAGGACGTTAAGTGGTGGGTTGTAGTAGCTTTCCTCACATCCTGAGCAAGCTGATGAAGGTGGACCGCGGTCCTCCAGGCGGCTGTGCTATGCTTAGCTTCATCTGTGTGGTGTTCACTACTACAGTGATCACATTGATCCACATCTCATCAGCCAGGCTACCTTGAAAACAGCCTGTTCCAGGGAACACTACAAGGAAGAGAGATTGTGGACTTGGTCAGCGTGTTCATCCTGACACGACGTCCTGGTCAGTATGTTCATCCTGACACGACGTCCTGGTCAGTATGTTCATCCTGACACGACGTCTTGGTCCGTATCTTCTGCCTGACTGGACTAGCGTCCCAGTTCCCAAACATTATAGGAGTAAAAGACAATGATTCAGAAGCTATTTAACAATGGATATCTAGCTGACTATGGACCAGAAACTGAGAAGCATAGTTTACAGGAAGTAATAACATTTGATAAATAGAAGAAGCAGGAGAATAAAGTGTAGTTGAAGCATGCAATGATGTTTAGCTGCAGGACAGCAGCTGGTAATTGTGATTCAGATAACAAATAACATTAAAATGTTAGCCATCTGGTTATAAGAGATCTATTCACAAAACATATTTGAATCAGACAGTCAGCAATAAATGTAATTCTAGCCTCACAAAACAAAACAGACATAATAAAGAAGGGAAAATCATTAATTACATTTTCAACAGAATCAAGTTGTTCATTATCTATAAGTGTTCTTTCAAAATACACTGGCAGTTCTTGAACATTCATAGGTAGAAAACAATACAAATGTGAACAAAGCAGGATTATGATGAGAGAAAAATGAACGCATAGGTTAGATATCTGAAACTGCAGCAGAAATCATTATCATTATATATCAATAAATAGATGTTACAGAGGTACAGACGATGTTTCTGTAATCTTGGTATCCAATCAGGCATGTAATGTGCCTGATGTCAGGTAGCCAATTTTTTTTTCTTTCTTTAAATAAAGAAGCTAACAAGAAAAGATTAAAAGGCCTCAATCCTTAACCTCATGGAACATTCCAGATGAAACTAAATGGTAGCTTGTGGTCACAGATTCTCTGATACATTTTAATTAATGATAAATTTATTCCCCTGAAACTAGTCAATGTCAGCACATCTCACAATTGAAATATTGTGGTTAAATGCAGACATCAAGGGTATGTAAAAGATTAATATACACAAAAACATGTATAATTTCATATAAATGTACAGCAAAAAGTAGTGATATTCATATTTATTTTAAAACAGCATGGCAGTATCAGATATATATATATGAATATAAACAAAGAGAAATTGGACCAGTCTCTTTGGGATGGATAAAGGGTGTTGATGGAATAGTACCACTCAGTTCTTTATCTGGACACCAATTTTAACAGAAAATATGTACCTGATACCAATCCACTATCAGCACAGGCACATTCTGTCAAAATTGAAACAGATCACCAAAAGATGGATATAAAAGGTGATAAGGGAAGCTTATTAAGCCCTCTAGAGATACATTATCCTCAATTTCTGGTAAAGTTGTGAGAAAGGGAGGGTTGGCATGGCAGACGATGAAGACAAAAGTAGAGACTAAGGAAATGTAGGAGTTGTTTTTTAGTGAGAATATGTTGGTTTGTACATCCCATGAGAAATGATCTAAATCCACAAACAGTTCAGTCATGTGACTTCATAATGGAAAAGACCAAGAGCAGAGTATAGCTTATCAGAAGATGGATGGAGAGGGTGACAAGAGATTTCACAAAATAACAGCACATAAAGTGATATGTGTAATGGGGTGGGAAAGTCAATTACTGACCCAGTCTGCAACGATTAGAGTATAAATAGTCCATTAAAAATGGAAGATGCATTTTTGATTTTTGTGTCCCAGATAATGAGCAATGACAAATTCTGGTATTATTTAACGCTAAAGAGTTGGCTCTGTGGAAAAAATTAACAAAATAATTAAGGGTTCATTTAAGAATAATAAATGCAAAAACATGTCTGACGTGGCATACATATGCAACAACAAAAAAACTGTTTTTATTTATATTTTTAAAAAAGCATGTGATATATACAAACAGGGTGAAATGGGGAGTCTACAAAACGTCTTATAGGAAGGGTAAAGGGCATTGACAGAAAAGTAGCACTCTGTTCTACATTTGAAGATAAAGTGGGTTTTAACATACAATGAGATTAACAATAATACACCAGCAGCACATACTCTTGAAGACAGACATAATAAAGCTGAGGACAAATCACCAGAAGCTGGTTTGGGAAAGTGATGAGGAAACCAATGTACAAAGAAAGCTTATTAAACCCTCGAGAGATAATTATCCTTACTTTCTGGTCATGTTGTGAGAAAGGGTGAAGCACACTTTGGCCAAACTTTAGCACAAAGAGAAAGGTAAGGACAAAGGAAGACAGATATTGACCAGTTTAATATTAAGGCACAGAAGAGTGTCAGAAACATAATTAATAAACAGTGCTAGACACAGAGTAAGCTGTAAATATAGATGATCACATATGCAATTCTACATGTCACATGACAAAGAAGAATGCAGAAATTATAAATGGTATAGATGAAATCGCAACATCATTTTGTATGTCTGGAGACAAATTTGGTCTGCACATCTAATGAGATGGAATCTTAGCACACTAACAGCACAAGTATGTGACTTCATAATGGAACAGACCATCAACAGAGGACAACTAACCAAAAGATGGATTGAGGTGGTGACAGACATTTCATAAGCACACACAATGACACCACTTACTTACTTAGTGGCTCCTCTTCTACCGTGAGGTGTAGAGGTCAATGACACCACACCAGACAATATGTGTAATGGAATGGGAATCCAATAACTGACTCTCCTGGCATTTGTGTCCAGGAAAATTGGTCAAAGGAAAACCTTTTTAAGACATACACACACATGCACAAAAATAAGCTTAGGTTAGAGTAATAAGGAACATATAGAAATGGACTAATGTTGGTAGCAAACTAAATAAGCAGTTTAGTATAGTATGCATTGAGGGAGTCAAATAACATGACAGCACATCAACAGGGAATATGTGTATGGGAAACCAATAACTGATCTTATCTCCAATGATTGGGGTGCACGTAGTCCATAAAACGACAGATTTATACATCTGTGCTTTGAGATCTACCCGTTAACAAATGAAACATTTTAGCATCTGTAAAAGCCAAAGGAGGTTTGTAGAAGTGGAAAAATAATATAAACAGACTAATGTCACTAGCAGAACAAACAAGGAGATGTGTACAGTATTGGGTTTGTTACAAACATGAAGGTGATAATTGGTTAAGAAGAAAAAAAGGGGGTTATTTATAATCATACTTGGAACACATGTCGTCGAGTTCACTTCATATTTATCAGGATCACACTGACAGGTGTCAACCCCGATTGTATTGTTGGGCTGACATGTACTTGTGATTGTACATTCTGTGGTAGTGTTACAACGTTTACCTATCTCTAGTCCTGTAAGATTGAGCAATGGTGACATTGAGTCATGTGACAATAGTCAAACACAAACTGTACATTTCTATCATGTTGGAATGGTTAATAACAAATTGTACAGAAAAAAATGGGCGTGTATTATATGTGACCATTTATGTTCTGTATGACAATGGCAAGCCCATCATACAAGATATTGATTGTCATTTCAAGTTTGATATCAGCATGTTTATTTGACATAGTCTTTCATGGAAAATTAAACAATACAGGCAAATCAGTCCCAGTGCTGCAATAACAGAAGGTGATCTAAGTTAATAGAAAATAAAAAAATTAGTCTTTGCACTCGTGGTGGCTTTGTCTTTTGTCACATGGAAAGTTATAGAAACTGCTATTTTAGACTGTGTCCATACAGTTAGCACAAGAAACATCATCTGTAACATTGTTTTGCTCCTGGCAGTAGGACCATGGCATTTTTTAAGCAATTGGAATATAATAAAGAATTAAAGATCTATATACACTGTTTCACAGATGTATTTTCCATATAATTTTGCTGAAGAGATAGATACCAAAATGTCACCAAAACAACAATGATATCCTAAACACTTTTTAATAAACCACAGAGAATAAATAAAAATGGAAGACTTTGGATAGGCAAACCCTCAATCCACGAAAGAAAGTTAACAACAGAATTGACACAGGACAACACTATGGACCAGAAGTGGAGACAGGCAGTCTGAAATATCATAATTTGACAAATAAAAGAATAACAAGAGAATAATATGCAGATGAAACATTCAACTATGTATACATATATCTGCAGAGGTAACAATTGGTGATGTGATAATGGCTAATAATTGACACCAAAACTGTATCTGATAAATGAGGGCTCCATTCACAAAACATTTGGGAATGAAAATGCCAGAAATACATTTAATTCTATCCTGACAAAGGTGTGGCATGAAAAGATACCTTTTAGGATGGATAAAGAATAGAGATGAAATTTTACCACTGATGTTTATCTGCAGAAAAAGATTTATCCAATGAGATAAAACATCCACAAGCAACAGACACTTGACCTCATAATGAACCAGACCAGAAACAGAGGATAACTCCCAAGAATATTTATTGAGAAAGTGACGAGGAAAGTCAATGTTTTTAAGAATGAGCAAGCTTATTAAACCCTTCAGAGAAAAATTGTCATTATTTTGTGGTCATATTATGAAAAAGAGAGGGCTAGAGCATACCTGTGACAACAGGTGAAAATGATACACAGAGACAGGTGGTGACAAAGTGAGAAGATACTGGACAGTTCGACATTGAGGCATAGAAGACTGTCAATAACAGAACTGATAAACAACTACAGAGACAGGAAGTTGTAAAGATCCATGATCATCTATGCAAGTTGGCACAACACATGAAGAAGATGAAAGCAGAGACTATGAAATACATTGATGGAATTGTAGTTGTTGTTTTGATTGAGAATATCTTGGTTTATACATCCCATGAGATTTGAACTAAATCCACAAACAGTACAGACTTGTCACTTCATAATGGAAAAGACCAAGAGCAGAGTATAGCTTATCAGAAGATGGATGGAGAGGGTGACAAGGGATGTCACAAAATAACAGCACATAAAGTGATATGTGTAATGGGGTGGGAAGTCAATTACTGACCCAGTCTGCAACGATTAGAGTATAAACAGTCCATTAAAAATGGAAGATGCATTTTTGATTTTTGTGTCCCAGATAATGAACAATGACAAATTCTGGTACTATTTAACGCTAAAGAGTTGGCTCTGTGGAAAAATAAACAATTATACAAATAAACAAAATAATTAAGGGTTCATTTTAAAATAATAAATGCAAAAACATGTCTGACTTGGCATACATATGCAACAACAAAAAAACTGTTTTTATTTATATTTTTAAAAAAGCATATGTGATATATACAAACAGGGTGAAATGGGGAGTCTACAAAATGTCTTATAGGAAGGGTAAAGGGCATTGACAGAAAAGTAGCACTCTGTTCTACATTTGAAGATAAAGTGGGTTTTAACATACAATGAGATTAACAATAATACACCAGCAGCACATACTCTTGAAGACAGACATAATAAAGCTGAGGACAAATCACCAGAAGCTGGTCTGGGAAAGTGATGAGGAAACCAATGTACAAAGAAAGCTTATTAAACCCTCGAGAGATAATTATCCTTACTTTCTGGTCATGTTGTGAGAAAGGGTGAAGCACACTTTGGCCAAACTTTAGCACAAAGAGAAAGGTAAGGACAAAGGAAGACAGATATTGACCAGTTTAATATTAAGGCACAGAAGAGTGTCAGAAACATAATTAATAAACAATGCTAGACACAGAGTAAGCTGTAAAGATACATGATCACATATGCAATTCAACATGTCACATGACAAAGAAGAATGCAGAAATTATAAATGGTATAGATGAAATAGCAACATCATTTTGTATGTCTGGAGACAAATTTGGTCTCTAAGCGACCGGTTGTGCCAAGTACTCGATAGAAACTTGGCACAACCGGTCGCTTAAACAGAAAGCGTCTCCTACCTGAAACAGATGAGTTGACCCTTTTTTTCTTATATGTTGATTTGTTAGTTCAGTGTTGTTTTCCCTGATGAAGGCCTATTGGTCGTAACATAGGTTTTGTTTGTGTTCTCGTCTCGGTGCGGTATCTGACCATACTCATTTTTAAATTTTGTTTAAGCTCAACCTTAATCAACTTTTACTAGTTTTTTTTCATGTTTTTTTCCCATTATACACATCCACAGAACCGCTGCAGCCTAGCCTTATTTTAATTTTAAGTGTAATGGAATGGGAATCCAATAACTGACTCTCCTGGCATTTGTGTCCAGGAAAATTGGTCAAAGGAAAACCTTTTTAAGACACACACACACGCACAAAAATAAGCTTAGGTTAGAGTAATAAGGAACAGATAGAAATGGACTAATGTTGGTAGCAAACTAAATAAGCAGTTTAGTATAGTATGCATTGAGGGAGTCAAATAACATGACAGCACATCGACAGGCAATATGTGTATGGAAACCAATAACTGATCCTATCTGCAATGGTTGGGGTGCACGTAGTCCATAAAACGACAGATTTATACATCTGTGCTTTGAGATCTACCCATTAACAAATGAAACATTTTAGCATCTGTAAAAGCCAAAGGAGGTTTGTGGAAAAATAATATAAACAGACTAATGTCACTAGCAGAACAAACAAGGAGATGTGTACAGTATTGGCTTTGTTACAAACATGAAGGTGATAATTGGTTAAGAAGGAAATAGAGGTTTATTTTGAGCACACGTCATGGAGTTCACTTCATATTCATCAGGATCACACTCACAGGTGTCAACCATGATTGTATTGTTGGTCTGACATGCACTTGTGCATTCTGTGGTAGTGTTACAACGTTTCACCTATGGCTAGTCCTATAAGGTTGAACAATGGTGGCAGACATATTTGAAAAATGTGCTATATGACAGTCATCAGGTCTACTTGTATACAAGGGTCATTATTAAACTGTCAACAGTAATACAGAAACAAAACGTTTTTATAAATTGACAAGGTTATTTCATATTGTGTACATGAAGTTAACTTTCCGAGTGGTTTGCCGAGGTCTATGTGTATGACAAGAGCAAGAATAAGACACTACCCCAAAGAGAGTGTCATAAGAGGCGACCAATTGTGTGACAACGGCCATGGATGGGTGGTTTGTTAAGAGCAGCATAGATGGTGCCTAACAGCCTGCGGTTTATTTTGCTCTAGTGTTTGAATCTATTAAGATGGACTGCCACATCGGTTAACCACCCTCCATAGTGGAGTAATAAGCTGCTCGAGCCTAGCCCGCTAAGCAGGAAAACCTCCTCCTGGCTACATCCGGCTCACACCAGAGATGGGACCTGCACAGGGCTAATACTCCTGTAGAAGTACAGGACGACTAAGACTAAGACATAAAGTTAACATTAGAAAGAGTGTTGTCAAATATTTGTAATAGCTTCATGTCAAATTAATTGTTCTTTTTCTGCCATAGGGTATATAGGTCTACTTTTACGTTTTCTTGAGGTTAATATTTTCTACAGGATGTGTAAACAGTCTAATGTCCAACCTTCCATGTTCACCTCTTATGACATGCCAGGTAGGTTACAATGTTACTAGAAGCAGAAGGGACTCACCCTGGGGGCAACTCTTCCCCTTCTCTCCCTTCTTCCCTCACTCTGTTTCATTTGACTCTGTCCTACAGTCCCACTCTTGCACAACTTTCACACGTGCCCTCATGGTGAGGCCCTTCCATTGCACTTTGGTTGGGCTAGCTTCTGAGGGCGTACAAACCTAGCATAGGTACATACAGACGCATACATTAATCCAAGCACTGGTTTATGCGTCCTGATATCGCCCAATGGACTACGGTCTGGGGTGGAAAATGGCGCGCCTCCGCCAGTAGAAACTAGTGAGGCAAACATCTAAGCAACAACAACATACAATGTCACCATTCTTTGCTCCATTTATGGGTCCCACTAAAACTTGGGCAGACATCCCCATATTTCACAATGTAACCTTGCTGTCAAGGCAATTTTTAACAAGACAGATATTTAAAAAGCTGTAAGACTTTGGACAATCTAGCATCAAGTCATAAAAGATAGTACACAGAATTAACAGTCAGCACTATGAACTGGATGTAGAAAGACAATCACTTACTACCTGAAACAAAATTTTTAAAACAGAAGAAGCAGATGAAAAAAGTATAGTTAAGAATTAGAATGTGTCTATCTGCAGGACAGTAGATGTGATGTAATTAATAATAACTAACATAACAATTTTAGCCTTTCCAGGGAAAAAAAAAGATCCATTCACAAAACATATTTGAATGAAATGGTAGGAAGTTCATGTAATTTCAGCTTGACAAAACAAAACATATTTGAATCAAATTCAAGGAAGTAAATGTAATTTCAGCTTGACAAAACAAAACATATTTGAATCAAATTCAAGAAAGTAAATGTAATTCAAGCTTGACAAAACAAAACATATTTGAATCAAATTCAAGAAAGTAAATGTAATTTCAGCTTGACAAAACAAAACATATTTGAATCAAATTCAAGAAAGTAAATGTAATTCAAGCTTGACAAAACAAAACATATTTGAATGAAATTCAAGAAAGTAAATGTAATTCAAGCTTGACAAAACAAAACATATTTGAATGAAATTCAAGAAAGTAAATGTAATTCAAGCTTGACAAAACAAAACATATTTGAATGAAATTCAAGAAAGTAAATGTAATTCAAGCTTGACAAAACAAAACATATTTGAATAAAATTCAAGAAAGTAAATGTAATTCAAGCTTGACAAAACAAAACATATTTGAATCAAATTCAAGAAAGTAAATGTAATTCAAGCTTGACAAAACAAAACAAATGTAATGAAGATAGGTAAAGCAATAATTACATTTTCAACACCACCAGGTAATATGTTCCTTGTTTTATAAGTGTTCTTTAACTATTCTCTTGCATTTACTTAACATACATAGACAGAAAACAAGACAACTGTGTCTCTACTGTTGAACTGACATGCACTTGTGTTTGTATATTATGTGTTGGTAGGCTCATCTATGGCTTGTCCTATAATATTCAATAATGATTGCAGACAAAAATAACTAAGGATATCAGGTGTAATAATCAACAGACAGATTGGAGTATACCAGTTATCTTTAGACAGAACAATAATAAAGACAAAATAGGCACATGCAACATGATTATTTATATTCACTGCTAATTAGATTGTGTACTGGTAGTTAACATGAGAAACAAGGTTGACAAACATATTTGTTCATTGATTAGAAGTATGACATTATATAATCAACAGTAATATAAACATGACATTACATACACACTGACAATATCACAATTTTCATTTTCTCTATAAACAGAGCTGTACTAGATTTATTTTAAACCCCATTTCATGTTAGAATTTTAAAAAGACATCTCTATTGGGGTAATTTTTTTTTTTTTACCCAGCGAAGAAACTTACGGATGACACTGTCTTCATCAGTCATATAAATGTAATAATAATATGATTACATGTTACAATTCTCATAAAACTTACTGTCAAGGCATGTAGTAGAACTATAGTACTGGCCAGGCTGGCAGCCACAAAATTTGGTGATGTTGCATGTAAACCCAGATGTACAGTTGTGAACAGTGCAGTTTCCCCCATAATTCTCTTCTGCAATGAAACAATTGTTACTGTAATTATAGTGTAATAGTAGACTAATTCAGAACACAGCACAACAATTGAGATATATACTTCAAGCTGCAAAAGAAACCATTTGCAAAGAATTCTGGTGCAACAACACACCAGTATGGTCCACTACACTCCAAGAGCACTAGGAAGCTGTGGAAAGAGTCAGAAAGGACACATTCGAGTTTCAGCACTCACTTGAAAACCCCAACAAATGGAAAAAGGCTGTAGCAGAATCTCATAGAATAAAACTAGAAGAAAAACATTAAAACTGGAGGAAACAAACTCAGTTTTCTACATGGTTTTTTCTGCAACAAAGCAAGTATTATTGTGATAGTAGACAAGACACCCTCGAGTCGGTTACTTTGAAATGATGAGGGAGATTGCATGTCTCAATGATCACAGGAGCTAAGCCAACAGAAGCGAAAGCTTCCAGAAGGGTCACCCAAGTTGGATAGGTATGGGAGAGGAAATAGACTAAACACGGACAACTCACCTAGCGTATAATAGCTTAGGTTTGTGCCAACCACCTAAATCTAGACAAAAATAAGGTGGTTATGAAAACATTGACAACAAAGCAAAAGCAAACAAACCTGGGAAAGTAATAGATTACAACAGAGACTTTACATAGAATAGAAGAATGGAATAAGAGGAAAGCTATACTCAACAATTGCTGAACCCGAGCCACCAAAGCAGAAGCACAGAGAAATTATACTGTTACAAAGAGGTCAAGACATGGATAAGGAAAAATATTAGCAAATAATTTGACAAGTTGGCAGACGAGGCAGCAGAGAGAGAGGAAATATGAGAGATCTCTACTCATTAACAAATAAAATGGCAAATAGATATATACAGACAGGCAAACCAAACTAACCAAATACAGAGAAGGCAAGATAATGACATCATTGGAGGAACAGAAATGATGGGTTGAGTATTTCAAAGAAAGTCTAAACTGACCTCCGCCACAAGAAACATCAAACATCCTACCAGCAGAGAAGACCATGAACTTGTACTGCAACCCACCACGTAAGATAGAAATCCAAAAAAGCCACATCCAAACTCAAGAAAGGGAAAGCGGCAGGACCAGATGGAATAGCAGCAGAAGCCATAATGGCAAATACAGATAAAGCCACTGATACATTGCAAGGATTATTCAAGAAGATATGGGAAGAGGAGAGAGTGCCCACAGAAAGGAAAGAGGAGAGAGTGCCCACAGAATGGGAAGAGGAGAGAGTGCCAACACAATGGGAAGAGGAGAGAGTGCCAACAGAATGGGAAGAGGAGAGAGTGCCAACAGAATGGGAAGAGGAGAGAGTGCCAACAGAATGGGAAGAGGAGAGAGTGCCAACAGAATGGGAAGAGGAGAGAGTGCCAACAGAATGGGAAGAGGAGAGAGTGCCAACACAATGGGAAGAGGAGAGAGTGCCAACACAATGGGAAGAGGAGAGAGTGCCAACACAATGGGAAGAGGAGAGAGTGCCCACAGAATGGGAAGAGGAGAGAGTGCCCACAGAATGGAAAGAGGAGAGAGTGCCCACAGAATGGGAAGAGGAGAGAGTGCCCACAGAATGGGAAGAGGAGAGAGTGCCCACAGAATGGGAAGAGGAGAGAGTGCCCACAGAATGGGAAGAGGAGAGAGTGCCCACAGAATGGGAAGGACATCTGATTAAACTGCTTAAGAAGCGAGAAGTGGCAGACTATCAATTACAAGGGAATTACATTGCTGTCAGTACCAGGCAAGATATTCAACAGAATCGTCTTGGGCAGATTTAAAACTGAAGTAGACAAAAAGATCAGAGAGGAGCAGGCAGGATTTAGGCAGGGAAGATCATGCACAGATCAAATAGCTACGCTACGCATCATAGTAGAACAAAGCAGTTAATGGAAATCATCCCTATACGCATATTTTATAGACTATGAAAAGACAGTGTGGATCAAAGTACGCTATGGCATCTGTTGAGACACTATGGCATCTGTTGAGACACTATGGCATCTGTTGAGACACTATGGCATCTGTTGAGACACTATGGCATCTGTTGAGACACTATGGCATCTGTTGAGACACTATGGCATCTGTTGAGACACTATGGGATCTGTTGAGACACTATGGGATATGGGTTACTAATAACACTAAAACAGAATATGTGTGAAGACACAGTTTGTAGAGTGAAACATGAAGGAGTACTGACTGACAGCTTCGGGATGCAAACAGGGGTGAGACAAGGATGCCTGCTCTCACCTTTCCTGTTCTTGTTGGCTATAGATTGGATAATGAAGACATCAATCACAGAAGAAGAACTGGTATCCAGTGGACACTATTGGAGGACCTGGACTTCACAGATGATCTGGTACTTTTGTCACACAATCATAGCCAAATGTAAGAGAAACTTTATAGGGTGAAAGAACAATCGGCCAAACTGGGACTGAATATCAACATGCAGAAAACCACACTCTTTAAACTTAACACTATCAGCAAAGAACCAATCATGCTGGAGAGACAGCAGTTTGAAGAAGTGGATACCTTTACCTATTTAGGCAGCACAATAGACATGTCAGGAGGTACAGATGCATAAGTAAACATCAGAATTTGAAAGGCAAAAGTTTATGGCGCTCGGCCTGTGGTGGACAACCAAGCAAGTACAGTCCCCCGTCTCAAAAGGGCCCAAACTTTATTACTGGAGGTCCTTCTCGGATGCCTAGTGGAGTCAGGAGGCACAAGAATAGAGCTACTGGCCAAACAAAACCAAAAACAAAGGAAAGAACACTTAAAATAATGCACTGGAATGCTGAAGGCGTCAACAGCAAAAGAGATGGTTATAGTAAAAAATTAGAGCTTGAGAATATTCTATATGAAGAGCAAGTAAATGTATGTTGCTTGCCAAGAAACGCATCTCAACAAAGATATAGCCTTCAAAATTAGAGGATACCAGTGCTATAGGTCTGACCGACAAGACAGGCAGAAGGGTGGAATACTGACACTTTTGAGAAATAGCACCAATGCTTATTAGCAGGAAGTATATATGGAGGGGGCAGAATACCAGATGATACATCTCAAGACAGAAAGTTCAGAATTCCACCTGTTAAATTATTACTGTCCAAGTGATCGTCCACTGGCACTAAATACGATTGCAACAAAGGAAAGACTGATTGTGTGTGGAGACTTCAATAGCCACTCGCAGAGCTGGGGCTATGATCAAATGGATAGAAGGGGTGAGGAACTAGAAAACTGGCAGGATGACAATAAGCATATCTTGATTAACCAGCCAACAGACCCACCGACCTTCTACTCGAGATCATGGCACACCACTTCTACACCAGATTTGGCATTCCACTCGCCATGCATGGAATGGAACATTACACGCATTGTCAGGAAACAACTTGGAGGTAGTGACCACAGACCAGTATTTCTAACTATTGAAAATGAATATGTCAAGAAGAGCAGTACCCTGCCTCGGTGGAATTACAGGAAGGCAGACTGGTTAATGTACCAGCATCGGTCTAGTGTACTGACTAGAGATCTAACAACAGATGAAGAAATAAATAAGGTAGTCGATAATTTCAGCAGATGCATGCTACAGGCTGCCTATGAAACAATACCTAGAGGGGCTCGCAAACAATATAGGCCATACTGGAATAGTGAATTAGAACAACTGCAAAACGAGGTAGAAACATCTAGAAAGCAAGCAGAGATTAGTCCATGTCAAGAACACCACCAAAAATATCAACATGAAAAGGTCAAAATTCAAAGGGATAAGTTGCAGGCTAGAAGAAGGAAGTTGGAGGGAGAAAATAGAGTCTCTGAACTTTGAAAAGGATACCAGGAAACTGTGGAAGTTGGTAAAACAATTTAATGATTTTGAAAGAGGGCACAGAGAAACACAAAGATTACATTAAACAAAGATGGAAACATCCTCACAGGCAAACATTACTTTGCTGACTCTTTTGCAAAAGATAGCAACATTGAAGTTGACAGAGAGAAACAATGAAGTGTTCGTGAGGAACAACAAAACACAGGACGAGATGGTGCCATACCCGAAGTTATGGAGACACCAATCACATACAAAGAACTGGAGTTAGCAATATCCAAACTGAAAATGAGAAAGTCACCAGGAACAGATGATCAAGAACTTGGGAACAGCAGCAAAAACAAAGCTGCTGCAGATGTTCAACATTTGTTGGACATTAGGTAAAGTCCCACAGACCTGGAGAGAAGCAATCATGATACCACTCTCAAAACCAGAGAAAGACAGTTCCATGGCATCCAGCTGTAGACCAATCAGCCTCACAAGCTGCATCTGTAAAACAATGGAATGTATCATCAACCTAAGGCTGCAGTGGTATCTTGAGAGCCAAAACCTTCTTGTGCCACAGCAGGCAGGATTTAGGAAATGCTGCTCCACTGAAGACCAGGCAACATACCTCTCACAAGAGATCGAGGGCGCATTCCAGGACAAGAAATTAGTATTAGCAGCATGGATAGACTTAAGGAAAGCTTTTGATAAAGTTTGGAAAGAAGGACTTGTAAAGAAACTGAGAAATAATGGAGTGATGGGTAGGATGTACAAATGGATAAAAGCTTACTTACATAACAGAAGAGCCAGAGTACAACTAGATGGCCTCAAGAGTAAGAAAATTCTACTGCGTCATGGTGTGCCTCAGGGAGGGGTTCTTTCCCCTACACTTTTCATAGTCTTCATCAATGACTTGATTGCTGAACTACCACAAGGAACAAAAGTTGCAATGTATGCAGATGACTTGGTAATATGGTGTACAAATGAGCAAGTAACAGTGGCCACCAGAATGCTGCAAAGAGCTATTGATGCGTTGACCTTATGGACAAACAGATGGTGTGTAAACATTAACACAGAAAAATGTAGCACTACGCGTTTCACCTTCTCCCCAAAACAAAAAGCTGGAGTTATAAAGATAAATGGAGAACACCTCAGAGAAGATAAACAACCCACCTATCTTGGAGTTACATTCGATGATAGGTTGACATGGAGGGAACACGTCAACAAGACAGCCATAAAACCTAGGAGGAAGTTAGCCATCCTGAGAAAATTAGTGGAACTACATGGGGAGCTAATGGAAAAATACTTAACAAAGTTTACCAACAAGGTATACGGCCACATCTGGAATATGGGTCAGCAGCGTGGTGCCCTGCAGCAAACACTACCCTAAAAGAGGTGGATAAGGTGCAAAATCAGGCACTTAGGGTCATTACAGGAGCAATGAAATCAACACCTATAGTGGAGATGGAGAAAATGGGAAGGATACAAGCGCTGAGAGAACGCAGAGACACAAAGGTATCAACACAGGCAGAAAAGTTCCTCTGCATGCCGAGCCATCCAATGAAAGACAAAGATTTCAAAATTTAGCAATGGGAAGACTGAAAAGAAGTAGTTTTATACATCAGCCGAAATGACTTTGCAGGTAAATTATAGATCTACCTAAAGTTGACAACCCCCTGAAGTCTGTGCCAGAACAAACCCCTTGGAGAGAGGAGCACGGACTATCAGTATGCATTCAAACAAAAGTGAAAGGAATATTAGACAAGGATGAACAGAACAGTGTACAATGTAGGATAGTGATCCTCAATTTCCTGGATGAAGAATACCCACAAGACCTCTGGATCAGAGTATACACAGATGGGTCAGCACAGAATGCAGTAAAGAATGGTGGAGCTGGAGTGTACATAGAATACCCAAACAACATTAGGGATACAGTCAGAGTACCAACTGGGAAATTATGTCATACATATAATGCAGAAATACAGGCAATCAAGGTGGCAACTGAGAAACTGTTGAATACCAATGACAGTTCCCAACCTGTAGTATTTCTGACAGATGCACAATCAGCACTCCAAGCACTGAAATTTGAGAAACTGCCAGATCTACCGGCTCTACTGTCTGAACTGAGCAACCAGCGCAAGATTGTCATGCAGTGGATACCTTCTCATTGTGGAGTACCAGGAAACGAGAGAGCAGATCAACTGGCAAAGGAGGGTGCTGCAGACGAGCAACCAGATGTGCCAGTTACATACCAACAGAAGATAAGGATGATCAAATCAATCAGAAAGCCACCAACAGTAACACCAGATGATTACCATAACATGAATAGACTAGAGCAAACTGTTGTGCTGATCCTTAGAACAGGACACAACCGACTCCGCAGAAACATGTTACACAAAGATGAAGATTGGCAACTCAGCCATGTGTACATGTGGACAGGCACCCCAGACAGCAGAGCACATACTACAAAACTGCCTCGAATATGATATACAGAGAAAATCTCACTGACCCATAGAAACAACACTGGAAGAGAAACTTTATGTACATGTATGTGAACTACAAAAGACAGTGAAGTTTATACAAGAGACAACATTGCAGATATAGACAATATTTTAAAGCGAACGAAAGAAGAAGAAGAAGAAGAAGAAAGGCAAGAGTGGCATTCCTGACACTAAACAAAATATGGAGATCCAAAGAAATCAAAATTCACAAAAAAGTTAGAATATTCATACCAGTGTCAAGTCGGTGCTCCTGAGAAGAAATGGAGAATAACCACGGCCATTCAAGACTCCAGTCCTTTGTTAACAGATGTCTATGAAGGATAGTGAGCATAAAGTGGCAAGATATGGTGAGGAATGAAGACCTACTGAAAAGAAGCCAACAACATCCAATGGAACAACAAATTAAGAGAAAGTAAATGGGGCTAGATAAGATCTCTCCAACATAGCCAGACAGGCTCTTACATGGAATTCGAGAGAGAGAGAGAGAGAGAGAGAGAGAGAGAGAGAGAGAGAGAGAGAGGGAGGGAGGGAGGGAGGGAGAGAGAGAGAAAGAGAGAGAGAAAGAGAGAGAGAGAGAAAGAAAGAGAGAGAGAGAGAGAGAGAGAAAGAATAAATTGATTCACAAGAAGATCAGTAGGTGGGTGCAGGGTGCGGTATAAGAGTGAGAGAAATAGGTAAAAGCAGGTAGGTTTACATAAAATGTTAATAACACAGCAGATAGCTTAAAGGTTTACCCAGAAAATCTTACAAGAAACCAATGTGTGAAGGAAAAAACACCAGAAAAATAGAAGTATAATTTTCTGGGCATGCCTAAACAGATGGTTCAGCAACAAATGCTGTTAAGAATGGAGGCGCTGGTATCTTTGTATCATGTCCTGAAAACTTGTGAGACAAGGAGTATCTTCACCTATAAATTACGTACCAACTATACAGCTGAGCTACAAGCTCTAGGACAAGCTGCTAATGTGAGACATAACAGCAGTTCCCACTGTCATCAGGTAGTCAGTCATCTACATAGACACATTATCTGTACTGTAAGCCCTCATAGGAGGTAAACTCACACCTGTACTGTAAGCCCTCAAGGGAAGTAAACTCAGTAAACAAATCATACTTCAGTGGCTACCATCCTATTGTGATGTACTTTGGAATAAAAAGACAGACGGCTTGCAAAAAGGGGAGGAAAACGTGAACAGGAAGACAGTGAAATCACTTTGAGAAAAAAAAGAGCTATCCAGGGCGTTAGAAGAGACCAGAACCTACCAGATGACAACTGCCACACTCTTGATTGACATGGATAGATCACCATGCTTTGCCCAATGGCAGAGTATAAGAGACTATATAAACACATGTAAAGGCTTCATCTGTCATCTGCTTCACCACAAGGTAACTTAAGAAAATGAAAAACAAGAGCTACCATTGATGGCCACAACAGCAAAAGATATCCTCATAAAACATGGAGTTCCCCAGGAATCAGTACTGTCTCCTACACTGTTGCTCGTATTTTTCAGCGACCTTGCCTACAACTTGCCACAAGGAGTGAGAGCCACTATATACACCAATGACCTGGTGGTGTGTAGAAAAACACCTAATAATTCAAACAAGCAAATACAACGAGCAGCACATAACTGGCAGAGAAATGGATGCTGCAGATCAATGCAGAAAAATCATGAGAAATACATAAATATTCAGATTCAAATAGACGAGATGAGCTGATATGGCTTCCTGTTGGATAAGAGAATGACATAGAGACCACACATTGAGAAAAATCAGAGGCCAAGGTAAAGAGAAAACTGAGGAAAATGGTAGTCATTATGCTCAGCGTCAGTCCGGCAAATATGCTGTGGGCAAGAAAGCCAATAATTTTCTGTATGCATCGAGATTTTTTCATTGCTGTACCAATGCAGACCTCTGTATTTGGTCAGTCTATCCCACCATCACATAAATCGGTGGCCTGGTGGACATATACAGGCATAAGACCATGAATACGTTCTGCATGTCCACCTGTTGTCACGCATGCGTTCTACATGTCCAGCACAACGATGTTTGTGTGATATCGCTGCTTCCACAACATACCGAAACAAAGTTTGAAGTTGAATTTCTTCATTTCAGATCTTATCCCATACAAAAATGTTTAGTACACGCCGTTCTCTTGCTCTCTGAGTGACTTAGAGCTTCTCAGCATCTGTTTTGAGCAAGTTCAACACTTGGCATCCGTCAATCATTGCTGGAATAACCATGGAATTGCAAAATGTGTGCTCCTGCCGTGGTGACATCCTCAATGGTTTCCTCTTCTAAGTTGATGTCCTGCCAGCTGCTCTGATGACTCCATTTAATATATATTTCAGGTCAGGTCATCCCGTAACCAGTGAGGTCGCTGGGGCACACATGAAGACATCCTCACGACCCCACGTCATCCTTCTCTGTCAGCGGTCGCTCCGTGCCTCTTATGGATGGAGATTGATCCATTATTTCATGTTGTCCTCCCACCTCTTTTTGGGATGGCCTCTTCGTCGTCTGCCTTGCACCTTACCGTGCAGAGTCGTATTTGCAAGACCATTTGATCTCGATATGTGACCGTACCCAAGCGAGTTTCCTTCTTTTGACAGTTGCCAAGAGGTCTTCAAAAGGCCCTATTGCTGCTGTAATTCTTTCTCGTATTTCTTCATTTGTAACTCGATCTTTGTACGTGACGTTTAGAAGTCTTCGGAAAAACATCTCATCTCCAAGGCCTGTATCCTCTGCTGCAGGTAAAATGTAAATGTCCATGTCTCACAAGCATAGAGGGATATTGACAGGACTAATGTGCGAATTAATCTGATTTTCGTGCATAGTGCTAACCGTTTATCTTGCCAGATTTTGTTAAGCCGTGCAAGCGCCGCTATTGTCTGTGCTATTCTGGCCAACACTTCACATTTTTATCCTTCATCACTGACAATCGAAACCAGACATTTAAAACGGTTGACCACTTCGAGTTCCTGGTCATTTGCTTTAATCCTACTGTTGAAGCCCTTGATGTTGTTAGTCAATAATTTTGTCTGTCCAGCGTTTATCTCCATATCATAGTCAAGAGCTGTTTCATCAAGCCTTCTAACCCATCCCTGGAGTTCTGTTTCTGAACCCGCCAATGTCATCTGCAAAACAAAGGTTGGTAATCGTTCGGCCTCCTATCTTGACAGTACCAACATGGCCTCCAAGTGCCTCACTCATAATTCCCTCAAGAAATATATTGAAAAGTGTTGGGGAGAGTGTACAACCCTGTCTCACACCGATTGATGTGCAAAACTAGTCCCAGCGCCGCCCATTCACAAGAACTGCACTGGACGCCTTGTCATACAGGTGTTCAAGGACCTTTATAATATTTCCGTTGATTTAATACATCCTCATGATTGCCCATAGCGCTTTATGCCATACCCTATCAAACGCCTTCTTGAATTCAACACACATGAAACAGTTTTTGCTGCTATTCTAGATATTTCTCACTTAGCAGTCTAAAATTAAATATTTTTTCCGTGGTGCTTCTTCCATGTCTGAACACTGCCTGCTCCTCAGCAATGATGTTCTCTGTTTGGGGGTTTCAATCGGTCGAGGATTATTCTAAGCATGATCTTGCTAGGGTGGCTGATGAGGCATATTGTTCTGTAATTTTGGCACAACTTTAGATTTCCAGACTTAGGTAACCATTGATTTTGTCTATAAGTCCAGCCAGTTTCCTGTCGCCCATATTTTGTTGCAGATGTGTGTCAGGCCTTCCACCACTACCTCTCCACCTGCCTGTAAGAGCCCTGCTGGTATATTTTTCACACCGGCCGCCTTCCCTCTTCTCAATGTCTTTACTACTGCAGCTACCTCTTCCTTCGTTATCAGTTGGTTATCCTCTATTCTTGTTGGTGTTTGAGAGATTGTTTTCCCAGATTCATTTTGTCCCTCATAGTTATATAACTCGGAACAGTACTCTGCCCATCGTGCCAGTACATCATTGTCCTCAATAAGGCACTTGCCGCTTTTATCCTGGATCATAAAGTTCCTGCCTTGTCTAGGTGCTACCAGTTCTTTGACCACCTTGTATGCCCCTTTAGCGTTATTTCTGTCTAATCTTTCTTCGATGTTTGTACATTGCTCACATATTCACGCTTCTTTCACCTCTCTCATCTTCTGTTACATCGCTTTCTTGACCTCTTTATATCTGCCGACCTCATCAGGTGGATGTTTTTGGTTTTTCAGTGGCCTTCTTCTATCACAAAAGTTTAAAATTTCTTTGGTCACCCATGGCTTCTTTTTTGTTTGGTGGCACCCCAGGATCTCTGTTGCTGTATCTATGAGTGCTAAGTTAAGAGACTCCGTTACTGTAACCGTATCCAGTCCCTCTCTGAGAGCCAACAGTGGAGCAAATCTCCCTCCTACCCTCAATTCTTTTATTTTGTCCAGGTAAAACTTTAGTCTAGTCACTTCTTTCTTTGCAACTCTCTTGAATTGTAGAGGCATAGTCATCATAACAAGATCGTGGTCGCTTTCTATATCCGCTCCGGGGAAACTTCTCATTTTGTTAGTGTTGATGCTAGATCTAAACCTCCTAAGGACCAGTATATAATCAATTTGGCTGTGCACTTCATTGTTTCAGTTATGCCATGTCCAACGTCTAGACAGTTTGTTATACCCGAACGTGTTTGCCACCAACAGCTTATTGCATCGTGCAAAATCTAGGAGTCTGAGGCCCCGTTCATTGGTTTCCTTGTTTCCATATGGGCCATATGTTCCTCTCCAGTTATGGACTGCATCTTCTCTAATTTTTACGTTCCAATACCCCTGGACTACCATTTGTCCTTTTTTGGTGTTTCAGTTATCAGACTGAAGTTGATTATAGAATGCCTCTATTTCACAATCTTCATAGTCTGCAGTGTAGCACTGTATTATCATAATATTAAATGGTGCTGCCTTTAGACGTAACATTATAAATGGGCTAGATATTGGGAGAGTTTTAAAACAGTTCTAGAAACGCTAAAGCAGGAATGTGTTCCATGTAGGGAGGCAAACCCCAAGCGTAAAAAATGGACAACTAGATTTGTAGTGAAATGTAGAAGAGCTAAAAATAAAGCATGGAAAAAATATATAGAGGCAGGTAAATCAAAAGAAACATATTTAAAATATTTGGACAAGCAGAACATATCACAGAAATGGAATAAAACAGCAAAAATAGACTTAGAAAAAAAACTTGCTCAGAGGATCAAGACTGATAGTAAAAGCTTCTTCTCTTATGTTAGAAATAAACAAAGAACGAAAGACAAAGTAGGCCCTCTCATAAACAGTAAAGGGAAAATAATAAGTGAGAATAGGGAGGCAGCTATTCTGCTCAATCAGTACTTTGGCACAGTCTACACAAAAGAGGACTGCTCCAAGATTCCACAGCCTATAGATATTTTTCAAAGAGACATGGATACAGGGGGATTAAGATCAATCTGCATTACAGAGGAAATGGTTTTTCTTTAAATTGGAGGGGTTGAAAGTGAATAAATGTCCAGGTCAAGATGGAATTCATCCAAAATTGCTGTATGAAATTAGAGACCAACTAGCAAAACCATTGGCTATATTATGTTCTCAATCACTTGCAAAAGGGATTATTCCACGGGATTGGAACGATGCAGGAGTGATCCCCTTATTCAAAAAGGGCAAAAAATCAGATCCAGCGAATTATAGACCGGTGAGTTTAACGAGCATAGTCTGTAAATTGTTAGAGTCAATAATCAAAGAAAACATTGTAATGCATTTAGACAAATTTAAGACAAATTTAATCTAATTTGAAATAGTCAGCATGGGTTTACTAGAGGGAGATCATGCTTAACAAATCTATTAGAATTCATGGAGGAGGTTACCAAAATTATAGATAAAGGGGAGCCAGTGGACGTTATTTATCTAGATTTTGCAAAGTACCTCATCAAAGATTATTTCGAAAGTTAAAATCACATGGAATAGGTGGGGAAGTTGCCAAATGGATTGAAAATTGGTTAACAGGAAGAAGGCAGAGGGTGGGTATAAATAAGGAGTACTCTGAGTGGTGTGAAGTGAAAAGTGGTGTGCTACAGGGCTTGGATTTGGGACCAATTTTGTTCTTGATATATATAAATGATTTGGACATGATTGCAAAATTTGCTGATGACACAAAGCTATGCAGTAGTGTCTCATCTAAAGCAGAAGTGAATATATTGAGGTCGGATTTAGATAAAATTCGAGAATGGTCTGTAAGCTGGCAAATGGAGTTTAATGTAGATAAATGTACAGTCATCCACATGGGTAGATCTAATATGGAACATAATTACAGAATGGGAGAGAACAATATTAGAAAGATAGATAAGGAAAGGGACCTAGTGGTTATAATAGATCAAACAGGAAAGGTGAGTAAGCAAGTTAAGGTAGCAGTGAAAAAGGCAAATGCAATGTTAGGTATGATAAAAAGAAATATTAAACATAGGAGCAAGGAAGTGATAGTTAAACTGTATAAAGCATTAGTTAGACCTAGATTGGAGTACTGTGTACAGGTGTGGAGTCCTTATCATAGAGGGGATATAAACACGCTGAAAAGAATACAAAAAAGAGCAACAAAGATGATAGTGGGATTCCAGAATTTCAGTTATGAGAAAAGACTCAGAATAGAGAAGAATTTGTGGTGACTTAATTCAGGTTTATAAGATGATCAGAGGAATGGATAAATTAGACTATAACAAGTTTTTAAAAATACAAACACCCACAATAACAAGAGGGCATAACAAGCTGACTAAAGAGAGGTCCAGATTAGATATTAGAAAATACTTTTTTAGTCAGAGAGTGGTGACTGCTTGGAATGAATTGCCAGGGGAGGTAGTGGAGGCAGGGATAATTAATGCATTTAAGAATAAATTGGATGTGCATAGCTTTTAGGGCAAGGTGATGTAACTGGTTGTATACAGTCTCTGCATGGTCTTCTAAGCCAGTGTAAAGACGTTAAGTTAGACAACCCAATATGCATCTGGCTATGTCTTTATGTACCATTATCCCCACTCCATCTGTTTGTCCTCCTTAATATATTAAATATTTAAAATAAATTGAAAAAAATTGCACATATCTTATAGATGGGACACCAAGACCATGGTACAAGCACAAAAGTACAAGAACATGACAGCACATCCAAAGAAGGAGACCCTATTAGAAGAGCTAGCCAGTGGCAGATTGAAGAGAAGCAGCTTTATACACTAGTACAAAAATTAATCAGAACATATAAGTATGAATTACCGGACACCACTAAGGAAGTGAATCCAAAAACCTCCATACTTCATGGGAACAACACCAAAATCTCAGTATAGAAATATTCATAACTATCATCTCGGCCACAGGAGAGCAAAATTACTTTCAAAGGAAAACAACAACATTGTGACATGATCGAAGAATTATACCACAGAGAAGCATTTATCCAGGTATATACTGATGGATCAGCAATGAGAGCAGTGAAGAATGAATGTACAGGACATTTATTTTGACAACACAGATCAAGAGAAGAAAAATCACTAGTTCGTCTACTGAAAAATTATGTTTAAATTACTCTGCTGAACAATAGGCACTAAGTACTGCTGCAGAAATAATAAACAACACAACAAGTCAATGTCAGGGATTTGTATTTCCAATTCCGAACAGGACACACCAGTCAATAGCTACTGTTCAGGCAATAACCCCTTGGGTTCTTCCGCCTCTTGAGGTGTTAAAGACTTTTCCGCCATTGATTGCCTCCCCTACCATTCCTTCAAGCTGTCTAATATTTTCTCTCTTCGTCTCCATCTGGCCCTCTTCCCTATGATTCTGCTCGTGTTTCAACTTCTAATGGCACGTCCGAAAAAGTATAACTGCTTTGCTCTTTTTGCCATAAGTTCTCTTTGTGTCTGTTTCTTAAGAACCATGTTAATAGCTTTCTTTGCAGTCCTTGGAATGAATTTTCAACAGTCTTCTGTAAAACCACATATCCATTGCCTTCCAATACCAGTTCTGATGAAGGATAAAGACTTAACAAATTAAATGGCTACAGACCTATTATTTTACTTAGCTGTGTGGGGAAAACTGATGGAACATGCCAAATACCAGTCTGATGTATCACTTTATAATTCCACAGCAAGTAAGATTTAGGCAATAATTATCTACTGAAAAACAGATCACTCATTTGCTCAGAAAACTGAAGATGTGAGACCAAACCTAAAGTGTCACACATGTACAACAGCAGCTAAGTAAAACTTTGACAAATTGAATCTGCAAACAATGGAAGACATAGCAGAGACCAATAAAAAGGTGAGAAATTCCCTAAGGAATTATGGTATTTTATGAAACTAGAGAAGAAGGATGGCAGAAAAGTGTATATATTAGTCATCTTTTTCTTCTGCTTTCAAGCTTTTTGGTCATGCAAGATCTGTAATCTAGTTGCTAGAGCGAAGTCCACATCCTCTTCAGGTGGCAGCCCCACAGCTTCTGTGTCAGCTCTGCTCTCTCTAGTCAAGTTTGACATCGTAGAACTCTGAATGTTGGGCATTTGTGTAGGATGTGTTCAGGGATCCGCTCTGGTTCTACATGTGCACTCACTTGTGTGTGATATCTTGAGCCGATGAAGGTGGCCCAATAGTCTGCACTGGCCTGTTCTCAGGCAAAAGATGTTGGTTTGTCCGAATATGCGGAGTTGGTGGATTGGGTCAGGTCTATTTGCTCACGTCCATGTCTTTCTTCCATTTTGAGCTGTACTGATTGTGGATGTTTTTTTTGTTTCTGTAAGACACTGTGTGTATAAGATGCTCCATTCTGTCATATGCTTTGGACAGGGCATCAGCTCTCTCGTCGCCTGTGATTTCAAAATGGGAGGTTAATCACTGAAGAGCAACTGTTGAGGTTCTGTGGATTTTGTTGAGCTCTGATTTGATTTTCTGCAGTTTACCTATGGTGTCTTGTATTGCTTCTAGTAGTGATCAGGAATATGTACCGAATACAATCTAAGTTGGCGGGTGTTTGTCTGATCTGGTAAAGATTCTTATTGTCTGTAGGAGTGCCATAGACTCTACCCTAAGGCTGGAAGATATCTTTCCAGTAGGAAAAGCCTTTTGGTTAATTAAGATGCCTCCTCCACCATTCTTTACTGCACCCTCTGCAGATCCATCTGTGTATACATTAGCCCAGTCCTTGGGACTGTATTTTCCTTCAGTCAATTTCTGAGCTAAGGTTTTTAGGTGCACAGCATGGCATTATTTCTTTTTTATTCCTGGTATCTCCGTGGTTTTTAAGAAGTTTTCATAGTAATAGTTTGGCTCCTCATAGTCAGTCAGCATTTCCATTTGTGTATATTGCTTTTGCATAAGGTTTTCATGGCGACCTTGCAGGTGTTTCGAGTCCACAATGATTAAGTTTACTCTTTTGTGCAGATTGCAGAAGCTTTCCTCACATCCTGAACATGCTGATGAAGATGGACTGTGGTCCTCCAGGCGGTTGTGCTATGCTTTACTTCATCTGTGTGACGTTCACTACTACGCAGATCACGTCGATCCACATCTCATCAGTATGACTGCCTTGAAAACAGCCTGTTTCCAGGGAACACTATATGGAAGAGAGATAATGGTCTTGGTCAGAATGTTTTTCCTGACCCTGACACAACATCTTTGTCAGGTTGTTGTGCCTGACAGGAGTAGCATCTCAGTTACTCGTGTTTTGAGTTTTGTATTAGTTATCTAGCCAGGGAACATGAGTTTAAAACCTCGGTGCGGCATAGGTTTTGTTATTTTTGTGCGTGGGGTGGGAGAGTTGATAAAACAAACCTAGATGGTACCCTGCACGGCAACTGTAGTGACAAACAATGTTTTTATCATCATCCTATAAATCCCTCCAGTGATCCCAGAAATTAGCAATAAACAACATAGTGATAAGTTGTTAAAAAATAAACTAGAACTAAAGTATTACTATTGAGTAATATGAATGTTGGTATGGAAGAAATTGTATGTTGGAAAAAAAAAAGATTAAAGAGTTTGCGACAAAATGTCCACACACAGACAATATTTACACTGGCTAATTCTGGTGAAATAGAAAAAGAAAAAAAACACATTTAAAGCATGCTCAAGATAGACGAAAAAAAAGAATGTGCTGCAAGTTTTGATTCCGATTACCTGTCTCAGTGGTGCCTTGACTCAGTAGTGCAAATGTATATGTCTGTTTCTAACTGTGAAGATCTACAGCAATTGCCTCCATTGGTTAGTAGTAGTATCTAGTTTTATATGATTTATCAAATCTATGTTCCTGATTGTCAATGTTTCACCAGCTAATGATGCATATTGACCATACCAAGTAATTATCTCATGCTGCATCGATACTTGTTTCCACATTTAATTCATTTAGCAAGTGATACAAATTTTGACTGATGCATAAAAATCTTAAAAGTGCTGAGAGTTTTAACATTACCATGTTCATATCACTCTGTATGTGTATGCATTATTATTGGGTAGCATTTCCTCTTATATGTTGTGTTTCAGCATCCAGCAAATTTAAATAAACCGTTGATAGGTTAAACTCATATGTGTGTCGCCGGTTCATACAAATATAGTTAACACTTACAGGCTTATGGTCAGTTTATAAAAATATAAGCATGAAAGGTTACAACATAATGTCATGCATGTTAGCTTTAATGTTAACAATGGGTAAGGTTCCAATAAAACTAGACATCAATGGAAACTGTAGAAGATTGGTGTCAGGTTAGTTTTATGTAAAAACAAAAACATACGAGGACAGAAATGTCAACTAAGACCTTTATTAAGCACAGAACAAAACAAAAATGGCACACAAGAAACAAACTAAGTTTAATGAAACAGAGCTGCATAAACTACAAATAAAGATATAAAAAAAATACAGCAAATAGTTGAAGCAAAATGTCTGTAATGATAAGTATTGACAAAGACTGTAGCAAAATGGGATGGTAACTAATGACTGAAAAATCAGAACGTACAAATGTAGTTTTACAACGACATAAAGAGGCACAGTGAGATTAATCATGCTGATCCATGTCTCTCACATCGACTGGATTGTTAGGTTTCTAAACCAATATAAAATAAGCAGGTGTGGTGTCTAACTTCTATGACTAAAATACAAATATTTGATCTTAAATGTGGAGCTATTATTTTGTGTAATGTTTTCATTGAGTAAAATATGTCAGCTTTTATTGTGATGATGCTGTTAGTATCAAATCTGAGTATCAAACAATTAACAGAAATGATAAATCAGAAAGAGGAAGACTGGACGAGTGGTTTGGATGTCAGTCTTTTGACCACAGAGACATATGTTCAAAACCACAGAGACAATATTTTAAAGTAGCTAAATCAATACACATGAAACATGATGGTCTTGGTAGAGAGCTGAATTTGAGTGTTAAGTATTTGTTACAAGCTATTATTTTTGACCATCTCACATTGACTGATGTATAACTATGTTAAAAGTGCTGAGAGTTTTAACATTACCATGTTCATATCACTCTGTATGTGTATGAATTATTATTGGGTAGCATTCCCTCTTATATGTTGTGTTTCAGTATCCAGCAAATTTAAATAAACCGTTGATAGGTTAAACTCATGCATGTGGCCGGTTTATGCAAATATAGTTAACACTTCATAGTTATATAACCACATCAAGAGACACAACACTCTTGAGAAAACGGTGATGGAAAGTATGGTGCCAGGCAAAAGAGGAAGGGGTAGACCAAGAAGCCGATGGCACCAAGATATCCAGGAATGTCTGGGTATGACTGCGGTGGAGGCTGGAGTTTTGGCAAGAGAACGAGTTTCTTTCAGACAGACTGTGATGGGAGCGACATTCTACAAAGGACATGCTACATGATGATGAGTTATATAACCAGAGTTATATAATTATGAAGGATCACCATTCATTCTATATATACTTTCTTTTTATATTGGGTAGCTAGTCCAGAAAAGCATATGATATTAAAATACAATTGTAAAACATTATCATAGACAGATATGAAATAAAATATTTGCAATTCATGAAAGGATCAGTTCTTTTTCATTGCTGGACATCAATTTCTTTCTTGTTTCACTTCATCTCATACTGTGTATCTGATTAGTAATTTTATTCTGCAACGGAAAAATTATTTTTTTATGTTGTTGAAAAAAAAAATGTTTAAAATATATTTAATTAATATAATTCATATAGTCATTAATTACAAAGAATGCTTATTCATAGCTTACGTAGTTACTTTTAAAAATTTAACAGATATTTCTTTAGATAATTGTGACAAAAATTGAGTAATTCGGACGTTGGGAAAATAAATTTTTAAATTCTTCTTTGTTTGTCGTCTCACTTTTTACCGGGTTGTAGCCCAGTGTCATGGTATGTATTTGTTTTTTTTAACTATCCCCTCTCTCGTGACACTTATCCCCAATTTACGGCAGGTCTGGTTAGCAGTCTGTACATCTTTTCCTCTGTCTACCTTTTGCCCTCTTTCTTGATGTTCTCCTGTAGAAAATTGCATGGACAATGTGTTTTGGTTGCATTCCCCCATTTCATTCTCTGTTGCTAGATGTAATTTAGGCTGGCAATTTTTCAAACCTCCTCTCGAATATTAATATTTATGATTCACTCTTCTGATGCATTAGTAACCTTTTGTAGGCACCAAATTTTGCAGGTGCCTAGCTTTCGTTCCTAAGCCCTATTCAATGCCCATTTCTTGCATTAGTAGCACAGGGTAGAGATGAAGATACTATTTATCATTTGCTTGGAGAGAAATCTTGGGGTGTCTTAGTAGTGAAGACATTTGGTAAGTGATAGCACCCTCGTCTTTATCTCTCTATCAAGTCTGCCATCTCCAGTAAAAACAGTTCCTAAATTCTTGCTCCTCCTGGATTTTTTCCTCATTTACCTGAATATAAAGTGCAGTGTGCTTTCTACCTTTACTCATTGTCTCTGTTTTTTATGTATTGATATTCATGTTGCACTTTTTACAGTTTAAGTACAGTGAGTCAATATGTTTATTAGAGTGGATCAAACATTGGTCATCTGCAAAGAGCAATCCGTTGGTACTTTTCTGTTCTGTATTTGCCTCAAAGGAGATTTTATTAATATAAGTGACAAAGAGAAAAGGTGAGTGAACACAACCATATCTGGCGCCTGATGAAATGGGGAACCACTCTGACATGCCTTCTGTTGTTCTTACTGCACTCTGGATGTCCTGATAAAGGGCACTGATTTTACTAAGAAGACCATAATCTGCCAGGATCTCCCATAATTTAATTCTGTTGACTTTATTGAACGCCTTTTCTTGTTCTATAAGTATGAGACTTTTGTTACCATCGTATTCTATAAAATATTCACATATTTGAATTAAATATAAATATTGCGTGTATGCAGCTCTTTCTTTCCCTGAACTCAAACTGATTATTTCCTAATTTGGGTTCCAGTATCAAACCTTGCTCTTCTTTCTAGTATCTTTCTTCATAGATGATGCAGTACGTAAGTTTGCTACTTGCTTTTCAAATATTGTCCATGAATCATATTTCGTCCATAAATCATAATTTGCAACTTTCTGTTTTATTTTTGTGCTGTCTGTTGCAGCTTGTCTGTAAGCTTTGCAATTTTCCTTGGTTTTCGATTTCTGCCAATTGTGACATTTTTTTTCTTATCTTGAATGGAATTTTTAAGCTAGCTTTTCTCTTTTACTGTACATGGAATGGTTGTTTTGAATAATTGCTACTCACATTCTAAGCTGCCTGTACTTGTTAGAGTGTTATTAGACCTTTCTTTGACCTCTCAATTCATTTTTCTTCAAGTTTCTCTATATTTATTTTTCTATTTGTGTACTTGTCTTATATGGTTTATCCAAGTTGGTTTATATTTCCAAAGCATCACAGGCCTATGGTCAGAGTCAATTAGAGCCTTTTGGATTACTTTGAAATCTCTCACTCACATCTATTTTCCTTTCTTGTTAGTAAGAAGCCTCTTTGGGATGCCTGGTGTGTGTTGTTCCATCTATACCACATGAGTATTTGACTTCTACAGCGTTGATAGAAAATGTTATTGAAAATTAATTCATGTTCTGCACATAGGCTAAGAACTTGCCAGAAATATATTCATGTAAGCTTTCAAGGCCTACATTTTCTACTTTGGTGCACTTTGCACAATATGTTTATCACTATAGAAAACAAATCCTAGTTTCTAAAACCATTTCACATATATACACACTGTCTAACCTAGATTGCGAAAGGTGTGTCGACATGTTGGACACAAAGTCTGATTTTGAGATTCAAACAAACAAAAATTTTAAAAAAGAACACTGCTGTCAAAATTCTAACAATGCAAGATTGGTCTGTATCAAATGTTTATGTACATGACAACGAATAATGGAATAACTGAGGAAATATTAACATGAAACAATTATAACTGAACTTAACGTCTTTATCCTTCAGCACGCCCTTGTAATGCCCTAGCAGACCAACTCGGCCTACAAAAACGGTGTGCGTAAATTTTTTTTTTTTTTTTAACGGAGACACTCCCGGCAGCCATTTTTAAAAAAATGCTGAATACGGCACCATATATACACGACATTTTGTCGGTTAAAGTATCATATGTTAGATTACAAATGGCTTTTGAACAGTTTTAATTTTGTATTCGCCGTTTGAGCAAGCCGACTTTTTGCAAAAGGTGAAGTAGGTTATTGGGAATGATCTTTATCGAGTAGATCTGTTTATTTGGTTTGTTTAGATGAAAGAATTACGTTTAAATTGGAAACTAACAGTTGTGTCGATATTGTAAACACAGTATTGATACATTGTTGTGGTTTCCATGGTTTTCTATTGGAGCGACTAGGCCTAGCGGTCGAGCCCAAATTTTTTTCAGAGATTTTAATAAATTTTCAACTTCATCTTTTTGTATCTCAGAAACTAACAAACACACAACAAAAACAATAACACCCACATGTACGTTATTCAATTGTGTCTCTACAAACAAGAAAATCATATTTATTGAGAAACAAATAGAAACGTTACAAATTTTGAAAGTCGACTACCATTGCTAGAAATTAAGTTAACTAATTAGGTCAAATTTTCGCAACTAAAAAAACCTGGCGTGCTAAAGGTTATACTGGTTAAAAAACTCTGCAGAGTCTGTACACAACCAGTTTCATTTACATTTCCTCGCTCTAAAAGCTTTGCACTTCCAATCTATTCTTAAATGCATTAATTGTTCCTGCCTCCACTACTTCCTGTGAAAAATGCATTCCAAGCATTCAACATTCTCTGACTAAAAAATGATTTCCTAATATCTAATCTGAATCTTTCTTTAGTTAATTTGTAGCTATGCCCTCTTGTTCTTGTTGTTGGTTGTATTTTGAAACCTTGTTAGTCTAATTTCTTTGATTATCTTATTAACCTGTATTAAGTCACCTCAAATTCTTCTCTCTTTGAGACACTGTAGGCTGGTTTTATAGAGTATTTCCTCATAACTGTAATTCTGTAATCCCACTATCATCTTTGTCGCTCTTTTTTGTATCCTTTCCAGCATGTTTATATCCCCTCTATGATAAGGACTCCACACCTGTACACAGTACTCCAATCTAGGTCTAATGCTTTATACAGTTTGCCTATCACTTCCTTGCTCCTATGTTTAAAATTTCTTTTTATCATACCTAACATTGCATTTGCCTTTTTCACTGCTACCTGAACTTGCTCACTCACCTTACCTGTATGATCTATTATAACCCCTAGGTCCCTTTCCTTATCTATCTTTCTAATATTGTTCTCTCCCATTCTGTAATGATGTTCCATATTGGATCTACCATGTGGATGACTGTACATTTATCTATATTAAACTCCATTTGCCAGCTTACAGACCATTCTCGAATTTTTATCTAAATCTGACCTCAATATATGCACTTCTGCTTTAGATTAGACACTGCTGCTTAGTTTTGTGTCATCAGCGAATTTTGCAATCATGGACCCGATATCAATGTTCAAACATTTATATATCAAGAACAAAATTGGTCCCAAAACTGAGGCCTGTGGCACTCCCCTCAGAGTACTCTTTGTTTATGTCCACTCTCTTTCTTCTTTCCGTTAACCAATTTTGTATTCATTTGGCATCTTCGCCACCTATTCCACGTGATTTCAACTTTCGAAATAATCTTTGATGAGGTATTCTATCAAAACGCCCTTGGAAAATCTAGATAAATAACTTTCACTGACTCCTCCTTTATTTATGATTTTAGTAACCTCCTCCGTGAATTCTAATAGATTTGTTAAGCAGGATCTCCCTCTAGTAAACCCATGCTGACTATTTCTGATTAGATTAAACTTGTCGAAATGCTTTAGTGTTTTCTTTTATTATTGACTCTAACAATTTACAGACTATGCTCGTTAAACTCACCGGTCTATAATTTGCTGGATCTGATATTTTGCTCTTTTTGAATAAGGGATCACGCCTGCATCTTTTCAATTCCGTGGAACAATCCCATTTGCAAGTGATTGAGAACATAATATAGCCATTGGATGTGCTAGTTGAAGCCATTGGTCATTTGCTCAATTCCTTGCTAGTCTCTGAACTGTACTCTTTGCGGATTTGTATGCCTCCAAGTCATACTTATAGGTCGACAAAGAACTAATATTGAATTACATGACCACTGGTCTTTAAGGGGTCTCTTTGTTTGTTATTTATTCTCATTTCCTTCATTTGTTCACACTAATCTGCAATTTCTCCTCTACTTCATATGTTAGTCTGTGTGTGTATTTTTCCTTGTATGATGTGATGCATATGTGACAGCATACACGTATATGTAAAATTGGGGTGTTTCAGCTATTTACTAAATATCCATTTCATTCTTTTTTCTTCTTACCTGTGTTGTTTGCCACATCCTGCAGTTCATAATAAGAAAGATTGTTGACAAACAGTAGACATCATTATCTGGCAGCAGCTTGTCCTCTGAAAGGGTTAAACAATGTTAAATATTTAATTATTCTACATGAGGCCTTTTACATAGATATCTTGTTCAATTCTTGTAAATTTATCTAGTATTTAATAACTAAACATTTTTAAAATTTCTTTGCAGCATTTAGTATCAAAAGTATTTCCAAAATCAATCAAGTTTATATCTAGAAGTGTCTGGCTACATGATTATTTTGATTTAATATTTGGTTTATGATCTGTGCCAATACGCTTCGATGTATCAGCAATACCTACTGAATACAACATCAAAGTAGAAAACAAATTTGAGGCGTTGCTTGCTATATAGGAAGAGATGACATCTGAGGAGTTGACATCGTACGCAAGGGAGATTTTGATCTCGACAGCAAAAGAAATGATTCCAAAGATATTGCACAAGACACAGAGCTATATAACAGAGGAAACACAGAAACTCATTGCAGAAAGGCAACAATTAAAACAAATGGGAAGTAAGGGGACCAACACAGCATATAAAAACTGTGCAAGAAAAGTTAGAAGAGAAATAAGAAAAGAAGATATGTAGTAGAAACATGTAAGGATATAGAAAACCTACAACAACAAGGCAAAGAAAGAGATGCATTCAAAGCAATAAGAACACTGACAAGGGAATTCCGTCCGGTTCCACATGTCATAAATGACGAAGAGGATAGCACATTAACAGAAACCAAAGACATACTGAATAGATGGAGAGAGTACTGCAGAACCATGTATGGAGAAAGCACAAAACGCTCAGTTACAATCCTACCAACGGATGAGAAAGAACCTGAACCAACATTGGAAGAAGTACGCTCTGCAATTAAAAGCCTGAAAAAGGGAAAGTCCCCAGGATGCGATGATATCCCAGCAGAGCTAATACAAGCAGGAGGAGAGGCATGTGCTCGAGTCTATCACAAGCTGTGTAAACAGATATGGCACAGTGCAGAGTGGCCAGAAGCATGGAAGAAATCAATTTATATTCCCCTCCCCAAAAAAGGCTACCTGAAGCTGTGCACGAACTACCAAACTATCGCACTGATCAGCCATGCTAGCAAGATACTCTTGCGAATCCTATTAAGAAGGATAGAGAAAAGGTTTGAATCTGAAATTCACGTAGTCCAGGCAGGCTTTAGGAAAGACAGAGGGACCCGGGACCACATATTCAATTTAAGGAATATCTATGAAAAATGTAGAGAGTTTAATGTAGACCTGTACACATGTTTCATTGATTACACTAAGGCCTTCGACACTGCCTTAAGGAAAAGAGGAAGGGGTAGACCAAGAAGACGATGGCACCAAGATATCCAGGAGTGCCTGAGTATGACAGTGGCGGAAGCTGGTGTTTTGGCAGGGGAACGAGTTTCTTTCCGACAGACTGTGATGGGAGCGACGTTCTACAAAGGACATGCTACATGATGATCTGTGCAAGATGCTGCTGTTTGTAATTATGATTATTCTTCTTTCAGTTCTACAACTTTACAATTTTTATACGTCAAGCATTATTTAAGACTTTTACAGCCACTGCCTGGAGATACTGAATGAATGTAGAATTACTTTGAATAGTAATTTCATTGATTGATGACCCTGCAGTGATGATTAGGAGTGGCATGGTTTTCCCATATCTTGATGAAGAGATGGTGCATCATCTCTATGGAGCATGAGATGTCCGCGCTTATGGTTTATGTGAGAAGCGGAAGGGAGGAGGGTTTGTGTGCGCCAATGATGAAAAACTCATACACAATAAGTGATACAACAACATCCTGTATTTTAATTAGTATTGGAATGATAACTGATGATGTATGATCTGTAAACCATTCATGTAAATAGCATTCAAAGCTTTAATTTTAAACAATATGAGCTTACTTGGGCAATAGAGTAGAGGAATTTTCATTCTTGGAAAGGATTGTCAGACTTTTATTGTGAGACTATTCATGTACTTGTCTCTAGGACATCTGTCTTCTTCTAACTTGGATTTTGCATTTGAGTACTTTCAATAGTAGACCTTCACAGTCATCTTTTGTATTCTCGTGCCGTAACATGTAACCCTACAAACAGAGATATTGGGAATAGTTTAAATAGAAACCTAATTATATTGAGGAACAATCTCACACACAATAAGTGATAATTCATCATCACCAAAGTTGTCTGACCATGCCCTTATCCTCTCAAGATATCTTTACCTCTGAAAAAATCTGCACCTTCATGTTCTTGTTCTATGGTCTATATCTGTATGGTCATATTGTGATTATGTGCTGTCGTGAATATTATTATATTTTTAAGTCAATATTCCTGGTAGGAAGACTAACATCTGGTCAGTTAAAATATACTGATCAGATTTGTTAGTCAGGGTCAGGCAAAACATACTGGCCAAGACTCTCACCTCAGCTTCTTAGTAGCCCTCCCTCGAAACGGACTGTTTTCATGGCAGCCTGGCTAACGAGGTGAGGAATCGTCGTGATCCCCATAATAGTGAGTGACACATAGATGAAGCCAAGCATAGCACAACTGCCTGGAGGACCCCAGTCCACCTTAATAAGCACGCTCAGGATCTGAGGAAAGCTACTGAAAACCAGCCACTTAATGTCCTTTTCAGGGCGCACAAAAGAGTAACCTACTCAATGTGGGCATTCGCAAACAACAAGTCAATATTCTTCATTGATACCATATACTTGGCTGAGTTGATGATTCTGGTGAATAGCTTTGATAATTTATTCTGTTCCTTTTATGAAGGCTTGGTCATCTGAGAATTTGATGGCACATATTCTTTCTCTATTGATCTTAACAAAAATGTTGCATTTATTGGTAGCTTCTAAGTTCTTCCATCATATCAGAATAAGAATTACAAAGATCTTTTAATATTAACATTTATCCTTCCACTCTTTTTGATGTGTATTCTTATTGGGACTGTGCTTGGTCCAAGAGAATGTTCCAAGCATTCACCACTCTCTAACTGAAAAAATGTTTTCTAATATCCAATCTGGACATGCCTTTAAATAATTTGAAGCTATGCCATCTAGTTCTTGTAGTCGGTTGAACTTTGAAAAACTTGTTATAGTCTAATTTACCCTTTCCATTGATTAATTTATAAACCTGTATTAAGTCACCTCAAATTCTTTTCTTTTCTAGAAACTGCAGACCAGTCTTTCTAAGTCTCTCCTCATAACTATAATTCTGGAATCATTTTTGTAGCTCTTTTTTGTATATTTTCTATCATGTCTATATCCACTCTGTGATAAGGACTCCACACCTGAATACAGTACTCCAATCTAGGTATAACCAATGATTTATATAGTTTGACTATCACTTCCTTGGTTCGATGTGTAAAGTTTCATTTAATCATACCCAGCATTACATTAGCCTTTTTCACAGCCATCTGGACTTGCTCTCGCACCTTACACGTATGATCTTATTATAACACCTTGGTCCCTTTCCTTTTCTATCTTTCTAACATTGTTCACTCCCATCATGTAATTATGTTTCATATTTGATCTTCCCATGGGAATGACTGTACATTTGTCTACATTAAATTCCCATCTGCCACCTCACAGACCATTTATGAATAGTAGCTAAATCTGATCTCAATAGATCCACCTCTGCCGGAGAAGAGACCCTGCTGCATAATTTTGTGTTGTCCGCAAATTTTTGCAACCATGGATGCGATATCATTATCCAGATCATTTATATATATCAAGAACAAAATTGGTCCCAATACCGATCCCTAAGGCACTCCACTTATAACATCACACCAGCCAGAGTACTACTTATTTATGCTTACTCTCTGTCTTCTGCCTGTTAACCAATTTTCTATTCAAACTCCTCCACCTATACCATGTGATTTCAATTTCATAAACAATCTCTGATAAGGTACTCTATGATATATCAAAGACCTTAGCAAAATTCAGATAAATAACATCTACTGGCTCTCCAACATTTTGGTAACCTCTTCCATGAATTATAATAGATTTGTTAAGCACGATCTTCCCTTAGTAAAACCATGCTGACTCTCCTTGATGAGATTAAACTTGTCTAAATGCATAGCTATGTTGTCATTAATAACAGATCTAAAATTTTTCATTATTGCCTGGATCTGATTTATTGCCCTTTTTGAACAAAGGGATCAGACCTCTTTCCAATACTTGGAATAATCCCCTTCTCAACAGTTTGAGAATAAAATCTCGACAAGGGTTTTGCCAGCAAGTATCTGAGATCAAATAGCAATTTTGGATGAATACCAGAGCTTTTATCCACTTTCAACCATTCCAATGTTTTTTAAAACCATTTCCTCAGTAATGTAGATTGAGTGTAATCCCTCTGTGTATATGTCCCTTTGGAAGATATCTAAGGACTCTGGGATCTTGGAGCAGTCTTTTTTAGTGAAGCTGAAGTAACGATTAAGTAGATTTGCAGCTTCAAAATTTTCTCTTATTATATTTCTGTACTATCTTGAAGTGAGCCTACGGTGTCTTATGTTCTCCATTTATGTTTAACTTGGGAAAAAAAAACTCTTGCTATCAGTTTTGATATTTTCAGCAAGTTTGTTTTTCAAAGTCAATCTTTGCATATCTATTTTCTTTATTATAATTTTTTGTGTGTATTTCCAAATATTTTAAATGTTTCATTAGACTTTCCATCATCTACATATTTTTTCCAAGCTTTATTCTTAGCTCTTCTACACTTAACCACGGATCGAGTTATAAGTTTTTTTCCTTTTGGGGTTCAATTTCCCACTTGGAAAATTCATTTTTTGAGGTGATCAAGTATAGTATAGACTTTAATTTATCCCAATCTTTCTGCACATCTACGCCAGTGAAAATATTTATCCATACTATGAATTACAACAGCAATAGGGCCTTTCGAAGACCTCTTGGCAACTGTCAAAAGAAGGAAACTCAATTGGTAAGGTCACATATCGAGATCAAATGGTCTTGCAAACACAATCCTCCACTGAAAGGTGCATAGCAGACGACGAAGAGGCCGGCCCAAAAAGAGATGGGAGGACAACATCTAAGAATGGACCAGTCTCCGACCAGAAGAGTCACAGGCAGCGGCATCTGACACTACACTGACAGAGAGGGGTGGCGTGAAATTGTGAGGATGTCTTCATGTGTGCCCCAACGACCTCACCGGTTACGGGATGACCTGATGTGGCTTACTGTATTTATCAACTTCTTTACATATGTTCTAGAGTAGTCGTAAGTTAGTGGGTATATTGATATTATATCATCACTATCACCGCGCCTTTCATTTTCATAGCTACACAAGATCCCAACGGACAATTCGATGGTCACTTGAGCGGATTAGTTCATCAATTGTAACATTTGCAATCATATTTTTCTCTGTAGAAGATATTCAGTCTAATGTATTTCTGCCTCTAGTACAGTCAGCAACTTGTTGAAATAAATCTTTAGCTATGCATTTAATCAATCATTTGTCTTTCTTTACTCTTTCAATCTTTGTCAAAGATGGGATTCCATACCTGCTTCCATTTTCTGCCAATAATTTCTGGAAAGTTGAAACATTCGATGCTAGCCTGCACTTTTAGACTTTTCGAACGACTTTTGCGTATTCAACAGTATCCTTATATGTTGTTAGTATTGGAATGATAACTGGTGATGTATGATCTGTATGTTACATTCTTTAATCGCTTACCTAGATTAAATTTTAATTAAACGGCCAACTTACGTCTGCTGTTGAAAGAACAGGAAATGTGGCCAGATTTTCTTGATGAGTTATTGCTAAACAAAACAAAACTTCTGAAAAATCTTAATTCTGTAAACACATTTGATTCTTGGAGCAATCTATTTTTATTATTTTTACGGTTACATTCATAGGCGCAGGTATTTTTTAAATAAAACATGTCGTTCGCATCACCATCATCATCTGGTTTATCAGTTCTTCTACTTCTTCTTCGAACACTCTCAGAATTCGACTTGCATTTTTTCAAAGAAAGCAACTGTCATTTCTAGCCTGTCGAAACTGCAATAGAGCTTGCCTAATGTTGACACTGGTGATGACCACAAATGCTTTCTTTGGTCCTCGGATGTCTGACAATTTTGCAGTAGACGTACATGGATCAGTTTACCAGTACCACAGATGCATTCGTCCGTAGCACATTTTTTCAATTAATTGACTAGATGGTACCTCAGTCGGTTGTGTCATGTGCTGATCCAGAAGAACACCACCTGTCCTCTTCTTTTCAACTGCTAATAAACATCATTGGTTGTGTTGCCAGCGTGCTCTGTCTCCCATGTGCCCATGTGAATAACTATGAAACTGGCTGTAACGTTATCTGAGCATGGTTCTTAATTTCGCCAACGACAACAACAACACCATGTTTATATCCCCTAAAATATTCGACAGAAGAATTTCATGTATCATATTGTCCGTTTCTGTTTCTAAGAATCGACGTCACTGCACTCCGGGAATACCCATAGGTGCTCAGTCCCTCTCAGCAAATGGTACAGGGTATGGATGCTGATGGTCCCTGTAGCTCGCTGGCTGTACACTCTCTTGCTCTGTCCTCTCATGCGCCCTACTACGCTCTAACCTCGTTTAACATCAAAACTGTGCAGCCTGTGGAAAGCTGCTTCGTCTATTGCAGTGTCCTCATCTAGCAGGCGGTCATTGATTGATTTCAAAATGTCATTCCTATCCATCACTAACGTGACCATGATGGGAGCTTGTGACACCAAGATGTAAATTCTTTCGTTTCCCTGAACCCCAGCATGAGCAGGGCAGTAGATCCATGTCAACCCCTGGAGGTTTGAGGCCAAACAGCTGTTATCCACTCGTACCTAAGGCATCCCATCTGTACATTCTGAAGTACGGATTGAGTGTCTGTCACGATGACTGCTATTGTTAAAGAAGTCTCAGATATATATCCCCATTATCAAACTGTAGGTTGTTAACATGTATGTCCTACTATACTCAGCAACGACATGTCCTGCCACTCTAGCAGAGAAGCCCCCACCCGATGCCCCACTCAGCAACGACATGTCCTCCAACTCTGGCAGAGAAGCCCCCACCCGATGCCCCACTCAGCAACGACATGTCCTCCAACTCTAGCAGAGAAGCCCCCACCCGATGCCCCACTCAGCAACGACATGTCCCCCAACTCTAGCAGAGAAGCCCCCACCCGATGCCCCACTCAGCAACGACATGTCCTCCAACTCTAGCAGAGAAGCCCCCACCCGATGCCCCACTCAGCAACGACATGTCCTCCAACTCTAGCAGAGAAGCCCCCACCCGATGCCCCACTCAGCAACGACATGTCCTCCCACTCAGCAACGACATGTCCTCCGACTCTAGCCGAGAAGCCCCAGCCTGATGCCCTACTCAGCAACGACATGTCCTCCAACTCTAGCAGAGAAGCCCCCACCCGATATCCCGATGAGCCACACTGTTCCGTCGGTAGATCACATTGGGCCCTAGCCAACGCATTGTTCGTTCTTGTATCATTTGCAGTAATTGTCTTTGTGCGCCTACCTCAGTGAGGACATTGTCATTGTACCTACATTTTGTCCAACTCAATCTTTAGCATTCTATGGTAATACCCCATTTCAATCATTTCCAAGATTTTGTTCATCAGTATTTGAGTACAAGGTTCAGCCCCACAATGCAATTAGCACATGAGTAGTGATTATTCTTGTCTTCAGTTTTATCCTGATATTATTTGATTTTAGCAACTTCTGTTCTTCTATTAAAGGTCTATTTTGCCAATGCAGTCTTTCTTCCTAATTTCGGTCTCATTGCGGACATCTTCTGTTATATTTTACGATTAACGAACGCCTGAAAAATAGCAAATATTTGTTTTCTTAATGCAGTCTGTTAATTTTTTTTATAACGGTAACATACATAGATAAACGCCGTTTTAGAAAGTAAGCATATCTAGTTCTATGTAATGTTATTTGTATATTCGTGTACTTCTTCTTTCTTCTTTTCTCTTGTCCTACTTGTGCCTTTCAGCGTCAGGTCAGCGTCAGGTTGTGAAGAGGTTTCATGACCTGGCTCTATTTTGTTCTTCGTACACGGGGCGCAGTGGTTAGCGCGCTGGCTTCGCATCTGAGTGGTACTGGGTTCATTCCCCAGTTGAGGCGGTAATGTTTTTTTCAGACCGCAATGGCTCCCGGGTCGACCCAGCCTTAAATGGGTACCTGTTCAGTCCGGGAAGTAAAATCGGCGAGGGAGAGGAGATGGCTACCGCCCTCATATATCCGAGCCTTTGAAATGTGAGATCGCTAACACCTCAGACCCCTACGGCAGTAATGCTATGGGATACTTTACTTTACTTTACTTTACTTTACTTGACTTGACTTGACTTTACTTTACACGGGGAGCTTTACTACTTCTGTTATTTCTGTTATCCAACTTTTGCGGGGTCGACTCTTGGCTTTGTATCCATTATATCTGTATAGCATTGGTTTATGAGGGATACTATCTGGTGTTTGGTGGGTCAAGTGGCTGAACGATTCGGTATGTTGTCTCTTGATGAGGTCTAGCACTGGTGGTGTACTTATAAGTTTCCTAATATCTTCGTTTCTGTTTCTATCTATTATTGTTACTCCAAGCATTCTGCAAAGGCATTTCATCTCTGTTGTTACAATGTTTCTTTTATCGTTGCTTGTCAATGTCTAATTTTGGCACTGATAACACAGTGTGGGTAGAAATAACGTGTTGTATAGTGTTCAATTTGTATCCACTGTAACGGGTTTACATTGTAATATGGGATACATTTGCCAAATGATTCGACTTGATTTATTACATCTATGTTTGACTTCTCCTTTGCCATGCACTGAGATTATATTTCCGTGGTGCGTGAAATTTTTCACCTGATTTTACTTGTTGGTTCTAGCTAGCCGCACAGAGGAAATCGGTCTCCTTCTCTATGTTTAAACAACAACGAACGAGTCCACTCGGCAGACCAGCCACGTCACTTCGATGGCCCATGAACCGACTGGACTGGCCTACGACCAGGACCGGTAAGACGATCAACCATACTCTCGAAAAACACGTTCTACGTAATTTCCTGCAACTTGCATGGCGGATTCGATATGACGTCAATGGGCTATCGGAAGAGCGTGTACACTTCGATTCGCATCACAATTGGTGCGAAAATGGCGACTATATCCATATCGGTGCAGGAGAGGGTCAATACTACTTAGGTGGAGTTGGTTTCATTATCTCAAGCCGCTATGTAAAACACGAAATCTCTGTGAAAATCATCTCCTCTCGAATGGCCACGATAGAATTACAGGTGATAAAATCAGCTTTGGGGCTGGCGTTAATATTGAACAGCACTAGTGGTACTATTGTGTGCATTCAATGTTGTGCAACGTGATTCCTTTCACAATTTTAATATATTATAATGTTTCAAATAGACAAATATACATACACACATACACATGAACACTTATATACACACACACGCACGCGCACTCTCTCTCTCTCTCTCGCTCTCTCTCTCTCTCACACACATTTATGTTATCATAGTTATTAAATACGTTAATTAAATACGCCTTGAATTGACCTCACAGAAAGGAAAACAAAATGTGCAAGAACAAATGCATATGAAAAGTGACAGTTTCATAAATAAATAGAATGTTCTAAGCAAAAGGTAATGATGAATATATTCACGTGAAAACATACACATGCATTCTTACGGGCACTGACTGACTGTATCTGAAAGTAGAAGTTAACACAATTGTTAGTTTAACATACACATTGGATTGAGATAGCGTGTTCACTTAAGATTAACGCATTATAATGTCAGTTTTAAATATTGCATGTTTAACTTCCTAAATCCAAAGTGTTGGTTTCCTTTGGAAAGTAGAGCTCCAACTAATGTTCTCCCCGGATTCCAATTTCGGAATCGTTTTCCAACGTTCTTCACTTCTCATGATGTCAGAACTACGTTCACGTACCAAAATATCTTCTGTCTCTCGCTAGACTACTAATTTATGAGAGTGACGTTAAGAAGATTACACCAGCAACAGTGGACTAGATTAGGTCGACTCACCGTGGTCCGCATATCATCAAATGGTTTGTAACTTTTTTGACGAAGGCGGGTCACATTATTTCAGCACATGATTTAAATATTAGGAGAATCAAACACATCCTTTGCAATAATGTATATCCTAATAGCAGATTATGGTGTTGTCCTTTTATGTAATTTGCTTTTCAAGTTCTCCTGCTTTTATTCCAAATCAGCTAATCATGCATGATATACATTATGCCATTTTAGATTATATATTTATTTATTTAATACATGTTCTGTGCTGTCAATTCTAGATATTATACAGCTGTGATAAATACATACTATTCGATAGTAAATATAAATTAAGCAAAGAAGATTACTCATTAAATAGAAGAACATTTAAAATGTTGAATGTTCCTGTTGTTAAAATCAGTTATAGTGTCAGTTTATAATACCAGTTCGTCATGGTATCTGCGTTTGCTGGTAAATAGTATTCTTCGTGCAACAATATAATCATATGCGAATATCTCGTGAAGGAAGCTATTTATATTCAAGCCTCAATTTGGAACCCTTAGTTCAACATTTGTTGGGGATATAACTATCGTATTTTAAAAATTCATTTGGTTGTGTTCTTTAGTATGCTACACCATTAAAGTGAACGTATTTAGAGAATTATCGCATAACCATAATCGTGACGTAAACGTCATATCAACTTGAAATAAAGAGCACTGATATACAAATTGACCAATTAAATAGTCAGTTCAAATTTCAGCTCAATATTTCTTTCTGTTCGAGAGCTAAATGTGTGTTCAGACAAACAAATATACACACTTTCAGAAATATATATTTATAATAGTAGTTCACGTTGAAAGCAAGATGGCGACAGCATCAGAATTGTGCTGCGAATTGTGTTTTCTTATAGCTGTAAAGACCAATCCTGGAACGTCATACCCTGCCACTTTCGGGGCACACATGTGGAAAGCCAGCTGTGGAGTCGTACTGTTTTTTTTCGGACAACACGTTTTCGCTGAACCACCATGATGGCGTTTGCAAACTGAGCACCTTCTGTAACACTAGCGCTTCAGGTGGTACGGTTTTGTGTCGAGTATGCAGGAGGTGACAACAATGTTGAAGCTTTTTCATGGACACTTTTTTGGAGTGGCTGTTTGGTTTTTTCCTGAAATCTGGTGAGCGTCTGTCTGTTGTGAACTCACCGTATAACAGCTGCTTAGGGATGGGCTCATCTACGATACGAACAACACTGTCCATCTTATCTGAGCGAACTGCAGAAGTGTATGGATGCTCAACATGTTAGTGTTACAAAGAATTTAAGAGCTATGCACCTTGTCCTGCCATTTGATCTTGAACAGCCTACTCAGACAGCTGAAGTGAAATTAATTTAATTATCTGACATGTCTTATGTACATTGCTCCTGTTTCACAGACATGCAGCAGAGTGGATAACATTTAAGAACAAAACACTTTTGCTTTGGTGACGACACTGAGGCCATGACGGTTCCACTGTTTAATTGGAGGCTCCCAATCGCAGAGCTCGCCAAAGCAATCCTATTATTGATACCACAGTCGATGTTAGTTTCTCTGGTATTGTCTCATATATATACATACAAAACTAATTTCTAATTTCTCTTAAGTAGTAGTCAATTTGGTGTTTTCGTTGTCATATTCATGTGCAGCACTTTAAAATCTTTAAGAAATGGCTAATTTTATTTCAGAAGCGGGACTTTTATCAACATTTGTTGTCCAGTGTTATCAACACGAATTTTATTGTAACTGAACTAATCAATATATTGTATTTTAGTGTAGCACAACTAATTATTAACACGTTTGTAATTGTAACAAAACTAATCATCAGGCATTTATCATTACAAAATAAATATAACATGTTAATTTAGCAAAACTAATTCGCAATAGTTATCAGCAAAATTACCATTAGTCCGTAGTTTAGCATCCATAAAACTAGAACAGAAGGTAATATCCTGAATCTTCTAGCACTGTGGCAGAGATCAACCATTTTATATTTTCTATATCATCCGCACTTGTCACGCGTTGTTATCTCTATCTGGTTACAACCTGCTATGTAAATGTTACCGTCGACTCGAAGCTGTCAGGACACCTAGCAAAGTATTGAGAGTTGCTGCTAAGCGGGTTATATACACATTAGCTCTACATTCAGGAAGTATAACATTCAGTGACTTATAGCTGGCTGTTTGCATCATGGTCACACCCATACCCCGCTTCCAAGTGGCGGCTCAGCAAACAGACTGCAACCATGCAGCCTGGGAAAGATAATAGGATTGAAGAGTGAAGGCAGACGGGATCACACAAAAATCCTTACTGAAATCGGATGTGTCGGACCAAAAGGCACTGCTATTGCAGCACTGAAATCTACAACACAACGCCGAGTAATAATAATAATATTAATAATGATCATAATAACAATAGTTAAAATACTATTAGTAATAATCAAAATAATAGTAACAATAATGACATTGCCTATGAATAACAAAAAGTTACTTTCGCTAGATCTAACGATTTAGTCTTTTGTAACAGTTCCCGCCGGAGCAAGGGGAGTTTAGGATGCCTGAACATGTTAAAGCTTAAAGCTACATGAATGCATGTCAAGGTCACTCACTGTCTCAGCAAAGGAGAACAGAGTTGGGTTAAGGAATGTGGACAGGTAGAAACTGACCACTGGCCTTCCGATTTTGGTAGGGGGAGATTGATTGACAGACGAAATTGGCAACGGGGCTTGCTGCGAGAGAATGAGTGACAGGTGTGCAAAGTGTTTCGTTCCAATTGGAATTGAAGATGACCATACCTGAGATCGATTGGTCAAGCTCTGGCCTTACTTGAGGATATACTCGAGACAAAGTTTAGCTCGAGAGGCTGGATGAGAGATGGAGAGTGAGGGAGAGAGAGAGGCTGTATGGAGGAGACTGAGAGAGAGAGAGAGAGACTGAATGTAGATAGTGTGTTTAACTCACCGACTTTAGATAGAGGAGCGATTGATAGACGGTTGGACGAATGTTTAGTGATAGAACAGGATCGCTGAAATAGGTGTGTGAGTTTTGCATTAATAGATAATGTGAAAGTGTGTTTGTAAGCAAGGACACATTGTGAACGAGTTATGTCGAGATCGCCCGCCTGAGGGGATTTCAGTGAGGAAGAGTATTTGATAAGGTGTGTTGAAGACGCAGTTAAGGCGATGTGTGTGTGATGTCATTGCAAGGCAATAGAACTGGGTTTTTAGATGGTTGGGAATTCCATCAATAGCTAATGCTTACAATTCCCGTTTTAGTAGAATGTTTAGTTAAGATATGTATTATATTGTGTTTGTAATTTCTCTACTCATTGTATGATATGAGTATGATATAATAAATATGCCACCTGCTGTTTGATATGTCATTTACTGAGTATGGTCATGATGATGTGGATGAGTGTGAGAATGTTCTAAGTTAGATCATGGCCAGGGCAAAGAAATAGAGGATCTGCTACACTTTGATAGCTCCCCATATAATAGTATCACACCAATATTGAATAAACTACTCGTTTATCAGAGTCCTACACTGCTCCACGTAATCTCTAGTAAACGTTTCTTTCGTGTTCAATATCGATTTTTATAAAAAAAATGCTTTCTAACTTTATACCACGGTCAAATGTCATGTCAGGTTTGACGGGCAAAACTCTCTCTTCTCACCTCACTCTGTTTCATTTGACTCTGTCCTACAGTCACACCCTTGCACAACTTTCACACGCGCCCTCGTGGTAAAGCCCTTCCATTGCACTTTGGTTGGGCTAGCTTCTGAGGGCGCTCAAACCTAGCATAGGTACATACAGATGCACACATGCATCCAAGCACTGGTTTATGCGTCCTGATATCGCCCAATTGACTACGGTCTGGGGTGGAAAATGGCGCGCCTCCGCCAGTAGAAACTAGTGAGGCAAACATCTAAGCAAAAAAAAATAAAAAATGTGAGGTTTGATAGCGAGAAGTGATAGCAATCCTAGCCTGGCCAAGGTCAACTAGATAACGACGAATACACAATGATGTTAAGGAGAGAAGGCCGATGTAGATGGGACGTACCCTAAAGACATTATCGCCTATTGCAACCACACATGTCTCCGGGTAGAAGCCACAGAGGCGGAGAAGAGTGAGAAACCCAAAATAGAATAAAACCTTTAAGACTTTGATCAATAAAATAGACAGTGCTTCGTTACGTAGGGACCAATGAATAATGCCGCTATTATTCTTTTCTTCTTCAGTTTCCTTGCGCGCAGTGAGTGCTTACAAATTTATGATCCAAAAATGTAAGTGTACTAACTGTAATTGGTCTTTTAACATTTGCATATAGCGTGTTGCTGTTGTATCATGTTTTGGTTGTTCGCATGTATTGTTTGTCACTGAGTCCGCGTTGACTGCACAAATTGTATTATTATGTGTTTAACGATCATTTGGTATTCGTTGTAGTGTTAAACAAGGTTGTGCCCAGACCCTACCACTGCTGGGGATCGTCTTTGATCTGCTAGTGAAACGCATTTGGTTGCAAATGTAAGTATTTGGCTTCATATCAGGTCGAATAGTCGACTGTTTAACTTCACAAACTGAAGACCAAAACGAAGATTGGTAGGTCACCACCAGGAACTTGCTATTCGTTGATGATCATATTGTCACATATAGTCAGCAGCAACTTCAGAGCTTGATAGATCCCGTCTCCAAGGGGTGTGAAGATTTAGGTCTCACAGTAAAACTGATCAAAACAAATGTGCATGGACACCTGGGAGATCATAACTTAACTTAACGTCTTTATACTGGTTTAGAAGACTCTGCAGAGTCTGTATACAACCAGTTCCATTTACATCATCTTGCTCTAGAAGCTGTACGCATCCAATTTATTCTTAGATGCATTAACAGTCCCAGCCTCCACCATCCCATACCATAGCTATATTCAAGGAACACGACACCATGCAGGATTTGTTAGGATTGATCTGAACGCTGGTATCCGCACTAATAGATTACCTGCAGGGTCTTCTGGATGTCTTTGACCATCTCATGCCTCATCATCATCATGTAGGATGTCTTTTATAGAACATCGCTCCCATCACAGTCTGTCTGAAAGAAACGCGTTCCCTTGCCAAAACTCCAGCCTCCGCCACTGTCATACTCAGGCATTTCTGGATATCTTGGTGCCATCGTCTTCTTGGTCTACCCCTTCCTCTTTTGCCTGGCACAATACCTTCCATAACTGTTCTCTCGAGACATTTGTGTCTCTTGATGTGACCAAAGTATTTGCATTTTCTAGCCAAAATGGAATTGATAAACCAGTTCTCCTCTATGCTCAACTCTTGCCGAATGTCTACATTTGTCTTTTTCTCTGTCCAGGGTATTCTGAGGATCTTTCTGTAACATTTGACTCGAAGGATTCGATTCTTTGTCTAGAAGTTTTGGTAATCGTCCATGCTTCACAGCCATAAGCTGCCACAGGAAAAACACAGGTTCTCAAGACTTTTACTGTTATCGTTTTGTTGGTGCCCTGCCATAATTTCTTCAGGCTGTTCAGTCTCTGTATTGCCATAGCTAGTCTGATTTCTTTCGAGCAGTCGCCATTTTTATCAATTCTGGAGCCCAGATATTCAAGAAGTGTGACCTGATCTATTTCCTCACCACCCACTGTAAATATATGCTGACATTGTGTTTTGTCGGTGGTCAATATAAATTTATTTATTTAAAGTTTATAAACTGGTTTTGATCTTTACTATGTCCATTTACGGCTGAAATTAGCTGCTCTGGCCCTTCTGCACTTCTTTATAGTATCACTGTGTCATCTGCGTATCGTAACTCTGGAATCTCGTACCAACCAATCGTAAATGGGTCGAAACTTTCAATGTTCTCGTCTTCTCGAATATTTCTCATTATACATTTCGCATATATGTTGTACAGATAAGGTAAGAGGATACATCCCTGTCTTACTCCCTTTTGTACTGCAAACCACTCTGATGTTTGCCCAGATACTCGGACAGCGGCTTGTTGATCTTGGTATAATGTTTCAATGAGATGAATAATAGGCAAAGGAAACCCCATTTCCTTCATGATTCTCCACAGATTTTGATGTTTTACCGTGTCGAAGGCCTTAGTGTAATCAATGAAACATGTGTACAGGTCTACATTAATCTCTCTACATTTTTCTTAGATATTCCTCATATTGAATATGTGGTGTCATGCCTACTGGAGTCAATCCGAAACGTTAGGGTATCATCAAGTACTGGTGAAAGTGAAAACTTTGCAGCAGTCCTGGACTTATTTGCATTGGTTCTGATGTCCAAGATCCAAAGCGAAATGCAACTATTCTCTCCATTAGTTCAGCTTATATCCCGCTCACCAGCCTTGCACTGATTCAGCTGCAATTCATTGCTGCCTGGATTAGAAGCTTACATACACATCATTTGCATCGTTATCCTAGGTCTCCTTCGTTGGTCCGTAACTGCCAAGGATATCGGGTAGATCGAGTCCCCGTTCTAGATGGACCAGTATTTTTCTGACGACTGTCTTATCAAGCATCTTGCAATAGACGTTTATGTAGGTTAATTTGTTAGTTTGTCAATTTCCTCGATAAATCTTTAAAGACAATTATGGATCTGCGCCTTTCCTCATTAGTCACCTCATTACTCGTCTCACTAGACAATAATACCTTATACATCAAGGGATGAAGAATCAAGCCAGGAACATCGTGGACTGCATATACAAACTTATAACAATTTAACACAAGACCCAGTTGAGACGATAGTTATGTGAGAAGAATGGAACCCTACTGGCGATATATTACAGTAGAGTCCTCATTCAGAGAATGGTGCAAAGGTAGGGCAGAGCTCGAGGTTGACAATTTGCTAAGTGATAACATTCAGTATAGTTATGCTTCATAAATATCGATGGATCGGTGCAGCACAGTGAGTTATCTGGTTGGGGCGTCTTTGTTTGAAGGAAAGGACAGGTTGTCGCTGAGCAGAGATAGGCGTAAAGAAAAGCAACTTCCTGTACGAGAATGGAAATTAATGGAAGCAGTGACTTCTATGAGATGGCCATTTGATACATCTTTAGCAGTGGTGGTCATCGTGTCAGACTTCGATTGATATCTTCGGAAGGTGCAGAAGAAATGAGAGGATGACTTCTGTACCGGCATCAGACCTGCAGTGGCTGATGTGGAACTACTGTCCTGGTCATGCTAGGGTTTAGGGTAACGAAAGTGTTGACATCTGACATCCTCACTTCAAAATGAGCAATTATGGGTACACTAAATATAGATAGGAGTGTAGTCTATTAATGACCGGCTGTTAAATGATGACACTGCAATGGATGAATCAGCAATTCACAAACTGTAGATCTTTGAAATCGAACAAGGTCAAGCGGACTAGAGCGCAAGAGAGGACGGAGCAGAAGTGTGTACAACCAACGAGCTGCAGGAACCAACCGTTTCCACATCCCTCGCCATTTACTGAGAGAGATTCAACACCGATGGGTGTGCCAGGAGTTGAGTGAAGTAAATTCTTAGGAACAGAACAGCATCGAAGGAAAATGTAACCCTTTTGGATTATATGACTGTAGTTTTGATACTTTTACCATCTTGTCTTCATGAATAGTAAACAGTGACTGTGTTGTTAATTTTGTTTTAATTTTACGTGTTTGCCTCACTAGCTTAACTGGCAAGGCGCACATATTCCACCCTAGACCGTAGTCAATTTGGGCGATATTAAGACGCATAAACCAGTGCTTGGTTGTATGTGTGCATCTGTATGTACCAATGCTAGGTTTGCGTGCTCTCAGAAGTCAGCCCAACCAAAGTACAATGGAAGGGTCTAATCCTGAGGGCTCGTGCGAAAGTTGTGCAAGAGTTTGACTGTAGGACAGTCAAATGAAATAGAGTGAGGTGAGCAGAGAGAGAAGGACGGGGGAGATTCCCAGAGCTACTATGATAAGATCCGGCTTCGTTTTATACAGTGGCGTACTAAAGGGGTTTGGTTGGGTGGGGGGGGGGGTATGGGTGGGGTGATGGTGGAGTCCTTAGTGGGGAGGTCAGGTGTCACGAGGAGCTCTCGCGCGAGACATTGCATCCAGCTGCACTTAACCAATTCCCATTGACATAACACATTTTAGAGTGCTGAGGATAGTTGAGTCCCCCACAACGCTTACCGCCATTAGCTGGAGGAGGAGAGGGAAAGAATCAAAGTCCCAACCTATACACAATAATGTATATGGTGGACAGTACCGAGAATTGCTCAAGGAAAATGTGTTCTTGTAAAATCATCTCTCATTGCATCACTTATGTCATGCCACGAACAATATATATTTGCTGGTGTATTCCCCCAGTACCTTCTACAACATGTTTCTCCTGACTATTATTGTATCTTTTTCATGGTTCTTATTGTATGTTTATCTTGACTATTATTGTATATTTATCTTGACTCTTATTGTAAGTTTATCTTGACTCTTATTGTATTTTTCTTCTGACTCTTATTTAATGTTTCTCCTGACTCTTATTGTATGTTTCTCCAGGCTATTATTGTATCTTTATCTTGACTCTAATTGTATGTTTCTCCTGACTCTTATTGTATGTTTCGCCTGACTCTTATTGTATGATTCTCCCGAGTCGTATTGTATGTTTATCTTGACTCTTATTGTGTGTTTATGTTGACTTGTTGTATTGCTGGCATCATTGTTTAGGTACTTACGAAACATAGGGTCACTCCTATAGGTGGTTCATTACAGGACGTCTTTGTCAAGTTGAACTGCGTACACTTGAAATGGAGGAGTCTGGAGTCATTTGTTTTGCATAATGATACTACTAGCTCTACGCACAACCTTCAATAATCATATTTTGACATACATAAGAATTCAGCGGCCTTATTATTTCTTCATCAGGAAGATACCTGGAGTTCATGCAGATACCAGGGACAACGTTTTACACCTGGTTTATGTAGACATGATTAACATTCCTGTTGTTATACTATGGCCTCAATAATCTATTTTAGCACCGCCATATTTGCTGGATCTCTGAACGTAGGCTGTACTTGTCCGTGTGACGGTTCTACTATGGACCTGAAATGATAGGAACAGGGTCATGCATTAAATCACGTAGCAAAAAGTAGGGATTCACTGAAATATGGTTTTTACTATTTCACCCAATAAGAATAATTATTTAACTATTCAGCCAAATAAGAATAGAGACAGTGAACTATTCGGCCCAATAAGAATAGAATCATTGAACTATTCAACCAAATAAGAATAGAGACAGTGAACTATTCGGTCCAATAAAAATAGTCATTGAACTGTTCAACCAAATAAGAATAGAGACAGTGAACTATTCGGCCCAATAAGAATAGAATCATTGAACTATTCAACCAAATAAGAATAGAGACAGTGAACTATTCGACCCAATAAGAATAGAATCATTGAACTATTCAACCAAATAAGAATAGAGACAGTGAACTATTCGGCCCAATAAGAATAGAATCATTGAACTATTCAACCAAATAAGAATAGAGACAGTGAACTATTCGGCCCAATAAGAATAGAATCATTGAACTATTCAACCAAATAAGAATAGAGACAGTGAACTATTCGGTCCAATAAAAATAGTCATTGAACTGTTCGGCGATATAAGAAAAGGATATTTGAACTATTCGGTTGAACACTAATACGTTTAAGTAAAGTAACTGAACGTTTGACACTGTTTAATCCATCCGCCGACTTAATTACTTAGTCTCTCCTCCTCTGCTCTGGAGTGTAGGCTTTTATTTTAATTATTTAGTCCCTCTTCTAAAGTGCAGAGGTTTGCCAGAAAGAGCGCTAGGCCATTCTATTCGCCGTCTTCCTTTTGGCCTCTCTATAGACTCTCTTATAGACTGTGTTATGCTGTCATTTCGAGACTGAGTCGTCCTCGGGCTAGGGGTCATTGACTCATTGCTTCCCAAGACTGAGTCGTCCTCGGGGTAGGGGTCATTGACTCATTGCTTCCCAAGACTGAGTTATCCTCGGGGTAGGGGTCATTGACTCATTGCTTCCCAAGACTGAGTCATGCTCGGGGTAGGGGTCATTGACTCATTGTTTCCCAAGACTGAGTCGTCCTCTGGGTAGGGGTCATTGACTCATTGTTTCCCAAGACTGCAGTGGTAGCCGATCTTCTTTCATTCTGCAGACATTGCCAAACCGCCGAAGTTGAGATTGATCCACTCGAGTCTGGAAGGGCTGGGCTCGAGATCTTGTCGTATTGTCTGATTGCTGACCTTACGTAATCCATCTTCCATAGCTATCTAATTTTTGATGCTTTGATATACCTTTTCTGAGTTCTTGTTATTGTAGCGAAGATTTAGAATAATTAGGAGATAGGTGATAATTGAGGAATGACCAGAGGTTAACAATTCTTTTGAAGTCGTTGTCTGAAGTACACGCCAAGACAATGAGCGAACCATGTATCGCATCGGACAGCCAGTCTGAGGCTAGACTGAGCGATATCAAAGGGACATTTCCGAACAGCGAGATGGACAGGAGACTCTGGGTCCCTCGACCTAAGAATAAAAGTAAAATAATGTTAACTGCGCCAGGTAATTCTAACGGCAACTAAGATTAACAGGGAAACGTGCCGCTTGGTCCAGGGAAGACCAGTTGCCTTTGATGTAGGGAGTTTGAAGAAACATCGTTGAATTAGTTAGGTCTCAACACTCGGGCGTAGTTCCTTTTACAAAGACGCCAACAGTTTTAGTAACGGAGCTATTTAACTTGGACAATAGTAGACTGTGTCTGGGCGGGCTAGTGTTTACTATCATTACGTAATCAGACAGTTGGACGATTCGGTTTTGACACAGACATAGTTAGCAGTAGTCTTTATCAGATTAAGTTAGAATTTATCCCTAGTTCAGTAATCTGCTGCGATGGGCCATTTGCCAGGTTGTGACATGTGTGTCAAAGTGTGACACTAACAGAGTGAAATGTGGATTGTACTTGGTCATGTGTATGCGTGCAAATACTTTGATAATTTGTAGTTGTATGGTTGACAATTGTATTCTGTGCATTTATTTTTTTGGTTCTTGTTCTAATTGTTTATACATGATTACATGTATTGACATGTGTATCAAGGTGTGAGATTTACGGAGTGAAAGGTGAATCTTACATGGTTGAGGGTGTGCGTGCAAATTGACAAATTGTGGTTGTATGGTTGACAACTGTATGCTTTGCATTTTTATTTGGTTGTTGTTTTGCTTGTTTATACATGATCACAGGTATTGACAAATGTATAAAAGTGTGCTGAACTGTGCCATGGGGAGAAGTGTAGCCCATCCAGACTGTAGGCCTCCGCAAACAGATTAGTTCGAGGTTGAGAGGAGTTGCAGAAAAAGGACTAGCATGATGGGATAAAGAGCAGGCTGACTTAGGGGAGATGCGTCAGAGTGGTTTAACAGTAGATGTTTGCCTGTTAAGGCTTGTTATTGTGTAAATTCTATCACATGTACGGGGTGTCTTTGAGGAGGGACTAAGTTTATCAGAAAGTTGAATAATTTGAGTGTGGAAATTGTTCTGTAAGATAGGGGGGGGGGAGGGGGAGGGGGGGAAAGAATGTGTCTAGTACAGGTAGGGGCTAGAAGCTAACTACTCTGGAGTTCCGATTTGGGTAGTGTGAGGTTAGTGACAGACACATTTGCATCCACATCATTCACGATCACACACAGAAAATAACAATAACACGCAGCAGTTGGCAGATTTATTACATCATATTCATATAACAACTATTAAAGTTAGTGCAGTGAGATTACAAACAACACAAGAAATACATCTTAACTAAATAATAATGTCTGTAATTTATCTGTATTGTTAACAGCTTCGCGGGGGTTATAAGCATAAGCTATTGAATATTGCCCCGAACAACCCCAACCCAGTTTATAAAAAAACTCGTCTTCACGATCGTATTCTGTCTATTCAATCACACTCAGATCCCCTCAGGCGGGTGATCTTGACATTATACATTTAATCTATTCAACGTATACTCACATGTGTTCACACACTCAATCGATCTGCGTATACACACACTCCAGAACATACATCGTTCACAAGGTGTCCTGCACGTACAACACACATTCAGATCTCTTTTATACACAGGGTGCCCAACACACACCTTATAGAGGGACTGGCCAAGACTCCAAGGCGTATGTTTGTTCAGTCACCATGAAATTCAATCCCTCTAACATTCGTAAAACAGCCTGTGTATCACCCTTCTTTAAAGTCGGCGAGCTACACAGACCCCAAGCTAAATTCTCTCTTTCTCTCTCTCTCTCTCTCTCTCTCTCTCTCTCTCTCTCCATGGCCAGTCTGCTTGAGTTTTTAAAATGTTTTAAAATTTTACTTGTTTGCCGCACTAGTTTCTACTGGCGGAGGCGCGCCTATTCCACCCCAGACCGTAGTCAATTCGGCGATATTAAGACGCATAAACCAGTGCTTGGATGTATGTGTGCGTTTGTATGTATCTATGCTAAGTTTGTGCGCTCCCAGAAGCCATCCCAACAGAAGTGCAATGGAAGGGCCTCACCCTGATGGCGCGTGTGAAAGTTGTGCAGGAGTGCGATTGCTGGACAGACTAAAACAGAGTAGTGTAAGAAGAGAGGAAGGCTACTTTGTCTAGTATTATATAGTCTCAAGCAGTATTAGACTTGTTCAATGGGCCTCTGTGTGATGTGTGACCCAGCCATCCTCTAGTTTGGATCTACCTCCATTTAGTTGTTATTGGCACGAATCACTCTGAATTCCTGCCACTCAAAATGTCGCAGCAAGACCTGCTGGTCTCTGTCTGTCACTAACTCCACACTTCCCAAATCGGAACGCCAGAGTAGTAATCTCCTAGCCCCTACCTGTACTAGATACATTCTTTCCCGAAACAAACCGTTTTCCGTTGTCGACTTAGTATCGAGACCGTGACCGACCGTGGCACACGTTTAGGTACCTTTGTCTTCAGAGTCGCTGACCACATCACCACTGCCGTAAACGCGCATTCTCCGGTTAGAACTGTTACATTATTACCCATGACTCATATTCATAACATAAAACTGCTTCATACGTGTAGTGGTTTGCAGCGATCTTATATTTTTTACTTGTTTCTCATTCGCTGTGCGATCTTCTATTTATTGTGACATTGCAATTTTTACCAGTGCCTACATTTCGCCTAGTCAACTCTTCTTTAATACATCCCTTCTGGTTTATTGCGGCTCCAAGGTACTTGAACTGCTTGACCTGGTTCAGAGGCTGTTCATCGAGAAAAATGGGATGTCTCTTCTATTCTCCCGAGATCACCATGTTCATTCTTCACTTTCCCAGCTCCTCTTTCCAGATTAGAAGGTTGATTTGAAGATGTGCCTCAGATTAAGTAATCAGGACCACGTCATCGGCATACGTCAGTTCTGATATATTGACTGGTCTCATCTTTAAGTACCACACTGAGTACCCTTCGGTCCTCTCCTGTCTGGCCTTGATGACGTCATCCATGATTAGAATGAAGAGGTAGAGTGATGCCGCCCAGATTTACGTCACTCGTGATCTTGAATTCCTCTGACGTTTGGTTTTCGGTCCTGATGTAATTGCTGCAGGTTTTATAAAAACTCGGTATATCACAGATCAAGGGAGATGGAAATGTGTTTTCTTTCCAAGCAGTCCTACAGGATGCTTCAGGGAACCTTTTCGAATACATTGTCCAGTTCCAAGAAACAGGGATGCATTTCATCATCATCCTCAAGAGCTAGTTCTCTCAGTTGCCTGAATGTGAAGATAAAGTCTTGATTGCTTCGGTTTGCTCTGAGATCACATTGGACCATCTGTGATGCCTTAGTCTATGCTCCAGTATCCTAGATTTGGCTTCTCCGAGGACACTAAGGAGGATACTAGAGGGAGGTTTAACTGTAATGGTGAACAACTGTTCAACCTTTGTGTGGAGCATGGCTTATTTATTACGAATACTTTTTTTCAAGCATAGCCCCAGTCGCACGCAGACATGATATCAATGGGGCGATCTGCAATCTCAAATAGATTTAATTCTTTTCAGAATACGTAATCGTCAGTGTCACAGATTGCAAGGTGATTCCGAGTCTGAGTGTATATACTGACCATCGTCCAGTTGTACTTTACTTTGGTCAGAGTGCAATATACTAAGCGTGTCACTTGCCTTAATGACATAGTTAACACAAGAAGGCTGACATATGTGTTGGCACGGGTAAGCGTCAAATAGAAGATGGAAGTGAAATATGAAGGTATGGCAAATAGAGGTACAGTGGAGGAACAATGGCAACATTTCAAGTTCGCTTGAAATTCTGTTTTGTGGTACAACTAGAAAAGGTGGTATTAGAAAGCGACGGACCATACTGTTCTTTTTCCACTTTTGTTCATAATTTACATGGATACAATTACACAGTTGGCTAATGAAGAGTCCCTAAATGAACTACTGTTTGCCTATGATTAGGTCATCATTTACCAAAATGGAGAGGCCCTACAACACCACCTGAACTTTCTCTATTTCGATTGCAACAAAAATGACATGAAGATCAACACAGGCCAGGCAGAGATTATGTTGATTTCACGCGAATAAGTGCAGAGAAGTTTCCACATCAGGGACATGGTAACAAGCAAGTACGAGGAGTTCAAATACCTAGGTGGTATGTTCACTCATGGCAGCAGAGTAGACAGAGAGATTCCACAAATAATTCAGAAGGCGAACATTGTCCACTGTCAAATTTCACCGATTTTGAAACATCCTAAAGTGTTTCTTTCAACTAAGAAGAGACTGATAAATACACTATTCATTCCTACATTGTGTTACCAATGGCAATCTTGCTCCTTACTAGCAACCCATAAGAGAAAGATCCAGAGCTGTGAGATGCACTGTGTCAGAAATTGCAGCCAGAATGACAATCCGTGGCCAAATCTGAAACACTACGCTGAGGCAGACAGTGGGGACAGACCCAGTTAGTGTCTACACTGAGTCTCAGTAAATCACGTGAAGAAGTTACTACTCTCAAGAAGTTACACCTAACGACAGCACAAGCCTCCCACTTGGCGACAAGAAGACATTTACGCAACCCACCTCTCTGTGACGCCTATGGCAAGTGCAGTAGGACATCCCACCTCTCCGTGGCGCCGTATGGCAAGTGCAGTAGGACATCTCACTTCTCTGTGATGCCTATATCAAGAGCAGTAGGACATCCCACCTCTATGTGACGCCGTATGGCAAAAGCAGTAGGACATCTCACCTCTCTGTGACGCCGTATGGCAAGAGCAGTAGGACATCCTACCTTTCTGCGACGCCTATATCAAGAGCAGTAGGAAATCTCACCTCTCTGTGACGCCTAGAGTAAGAGCAGTAGGACATCTCACCTCTCTGTGATGCCTATGGCAAGAGCAGAAGGATACAATAATTAAGAAGAAGACTAAGAGGATATGCCTTTAAGGTTTCAGCACTGTCAGCTGTCACCCATTTTGAAACTTGATATAAAGAAAGCCATCTGCCTTCTTGTGTATAACCAGGTGACACCAAACTGCCTGGAGAACCCGCAGGAAACAGTTGACTTACAATTCCAATGTCATCTCTGATGTTATACCAACATCTCCAGCTGATTTGAAAAATGTATTTTCTGCAGTTCTGTTTTCACCTCCTCCGTTGTGATGTTTCACCGCCTTTGATTTCGTCCTCTATAGTCCGTCTTTTAATTTATAAACAAGGTTCGAAACAATTTTCTACTAAACTGCATGTCAGATCCAAATGATTTTTGCATGCAGACTTAGAATATCCATGATGTTGAGGAAATATGTTTTTCTTTAAACAATTTGATGTATTTTTACAAATGTATTCATATTCATTTTTTAAAAGCAACCTCACTGAATCGGGCATAGTTTTAATATGTATAAGGTACACAGTCGTGCTGTTTTAAAAATAGATGTTTTGACATTCAAATACGCTGAGTAAAAACAAATTCCTGATTTTATTGCGAACCAATTAGACGGTTTTTGTCGAATGCGGAAAACAGCCAAGTTCATTCATGAGAAACTGTCGTTCAGTTATAAGCAAATCACGATATTATGATTTGTGGTGTTGTTTTTGTGATATAGTTGCTTTTTTTCAAAATTAACATTGACATCAATTTCAAAATGAGTTTGATGTGTACATTTATAACAATGCAGAAGGTTAGCGTGCTACTATGAAAGTTTTTTCACAAGGAATCTAAGATGCGTCATTTATATTGCAATATTCATGACCCAGAGAAACAAACGTAATTAGCGCTTGATCTAGAAAGATCATCCTTTTACAGTTGGATTGGACATGACAGAGTTCCTTCATGTCGAGAAAGGTAGAAATAGTTGTCATGAAACTGGAGATTTTGAAACTGTTGACAATAATGCAACTTGTTACTCTCAGAAAACTAAAATTAACATTGTAATCCGATTGCAGTATTGAAATATCCAAAATTACTATTTGGATAATTGAAAGAGCTGCCGGCTTTACATTCAGGAAAACTTCAGGTGGCAAGAATATTATATGTGAAAAGCCACATTTGATTGCTGTCAGAAGCATATACCTGAGACAGATAAGTGAACAGCGTAGGCAAGGCTATGATATTGTGTACTTGGACGAATCCTGGGTCAATGGTCACAGCACCTATGGTGTAACATAGTTACAGAGGTACAACGAGTCATCAAAGCCAGGGAAGCCCTGAAAATACCGTTCGTGGTAGCCAAACATAACTTGAGAAACCGGCCCGAGAGTTTCAGTTCATTAAACGAGGCATGGCCCTCAACTATCAAACAATGCAAGTTGGGACTGGCCGACCCTTCTGTTCTCACGGTTTGAACTGGGAATCCCCGTCAACAAGCGGTCAGTCAGTGTTTGGAAAATAAGGCAGCCTTTCTTTGGGACACGCAAGTTCAAATAAAGTAGGTGGGAAATGAGCTCAAGAAAGTAGAAGTCATTATCTAAAGCGGGGGAAACTTAGCATATAAGCTGGAGTGAGACAGAATAGAAAGACAGATCAGAAGCAGCAGAGCCTAAGGGTGTCCTACCAAACAGTATAGTGAGTAGCACTTAGTCTAGAACAAGTAGCTAGTTAAAAGCTACAGAAACTTAGCCAGTGAGTGAAAATAGTAGAGTTAGAAGCCACCGAAGCAGACCAACACGGAAAGGCAACGAGAGACCACACACATGTAAGAATCTGTCTCTGTGTGATGTTCTGTTCAAGTCGTCGCTAACATCTTGCTCGGGTGACCTGACTTCATTCTCGTCAGACGGAGACGTGTTGCTGCAACACGAAGCTGTCGTCCTAAGACGACCGTTGTGATTTGTGGGTCTTCCTCGTCCTGATAACCACAGTAACACAACCACTGTCATCTGTCATAGACACGAGCACAGCTGCAGACATAGCACAGATGCAGTCACTGACTGCCTGATGTAGAGACGAGGCAAGAGGCCCAGTAGACATTTGTCTTACCAGAGACGAGACAAGAGGTCCAGTAGACATCTGCCTTACGTGAGACGAGACAAGAGGTCCAGTAGACATCCGCCTTACGTGAGACGAGACAAGAGTCCAGTAGACATCCGCCTTACGTGAGACGACGAAAGAGGTCCAGTAGACATCTGCCTTACGTGAGACGAGACAAGAGGTCCAGTAGACATCCATTTTTGTGTAAGCTGAGAGGACAGATAGATGAGGACTGAGAAATTGTAGATAGACATCCTTTATATCAACGCACAGAGATAGACAGTGAATAGAACAATTGCTAGATTCCGACCACGTGATGAGAACCCTGGGTCAAGTTTAGTACTAGAGTAAGACCTGTGCTACTTGCACGAACCTTTAGAAGTAATCTTAGTCAGTTAGAGAAGTGATAATAGCCAACCTTTTGAGAGACATTAGAATTCATTAATAATTGATGAACAGTATAATGTGATCGATGAGCCTAGTGAAAATGATTTGATGTGCATATTGTTTTACTTGTGTGAAAAGAATTGTTGGTATTTAATTTAGAGAGTTAAGGAGTGATAGAGGTAAGGAGTGATAGAGGTAAGGAGTGATAGTGGTAAGGAAGTTAGGAGAGAGAATACGTTCACCCAAGGAGTGATAGAGGTAAGGAAGATAGGATAGAGAATACGTTCACCCAAGGAGTGATAGAGGTAAGGAAGATAGGATAGAGAATACGTTCATCCAAGGAGTGATAGTGGTAAGGAAGTTAGGAGAGAGAATACGTTAACCCTGTTATATATTGTATTAACTGATACCGTGACCTAGAATAATGAAAAGTAACGTATAGACCTGTTAAAATGGTAAAGAATGGCAATCAGTTGACGGTGAGCAGAAAAGACAAATTCCAAGCAGCAAAACGGAGCACATTATACTAACGTATACCGGAAGCAGTGAAAAAAGACTTGTCCATGACGCTGAATTTATTTTCCAATAAAAAGTACTGATGGTAGAGACTATCACACTGAAATTAATGGACAAATTTTCAGGTACTGAAAGTACCAACTGCATCAAATACAAAAGCTCAAATTAGGACATGGCTAGCTAAGGAAAAAGTGAATTTCGATGACACGTATTTGAAGCCAGAGTTGTTGCAGCTTGTGAGGAAGACAAATAAGACAAATGTGAATCATATTGACAAAATCACCGCAGAGTTCGGTCCCACTTGTCTAAGACTACCTGCATATCCTGCTCATCTAAGCGCTATAGAGCTCGTGTGGGCTAAAGTCAAAGCACAAGTTGCCGAAAAGAACAGGACGATTACAATGTGTGATGTTGAAGTGCTGACACGTGGATACCTTTCAAAAACAGACATTCAGTTCTGGAAGAAGTGTGTTGAACATGGGCTACGGGAAGAAGAACAATACTGGCAACGAGATGGATTACAATTTGTCCAGCCAGTAACAATTATCAAACTCTTTGAATCGACAGATTCGGAACAATTAATATAATCTTTTGTGGATTTACTGATTAGCACTCTTGGATGAATTAGCGTATGTTTATCAAAACAATTAAGTGTGCATACAATGACAACAAATTTATTTCAATATTCAAATGCGTTACACAACATCAAATTAGCTGCGCAGTTGATACAACCTTGGGGGCCTAATGGTGACCGCAGGGGTGTACCAACTGTTGCATATTGGTAACATTTTTACAATTGTACATAAAGGACAGCACAAAAATTCAATTGATCTATCAAGACATTAAGGAGATAGCCTTTGAACAAAATGCTGAGAAATTAAGCCGCGTACTGTAAAATCTTAAATTTAATCCCATTTCTTTGCAATGGTTCTAAAAGATCAAAATAATTCAACGATTTGCAAATATCTTAACACCTATGAACTAAATAATATCAATGTTTTAGCGTGATGGGTATTCTAAAGCTGCATTCGAAAATTCATTTTGATCTAACATGCAGTTTAGTAGAATATTGCTTCGGACCTTTTCGTGAATTAAAAGACGGACTTTAGATTGATTTAAAAAAAATGTATTACTGGTTTCTTCATAGTGATTAAATACAAGAACAATATCAATATTATGTTTTTATAGTTACTAACCCTGTTTAGAGTTACTAACGCTGTTTCGAGTTACAAACACTATTTAGAGTTACAAACACTGTTTAGAGTTACAAATACTGTTTAGAGTTACAAACACTGTTTAGAGCTACAAACACTGTTTAGAGTTACAAACACTGTTTAGAGTTACAAATACTGTTTAGAGTTACAAACACTGCACAGAACCTGAATTTGTTAGAACTACTACTGCCTCTGTTAAGAACCAAATCTATTCTACAACTCTGTGAGGAGATTGCTTATCTTTAATATGTGTGTGAATCTGAAAGAGCCTAACGCTATTTTAATCCCTGCTAATTAACCAAATAACAGAATACACAATTCACAGCTCCAATGTATAAAGAAAGATTATCAGACAACACAAACGACGAGGCGTGTTCAAATTAAACCGGACCTAACTGCACCAAATCAACATCCGTGCGACGCACACGATGACGTCAACTATGGTGTAAAAAGCACATACCAACCGTCAAGTCAGCAAAATTTCATTATCCTCCGACTAATAGTTTTCACAGGAATCCACAGTTTCCAACGAAATCCGTCCAGAGTTGATCAGCGAGCTGTGATTCGGGTTCGACCAGTTGACATTCATCGCAGAAGGCAGGCAATGTATAGTGACCCGAATGGCTGCATCAATTTTGGCGATGGCATCTTCTGACGTAACAATATACGCTTGACCTAGTCCCGATAAATCTTGAGTGAACTCACGCCCTTCTTTAAACATCGTTGTCCAGTTCTTCACTGTTGTCTTCGACACACTTTTGTCATCATACACTGCCTGCATTCTGCGATGAGTGTCAACTGGTAGACATCTTTCAGCTGTTAGAAACCGAATAACCGCTCGCTGATCAACTCTGGAGGGATTCCGTATAACACCCACCATGTTTTTAACGGTCCGCTGAGGAAACTATGAGTAGGAGAATAATGACATTTTGCAAACTTGACGATTGGTATGTGCTGTTTACATCAGAAGTGACGTCCTCATGCGCGTCATACGTATGTTCACTTGGTGCAGTTAGGTCCGGTTTCATTTGAACAGACCTCGTACAAGCTACTTTATATTCAATTTCCAAGCTCCTTGTAAATATTTACTGCACTAAAAGTTGGCGTGTGTCGCTGATCTGAACATGTTCATGTACGGCTGTAGGGTTATCATCTACACCTGATGATCCCTGTGGCAGGTTTCCGCTAGAATTCTGACTGGAGTCAGCAGGTTCTATATTTGATGGGATGTCTGTACTTTGGTGGATTCCAATTCCTAACAAATGAGAAACGAAATATATATTTAATACTTGTATTTGTGTTTTTGATAAGTCTTATGAAAGTTGCGTGTGTCCTCAAACTGATAACTGGTATTGTCTTAATATAAGTATATGTGGATGAACGTCTGAATGATGTCTGTATATTTTACATCTTATTATTGTTACCGTTACAATGTTCAAACATACCTTAATTTTGGCTGCTTCCTGACATTGTATTATGAACACAAACTTTCTCACGGCCAGCGTTAATTTCTCTCGTCTTTCTCCTTCTGTAGATAGCAACACCAGCAACAAGAGCAAATATGAACACAGAACCTCCCAAGCCAATCCCTAAACCAAGTCCAAGAGTGTTGTCAGACGAGGCACGCAGTGCCACTGTAAAATGGTTCAATAGCATTAGGAACGAACCAAAAAGGAGGTGACGTATTTCCACGAATAGTAAATTGATCACTAAGATTCAACTGTGGCTGGAGGTCATCATGTCCTCACCGGTACTCTTACCTTTAGTAGACACGTCACTTGTTATTTTTGTATTACTGTTCTCCCGTGTGGTTCTAGAGAAATGGTAGGATGAGCTCAGAGCTAAATCTGCAGCGTGCCATGAGATTCTCCACGAAATGGGGTTATTGATGTGTGGAGACTGAAACATTAACCTAGGACATGGTCACCTCTCAGAGGTTATTGACTTGTAGAGACTGGCACAGTCACATAGGACATGGTCACCTCTCAGAGGTTATTGACTTGTAGAGACTGGCACAGTCACATAGGACATGGTCACCTCTCAGAGGTTATTGACTTGTAGAGACTGGCACAGTCACATAGGACATGGTCACCTCTCAGAGGTTATTGACTTGTAGAGACTGGCACAGTCACATAGGACATGGTCACCTATGACATGCTCACCATCAGGGGTTATTGATGTGTTGAGACGTGTATAGATATTCAGTGAACATTTGTAAACAGCTCCATTAATCAGATATTATAATGTTAATGTAAATATTGCATTGTTTTATTCTGATTAATGTATTCAGGTCATAGTACTAGTAGCGTACTTATGAGGTCCGCCTCAAGTGAGCTGTCACCAGGTCATCCATCATTTGGTAGACTTTGTTCTATAGTCCGTCTTTTAATTCATAAACAAGGTCCAAAGCAATTTTCAACTAAGCTGCATGTCAGATCCAAATAATTTTTTGCATTCAGCCTTAGAATATCTATACGTTAATTAATACTGTTCTCTAATAAATTTGATGTATTTTGAAAAATGTTTTCATTAGGCCATGTTAAAAGCAACATCGCTGAAGTGGACATAATTTTAACATGCATACCGTACACAGTCGTGCTGTTATAAAAATAGATGTTTTGACATTCAAATAGACTGAGTAAAAACAAATTCCTTATTTTTTCGTGCACAAATTAGACATTTTGACAAGTGTAGAAAACAACCAAGGCCATTCATATGAAACTGTCATTCATCATATTCGTATCCCGATATTATAGTTTATGGTGTTGTTATTGTGACATTTAGTTGCATTTTCAAAAGTTTAATTGATATCAATTTCAAAATGAGTTTGAAGTGCACAATTGTAACAATGCAGAAGGTTACCGTTTTACTACACCAATTTTTTTGCAAAATGGGTCATTTATATTGCTATATCAATGACCAAGAGAAACGAACGCAATTGGCGCTTGTTCTGGATATATGATCCTTTTACCGTTGGATTGGACAGGACTCAGAGTGCACTCATATGAAGCTAGGCAGGATAAGAAAATTGGACGACTTCGACAGAGATTCCATAAAACGGGAGATTTTGAAACTGTTGACTATAAATCAGCTTGTTACTCTCCGGAAATAAAATTAACATTGCATTCCGACTGCAGTATTGAAGTTTCCAAAAGTACGCTTTACATTCAGGAAAACTTTAGGCGGCAGGAATATTATATGTAAAAAGCCATTTGCGATTGCTGCCATAAGCAAATATCTGAGACAGATACGTGAACGGCGTAGGCAAGGCTATGATATTCTATACTTGGACGAATCCTGGGTCAATGCTCACCACACCTATGGTAAAGAATGACAATCAGTTGACGGTGAACAGAAAAGGCAAATTCCAAGCAGCAAAGTGCAGCGCATTGTACTAACATATGCCGGAAGCAGTGAAAACGAATCTTCCATGACCTTGAACCTATTTTCTAATAAAAAAGTACCGACAGTAGAGGCTATAAAATGTCAATGAATGGACACATTTTCAGGCAATGGAAGTAGAATGATCTGATTTCAATTCTGGATAGACCGTCATGATTAGTAATGGATAATGCATCTTATCACAATGCAGTATCATAGTAAGACAAAGTACCAACTGCATCAAATACAAACGTTCAAATTAGGACATGGCTAGTTAAATAAAAAGTGAATTTTAAAGACAATGTATTTGAAGCCCGAGTTGTTGCAGCTTGAAGACAAAAAAGACAAATTGACACACTCATTGAAGACTTGTCTAAGACTACCTGCATATCATGCACACCTAAACCCTACAGAGCTCGTGGGGGCTAAAGTCAAAGGACAAGTTGCCCAACAGAACAGGACATTTAACATGAATGATGTTGAAGTGTTGACACGTGAGTACCTTTCAGAAATAGACATTCAGTTTTGGAAGAAGTGTGTTGAACATGTGCTCCCGGAAGAATTACAGTACTGACAATGAGACTGATTACAATGTGTCCAGCCAGTAATTATTATCAACCTCTTTGAATCGACAATGTCGGAATGACTAATATAATCTTTTGTGGATTTACTGATTAGCGGACTTGGATGAATTAGCGTATCTTTATCAAAACAATTGAGTGTGCATACAATGAAAACAAATTCATTTCAATATTCAAATGCTTTAAGCAACCGAAATTGGTGTAACATTCTGGTCTAATGGTGACCGACGAGCTGTACTAACTGTTGTATATTGGTGGCATGTTTGCGATTGTATAAAAGAGCAACACAAACAATCAATTGATATATCAAGCATAGGAACATAATACGACGAGAAATTAAGTTGTGTACCGTAAAATCTTAAATTTAATGCCATTTTTTTTGTTGCAATGGTCCTAAAAGATCAAAGATATTCGCCAATGTGCAACATTCTTAACATCTATGTACCATATCAATGGTTTATCGTCATTGATGTTACAAAGCTGCATGCGAAAAAGCATTTGGATATGACATGCAGTTTTGTAGAAAATTGCTTCGGATCTTGTTCATGAATTATAAGATGGACTCTATCATCTAAATCTTGTGTTATTGTTATAGAATTCACAGATGGTTGTCAAAGAAGAATCCGACTCAAGGCGCAATACTCTAAACACATTTGCGTGGGACTAGTGCAGTGTTTTCATCTTGGGAACAAACTTCAATGTGTCACATCTTAAGTTTGACACAAACAAACAAAACAAACAGAAATCTTAACAAGAACATACTGGTCCGTAGAGGAGGAAGTGATTTACACACGCTTTTCTCTGGGTAGTATGGATCGGCCGGTAGTACGGTAGTCACCGTGAAAGTATACAGAGTTGCAGACTTGAGGCCAGACACCTGACCTCCGTTGACCGTGGTATAGTCAAGCCTTCCGTCATTAGGGGTCCAAGCCATCCTGTAGAAAACATAGGTGTCTGGATTTTGTTCCTCCCAGGTGAAGGTCACAGTTGTTAGACTGACAAGGGTAGATAACACATTGACCTTCAGGTCAGACACTGAAATTAGACCATGTAAGCTCGTGAGTAGAAATATGCGATAACATTGCTTAAATGCGACTGATCAGAAATAATAATAACATTGAAGGAAGGTCATATTGTAGACCTGTATGATTGTACTGAAATGTAACCACAAATAATTTATATTATTGTCAACTTTCGCTTCTGTTAACTTGTTTCATTACAAAATGCGTCGACTATCAATTGTGTTCTCAACTCTTTTTTGTTTGTTTTTGCTTAGATGTTTGCCTCACTAGTTTCTACTGGCGGAGGCGCGCCATTTTCCACACCAGACCGTAGTCCATTGGGCGATATCAGGACGCATAAACCAGTACTTGGATGCATGTGTGCATCTGTATGTACCTATGCTAGGTTTGTGCGCCCTCAGAAGCTAGCCCAACCAAAGTGCAATGGAAGGGCCTCACAATGAGGGCGCGTGTGAAAGTTGTGCAAAAGTGTGACTGTAGGACAGAGTCAAATGAAACAGAGTGAGGGAAGAGGAGAGAGAGAAGGGGAAGAGTGGCCCCCAGGGTGAGCACCTATTGTTCTCAACTCTTGATTTCTGGTGTCTGTTATACATGGTTTCGTTGACCAGGTTATTTTGTTGTCCAGCACATATTTCATTATCAGTTGACACTATCACAGCTCGTTATACACATTGTCCAGTCTCAAAATAGAGCCACTCAGATAGCGCTGAGTTTTTCCATTAGAAGCTACTGTTATGTCGTTCATCTGTCATATCTGTACACGAGTTTTCAATTATGATCTTTGAGGCAAATGTCTTGGATTACTCTTTTTTTAGCTAAGGGGAATAACTCAAAATATCCTATCGATTTCACCGGTGCCTAATCCAAGATGTTAAATTGTACAAGGCGTGTTCAAATGAAACCGCTCCTAACTGCACCAAGTGAACATACGTATGATGCGCACGATAACGTCACTTCTGATGTAAACAGCTCATACCAACCGTCAAGTTTGAAAAATGTCATTATCCTCCGACTCATAGTTTCCTCAGCAGACAGTTGAAAACATGGCGGGTGTGATAAGGAATTCTTCCAGAGTTGATTAGCAAGCGGGTATTCGGTTTCTAACAGCTGACGGACGTCAACCGGTTGACATTCATCGCAGAATGCAGGCAGTGTTTGGTGGCAAAAGCGCGTTGAAGACAACAGTGAAGCACTGAACAACGATATTTAAAGAAGGACGTGAGTTAACGTAAGATGTTCAGAGACCAGGTCAGGGGCATATTGTTGCGTCAAAAGATGTCATTGCTTACGTTCGACACACTTCTGTCCCCATACACTGCCTGCATTATGCGATGCATGCCAACTGGTCGACGTCCTTCAGCTGTTAGAAACCAAATCACCGCTCGCTGATTAACTATGGAAGGATTCCGTATCACACCCGCCATGTTTTCAACGGTTTCCTGTGGAAATTCTGAGTCGGAGGATAAAGAAATTTAGCAAACTTGTTGGTTGGTACATGGCCATGGTTGGTATGTGCTCTTTACATCAGAAGTGACGTCATTATGCTCATCGTACCTATGTTCACTTGGTGCAGTAAGGTCTTGTTTCATTTGAATACGCCTCGTATATACAGTGTGTGGCCATTGAAATGCACATGTAAAGGTGTGACAAGGCAGTTTTATAGACGTAACCACATTTTACAATACAAGAACAAATAGTAGGAGAGATATGAGTATATAAAAATGGACCAATATTTGGAATGTTTTCAAAAGTGGTAGTGTGTTATTTTCTAGGAATAAGGTAATATAAATACTCATAGGAATTGTTTGAATGTTTGCACGTGTCAAGAAGACACTATCGGAAGATAAATAAACATGAAAAACACTGTATGTGATTTAAGGGAGCGGAGATATTGCTTGTTATATAATATGATGTAGCATGGTCCTTCTGTGAATGTGAAAATGTAATTTACATGCAGACAAAGTGTAAGAAAGTTAAAAAAAAAATTGAAACATTGCGCAAATATGCGCAAATCAATAAACATTTTGTTAATGAAGAATGTAATTCCTTTATCCATCTCGACACAAGCATATATAAAATTATTGGGTCGCTGTGGTCGAGTGATAAGGCACTCACCTCTCGAAGCGATGAACGGAAACGGTGGGTGATCGCATCACGCAAGCTACAAGCGTTCCCTAACCTCGGGAGAGGTGTGGCCAGAGTGCCTTCATCCTGAGTTAATTCTTCTTCTTCTTCTTCTTCGTACGCAGTCAGACAGTAACCATTATTTTTTCGAAAAAAGCGGCGGTCATCCTGAGGCTCTCGCCACTGCCATAGAGCTTGTCTTGCAGTTCCACTGGTGATGGCCACATCTCTCTGATCCTCGTATGTCGGGCAGTTCTGCAGCAGATGTTCAGCGGTTATTTTGCCAGTACCGCACGGGCATTCGTCGGTACCACCTATCTTCAATTTGTTGAATAGGTGGTACCTCAGTCTATTGTGGCCAGTGCGAAGTCTGAAGACAACGACCTGCTCTTTTCGGTTCAACTGGAAATAGGCATCGTTTTTGGTGTAACCAGTATGTTCGGTTTCCCATTTGGTCATGTATCTGGCTTTAATAAGCCGTTTTGACTCTTCGTACGTCATACTAGTATCTGTTTGTGGTAGTCTTGCACCTTCTTTTGCCAGTCTGTCTGCCTCCTCGTTGCCATGGATGTTGCAGTGCGATGGGACCCACTGTACCACTACCCTTTTTGGTGCGGACTGCTGGCACAGTTTGCAGAGTGCTGCTCTTAAGTCACAAAACTCAGTGTTTTTCTGGCTTTTTAGCGCTGTGACTACGGCGAGAGCATCTGTAAGCAGGACTATATGGCTTTCATTTTCATTGTGTGTCACCATTTCTTCCACTGCCGCCCTCAGTGCCTCCGCCTCCGCTCTGAAATTGCTTGTGTACTTACCAGTAGCGAATGACAGTGTTATTTTTCTGCCATTTGGTAGGTTCAGGAATCCTCCTGCCCCTCCGTTCTGTGTAGTGTTTGTTACAGAACCGTCGGTGTGTGCATGGGTCCAGTCCATGCTTGGGTAGGTTTTCGATATGAAGCTTAGGGTAGAATCTCTCCTTTCTTTTTCAGTCTGGCAGTTTTTGTTTCCAATACCTGGTATATTTTCTACCACCTCTGGAAATATATCCTGCCTCCAGGTAGGTTTTCGTACAGCAGTGATGGGTTTTGGTGTTGTTAGTGCGTTTATGGGATCTTCGTGCATCTTTGCTTTGGCTATTTCTGCAAAGTTTCTCCGCTTTAGTTTCCCATTTTCCAAATTGTTTAGTCTCTGGTGCATTGGATGGTCAGTCAATCTTCTGAGTTTCTCTGACTGCAGCTGGGCTCTGCAATCTCTTCTATCGGTCATGGATTGCAGTTTTGTAATCTTTTCAAGTTCTACAATTGGCGTTGACTTCATGCCTCCTGTTATAACTCTCATGGCTTGGTTTTGAAGTTTGCAAACTTTATCGAAGTTCGCCTTTGCTGCTGTTGTCCCTGCCGCAATGCCATACTCGAGAACTGGTCTCACTCTTCCAGTGTACAGTTTCTTTAGTATGCCTTCGTCTGCTCCCCAGCTTGTGCCAGCAAGTTTCCTCATGATTGCCATTCTTTCTCTGGCTCTCATTCGGTTTCTCTCGATCTGACTTTTCCATGTCATGCGCCGATCAAATGTGACTCCCAGATAGGTTGGGTTGTCGTTTTGCTGCAGGAATTTGCCATTTAGACTTAATTTGGTATTTTGGGGTTTTATTGAAAGCGAGAATATTGTGCATGTGGTTTTCTCCTCGTTTATTTTGACCAGCCATGAGTTCGCCCACTCTTCCAGCGATGTTAGGGCCTGCTGCATCCGATTTCTTGCTATGGTCAGATTCTTTTCAGAGGTCCACATAGCCAGATCGTCTGCAAACATTGAGCTATGTACTCTCCTTGGTATATTCTCTGTAATGTCGTTTATATATACCAGGAAGAGTGTGGGTGACAATACTCCCCCTTGGGGTACTCCCTGCTCGAGTGTCACCTTTTTGCTCATCTGCCCTTGTACTTTGACTCTGGCCGTTCTTTGTTTGAGGTAGTGGTTGATCCACTTGTACATTTTCCCACAAACATCACTTCTTCTTAGCTTGACTCTAAGTCCGTCTTTCCAGACTTTGTCAAATGCCTTTTCCAGATCCACCCAAACAGCTACTGTGTGTTTCTGTGCCTGGTAGGCATCTTCTATTTCCTGGGCTATGAGGATGACCTGGTCCTCAGTGGATCTGTGCTGTCTAAAGCCGGCTTGCTGTGGAATTAGCATTCGTTTTTCTTCCAGGTGCCACATCAGTCTGGTGTTGCGTCTTTCCATGCCTGGGGTACAGCTTTGGTTTAGGACCGATAGCAGTTTCCTCTTCGCTGTTTGGCCCAGCCCCATCAGCATTTCGTTTGTTATCCCGTCTTTTCCGGGACCTGAGTTAATTCAATCGTTTTGACTTATGTTTACCACTGGTTCAAAGTAGCTCGGGAACAGAAAGGCAGCTTGATATCCAACGCAGTTACTTCCTCACTATAACCCAAATACAGCGCAGTTCTTCCTCACTATAACCCAAATACAGCGCAGTTACTTCCTCACTATAACCCAAATACAGCGCAGTTACTTCCTCACTATAACCCAAATACAGCGCAGTTCTTCCTCACTATAACCCAAATACAGCGCAGTTACTTCCTCACTATAACCAAAATACAGCGCAGTTACTTCCTCACTATAACCCGAACACAGCGCAGTTACTTCCTCACTATAACCCAAATACAGCGCAGTTACTTCCTCACTATAACCCGAACACAGCGCAGTTACTTCCTCACTATAACCCAAATACAGCGCAGTTACTTCCTCACTATAACCCAAATACAGCGCAGTTACACCATCAAACCAAAAACTGTCTGATGATGTTGCCATCACCGCTTGCCGTGAGTAACTGACTGATAAAGTTATGAATAAATGATTCTGAAGAATTTATTTAATTGTCATCATAATCATCATCAAGTGCTCTGCGGGTTGCATTGGCGATCGTGGACCTCCACTTCCTCATGTCGAGGATGCCGTTTATCAGTTCCGCACTTGATTGCCTCCCATGCCTCTAAGATGTTTATTTTGTATCTCTGTCCATCATCCCTGCGATTCTGCCCGTTGTCACTGTGTGTTTCAACCCGTTTCATCTCATGACAGCCTGAAAAATGATGACTGCACTGTCCTATATTGTGTTATAAACTGTCTTTGTGTCTGTGCCTCCACAAAAAATCGTGTTATAAACTTTCTTTGTGTCTGTGCCTCCACAAAAATCGTGTTATAAACTTTCTTTGTGTCTGTGCCTCCACAAAAATCGTGTTATAAACTTTCTTTGTGTCTGTGCCTCCACAAAAATCGTTTTATAAACTTTCTTTGTGTCTGTGCCTCCACAAAAAATCGTGTTATAAACTTTCTTTGTGTCTGTGCCTCCACAAAAAATCGTGTTATAAACTTTCTTTTTCTCTGTGCCTCCACAAAAATCGTGTTATAAACTTTCTTTGTGTCTGTGCCTCCACAAAAAAATGTGTTATAAACTTTCTTTGTGTCTGTGCCTCCACAAAAATTGTGATATAAACTTTCTTTGTGTCTGTGCCTCCACAAAAATCGTGATATAAACTTTCTTTGTGTCTGTGCCTCCACAAAAATCGTGATATAAACTTTCTTCGTGTCTGTGCCTCCACAAAAATCGTGTTAAAAACTTTCTTCGTGTCTGTGCCTCCACAAAAATCGTGCTATAAACTTTCTTCGTGTCTGTGCCTCCACAAAAATCGTGCTATAAACTTTCTTCGTGTCTGTGCCTCCACAAAAATCGTGTTATAAACTTTCTTTGTGTCTGTGCCTCCACAAAAATCGTGCTATAAACTTTCTTCGTGTCTGTGCCTCCACAAAAATCGTGTTATAAACTTTCTTTGTGTCTGTGCCTCCACAAAAATCGTGCTATAAACTTTCTTCGTGTCTGTGCCTCCACAGAAATCGTGTTAAAAACTTTCTTCGTGTCTGTGCCTCCACAAAAATCGTGCTATAAACTTTCTTCGTGTCTGTGCCTCCAGAAAAATCGTGCTATAAACTTTCTTCGTGTCTGTGCCTCCACAAAAATCGTGTTATAAACTTTCTTTGTGTCTGTGCCTCCACAAAAATCGTGCTATAAACTTTCTTCGTGTCTGTGCCTCCACAAAAATCGTGTTATAAACTTTCTTCGTGTCTGTGCCTCCACAAAAATCGTGCTATAAACTTTCTTCGTGTCTGTGCCTCCACAAAAATCGTGCTATAAACTTTCTTTGTGTCTGTGCCTCCACAAAAATCGTGTTATAAACTTTCTTCGTGTCTGTGCCTCCACACAAATCGTGTTAAAAACTTTCTTCGTGTCTGTGCCTCCACACAAATCGTGCTATAAACTTTCTTCGTGTCTGTGCCTCCACAAAAATCGTGCTATAAACTTTCTTCGTGTCTGTGCCTCCACAAAAATCGTGCTATAAACTTTCTTCGTGTCTGTGCCTCCACAAAAATCGTGTTATAAACTTTCTTCGTGTCTGTGCCTCCACAAAAATCGTGTTATAAACTTTCTTCGTGTCTGTGCCTCCACAAAAATCGTGCTATAAACTTTCTTCGTGTCTGTGCCTCCACAAAAATCGTGCTATAAACTTTCTTCGTGTCTGTGCCTCCACAAAAATCGTGTTATAAACTTTGTTTGTGTCTGTGCCTCCACAAAAATCGTGTTATAAACTTTCTTTGTGTCTGTGCCTCCACAAAAATCGTGTTATAAACTTTCTTTGTGTCTGTGCCTCCACAAAAAAATGTGTTATAAACTTTCTTTGTGTCTGTGCCTCCACAAAAATTGTGATATAAACTTTCTTCGTGTCTGTGCCTCCACAAAAATCGTGCTATAAACTTTCTTCGTGTCTGTGCCTCCACAAAAATCGTGCTATAAACTTTCTTCGTGTCTGTGCCTCCACAAAAATCGTGCTATAAACTTTCTTTGTGTCTGTGCCTCCACAAAAATCGTGTTATAAACTTTCTTTGTGTCTGTGACTCCACAAAAATCGTGCTATAAACTTTCTTCATGTCTGTGCCTCCACAAAAATCGTGCTATAAACTTTCTTCGTGTCTGTGCCTCCACACAAATCGTGTTATAAACTTTGTTTGTGTCTGTGCCTCCACACAAATCGTGTTATAAACTTTCTTCGTGTCTGTGCCTCCACAAAAATCGTGTTATAAACTTTCTTTGTGTCTGTGCCTCCACAAAAAATTGTGTTATAAACTTTCTTCGTGTCTGTGCCTCCACAAAAATCGTGCTATAAACTTTCTTCGTGTCTGTGCCTCCACAAAAATCGTGCTATAAACTTTCTTTGTGTCTGTGCCTCCACAAAAATCGTGCTATAAACTTTCTTCGTGTCTGTGCCTCCACAAAAATCGTGTTATAAACTTTCTTCGTGTCTGTGCCTCCACAAAAATCGTGTTATAAACTTTCTTCGTGTCTGTGCCTCCACAAAAATCGTGCTATAAACTTTCTTCGTGTCTGTGCCTCCACAAAAATCGTGTTATAAACTTTCTTCGTGTCTGTGCCTCCACAAAAATCGTGCTATAAACTTTCTTCGTGTCTGTGCCTCCACAAAAATCGTGCTATAAACTTTCTTCGTGTCTGTGCCTCCACAAAAATCGTGTTATAAACTTTCTTCGTGTCTGTGCCTCCACAAAAATCGTGTTATAAACTTTCTTCGTGTCTGTGCCTCCACAAAAATCGTGTTATAAACTTTCTTTGTGTCTGTGCCTCCACAAAAATCGTGTTATAAACTTTCTTTGTGTCTGTGCCTCCACAAAAATCGTGTTATAAACTTTCTTTGTGTCTGTGCCTCCACAAAAATCGTGTTATAAACTTTCTTTGTGTCTGTGCCTCCACAAAAATCGTGTTATAAACCTTTTTTGCAGTCCATGAAATTGTCAATACTCTTCTGTAAAATCACATTTCCGTTGCCTCAAATTACCTATGTACTTGCCTGCTCATTGTTCATTACTTGCTACCATATGTCAGTACTAGCTGTACGCAGCATCTAGAAACTATCGTTCTTTATTTCAATGATAAGGTTTTGTTGCGCAAGATTCAAGTTCTACTGACTTGGTAAGCACTGGTACATGACACTGTCGAAGTAGATAGTTGATGTATTACACTGACAGGTGAATGCTGGGCCAATCCACTCGTTGAATACTTCGCAGCCAATGTTGACATCACAGTTTTCGCCATAGAGTGGTTCTGTTAGAGAACAACCAAGTATGTTTGTTATTGACAATGATCTCAAAGACAAGTATTTTTAAAAAACTTAACTTAGCTTAACTTAACGTCTTTATACGTTTAGGAGAATCTACAGAGAATCTACAACCAATTTATTTTACATTTCCTTGATCTAAATACTTTGCGCATCCAATCTATTCTTGAATGCATTAATTGTCCTGGAGTCCACTATTTCCGGTGGCAATGCATTCCAAGCAGTCATCACTCTCAGATTAAAAAAAAATATTACCTAATATCTCATCTAGACCTTTCTTTAATTAATTTGCAGCTGTGCTCTTTTGTTTTGGTGGGTGGTTGTATTTTGAACAAATAAAACTCGTTATATTCAAATTTACCATTTTCTTTTATTATCTTATAAATATATGTTAAGTCACCTCGAACTCTTCTCTCTTCTAGACACTATAGGCCGGTTTTTCTGAGTCTTTCCTCATAACTGTAATTCTGGAATCACACTATCAGCTTTGTCGCTCTGTTTTGTATCCTTTCCAGCATGTTTATATTGTAACAGTTCCCGCCGGAGCGGAGAGTTTAGGACAGGGGTGATGTGGTTGCTGATAACAAAGGTACCTGTCAAGGTCACTCACCGCCTCAACAAAGGAGAACAGAATTGGGGCAAAGAATGTGGACAGGTAGGAGCTGACCACTGGCCTTCCGATCTGGGTAGGGGGAGAATGAGTGACAGACGAATTGGCAGCGGAGCTTGCTGCGATAGATGAGTGACAGGTGTGCAAAGTATTTCGTTCCAATAAGACTGAATAGAGCCATCCCCTGAGATCCATTGGTCAAGCTCTGACTTTGCTTGAGTGCATATAACTCGAGACAAAGTTTAGCTCAGGAGGCTGGATGGAGAGGAGGCTGGATAGAGAGATGAGAGAGAGAGAGAGAGAGAGAGAGAGAGAGAGAAAGAGACTGAATTTAGATATAGGAGTCTGTTTAGCTCACCGACTTAGATAGAGGAGCGATTGATAGACTGTTGTACGAATGTTAGTGATAGAACAGGTTCGCCCAAATAGGTGTGTAAGTTTTGTATTAATAGATAATCTGAACGTGAGTTGTAAGCAGGACACCTTGTGAACGAGGTATGTCCAGATCGCCCGCCTGAGGGGATTTGAGCGAGGAACAGTTTTTGAGGGTGTGTTGAGGGAGCAGATCTGAGGTGTGTGTGTAGCAATATAACTGGGTAATGATAGTTGGGAATTCCATCAAGAGCTAATGCTTAAAATTTCCGCTTAAATATAATATAGGAATATTTAGTTAAGATGATATGTATTGTATTGTGTTTGTAATTTCACTACTCATTTTTCTGATATGAATATTATATAATAAATATGCCACCTGCTGTGTGCTATATTATTTGCAGTGTGTGGTCAGGAACGATGTGGATGAGTGTGATAATGTTCCAAGTTAGAAAAACGGCCAGGGCAAACAGTGAGGTCTGTTACACATTATCTCCTCCCACGATAAGGACTCCACACCTGTACACAGTACTTCAATCTAGGTCTAACTAAAGCTTTATACAGTTTCACTATCACTTCCTTGCTTCTATATTTAATATTTCTTTTTATTATACCTTACATTGCTATTTACCTTTTCACTGCTACCTGGACCTGCTCACTCACGTTACCTTATACTCTTTTATAACCCTCAGGATTATTTCCTTTTCTATCTTCCTAATATTGTTCTCGCCATTCTGTAATTATGTTCCATATTCGATCTACCCATGTGGATGACTATACATGTATCTACATTAAACTCAATTTGCCTGCTTTCTGATTAATGCCGAATTTGTATGTAAATTCGACGTCAAAATATATACTTCTGCTGTAGATGAGACACTCCTGGATAGTTTTGTGTCATCCGCGAATTTTGCAATTATGAATCAAATATCAATGTCAAAATCGTTTATATATATATATATATATATATATATATATATATATATATATATATATATATATATATATATATATATACTTCACACATATATATACACCACATCTTATTTATGCCCACACTTTCTATCAAATGCCTTTGCAAAATTTAGATAAATAACATATCCTGGCTTTCCTTTATCTATAATTTTGGTAACCTCCTCCATGAATTCTAATAGATTTGTTAAGCATGATCTCTCTCTAGTAAACTCATGCTGACTATCCTTGATTAGATTAAATTTGTCTAAATGCTTTACAATGTTGTCTTTGATTATTGACTCTAACAATTTACAGACTATGCTCGTTAAACTCACCCGTCTATAATTCCCTGGATAGGATATTTTGCCATTTTTGAACAAGGGAATCACTCCTGCATCGTTCCAATCCCGTGGAACAATCCCTTTTGTAAATGATTGAGAACATAATATAGCCAATGGTTTTGCTAGTTGGTCTCTAATTTCATATAGTAATTTTGGATGAATACCATCTTGATCTGGACATTTGTCCACTTTCAACCCCTCGAATTCGTTGAAAACTTTTCCTCTGTAATACAGATTGATCTTAATCCCGCTGTATCCATGTCTCTTTGAACGATATCTATAGGGTCTGGGATCTTGGAGCAGTCCTCTTTTGTGTAGACTGTGCCAAAGTACTGATTGAGCAGATTAGCTGCCTCCCTATTCTCACTTATTATTTTCCCTGTACTCTCTATGAGAGGGCCTACTTTGTCTTTCGTACTTTGTTTATTTCTAACATAAGAGAAGAAGCTTTTCTATCAGTCTTGATCCTCAGAGCAAGTTTTTTTTCGAAGTCTATTTTTGCTGTTTTATTTAACTTTCTGAGCTAGGTTCTGCTTGTTCAAATATTTTAAATATGTTTCTTTTGATTTACCTGCCTCTATATATTTTATCCATGCTTTATTTTTAGCTCTTCTATATTTAACTACAAATCTAGTTATCCACTTTATCCTCTTTTAGCGTTTCTAGAACTGTTATAAAACTCTCCCACTCCTGTTCAACATCTGTTCCTCCGACAATATCTTTCCAGATTATGTGACTCGCTGCCTCTTTCATCCTCTTAACATCTGCCTTATAGTAGTTGTATGTTCGTGTGTTTATGTTTACTTCTTTCCCTGCAATAAGATCCCAACGGATGATTTGATTGTCACTTTAGCCAAACAGTTCCCCAACGGAAACGTTTTCAATCATATTTTCCTCTATAGTAAAAACTAAGTCGAGTGTGTTTTTGCCTCTGGTGGCTGCATCTTTAAAATTTCCTCAGTTTTCTCTTGTTTCCCTTCTATTTTCATCTGCCTCTTTCCTATCTCCTCCAACCTCTTCTTATTTGTCCTTATAAAGTTCAGGTGCATAGGAAGATCAATTTCGATAGTGATCTCGAATTATGACGAAAAAGTCAATGGTTGACACATATTATAGAGACTGGTTGGTATATACTCAATGGTTGACACATATTATAGAGACTGGTTGGTATATAGTCAATGGTTGATAAATATTATAGAGACTGGTTGGTATATAGTCAATGGTTGACAAATATTATAGAGACTGGTTGGTATATTCACAAACTGCTGCCGAGGTATGCTTTTTTTTCTTCTTTTTTTTTAACTTTGAAATTCTTTAAAAACTATAGGTTCACTTGATTCAATAATAATTGCAAAAATAATAATTAATAAAATTCCAAGATAATTCAGAAGACCATCTAAAATCTCCTGTTGCCTATGAAGAAAAAGAAATGGGTTACCAAATGCTCTAGAAGAACATACGAACAAAGAACTCTACTGCAGAATGGTCTTACAAGGCGACATTGCTTTTATTTATACGCTGGCAGAAAGGAATCTTTCTTTCAGAAGAGATGAAGCAAAGTTTGGTTCATTTAGAAATGGAAACGCCTTGGCGGTTAACATCAAGTGATTAAGCTGGCCAGTCCATTCTGTTGGCATGTTCTTGCTGGAGAAAATCATTAACAACACACGAACATTTGTGGGGCTTCGTGGGACGATCAGCAAGAACTAATCATCCACCAGGTGGTGACCTAAGCCAATTGTTTCAAAATGAAACTCACAATCTGGTGTTCAAATTACAGAATAACAACGTGAGCAGAATTCCGAAAAGAAGGGTGTGCCCAGTTAATCAGCAATTTCTCCCAGACCGGTTCGTTCATCTTTAAAAAACTTTCAATCTATGGACAAGTCGATAAAGTTACATATTTTTGTAAAACATTCAACATGTATTTAAAGTTGTCTCAGTGCTAGTTAACTGTCTGAGAAATGTTGCACGAATATATTGTACACACCTGTTTCTGGACGAATTAAAAATCCAAGTATTCTACATGCAAACTTTATTAAATATTTCACTCATAATTAAGATCTAATTGTTATGGCTGTTTTGAATGACCACGATAGTAATGAGATATATATATACTTACTACTAACGCACTGACCAAGCGTGCTGTTATAGTAATTAATTGCCTGGTCACACTGACATATCCATGACCCATTCGTGTTAAGACACTCAAAATATGGCTGACAACCCGTTGCAGCATTGCATGATTCGTTGTACGAAGGTACTGTAAAAAATTTAATATTTTAGTATATTTCAGAGTTTAATAGAAGCGTATTTCTTGCAATAATGTGCACTGCATATCACAATAGTTTCATCAAATATGAATGAATGATATTAGTTTCTTTCTGGCTAATTGAAATGCTATCGTAAGCGTATGTGTAGGGCACACCTCTCCCAGTCGTTCCCCACTAAGTTAGCCTTATCGCTTCATTGCCTCACGAGCTAAAGGGACTAAATTAGAGAATGAATTGAATACTGTTTTTATTAAAACCTTCTCTCTTTCTGCATATTGCGATCTCATTTTGTTTTCTCCAAGTTTTGTACAGATAACTGCCTTTCTCCGTGTGGATTCTTAAACTCTCATGATAGTGGAAGGAATAAGTGTACTGCCGTGTACACTATCATTAACACACATCAATGTCCTAACAGGCGCACAATGTGATGTGCTGAGCTGACAACTTAATCTGCACACACAAACGCTGCAGAAACAACCTCTCCAGGTGTACATAACGCTTTAGTGCAGACCTTCTGCAAGGGAAGCCAACTGTAGTGATGCTTCCACGCTTCTAAAAGAGGGGGAAGGGGAGGAAATGACGATGATTACATGTTACAGTGTTCCATTCAGTTGCTCATTTGTCCATCAGTTTGCGCGAGTGAGCTGCCTGGAGAGTGTAAGTCGTCGTTCTTGGACCAAGTCCGTTGTTGGTCTCTCATTACAATCAACTACAACTTTAACCCGCGAGATATGTGAATTCTATTGCAGCGCTGTTGTATTATTATATGCAGGATATGTTCTAATATACATTGGACTTGTTTCTCCTACTTCTTACATCCTTGGTCATTGACTGGTGTAGGGGTTAGTGACTATCACGTCTGATGGTGTCCTTAAAGGCAGCAACACACCCCCTCTATGTCACCCAGTCCGCATCTAATCTACGTACGGTGCCCTTAGCTTTGAACTAGGATTTATATTTTAGCATCTACAGTTCAAGGCGAAGTTGTCTTTGGTCGGCCCCGCATTCTCCTTTTCCCTGGGGCCCATACCGGGACAGTTCTAGTGATGGTATCAGGTTCTGTTCTTAAGACGCGACAGATCCAATTCCAGCGCCGAACTAGCTCCAGCCTTGCTTTCTGGCCCTAAATGCTCCTAACCTTGAAACAGTTCTGGCACTAAATGCTCCTAACCTTGAAACAGTTCTGGCACTTAATGCTCCTAACCTTGAAACAGTTCTGGCACTAAATGCTCCTAACGTTGAAACAGTTCTGGCACTAAATGCTCCTAACCTTGAAACAGTTGTGAAAGAGTTTTAATAAACATAAACATAAAACAAATTTGAATAAAATTGTGTATCAATTTCTTGAAATTAATGCTGACTACCACTTACATTTACAGAGTGTTCCGTTAGGGTCAGTGGCGTCCTTAATATAACCAGGAGTACATCCACACGTCAATGAAGGTAAGCAGGTCAACTGAGGCTGTGTGCATTTGGAAGTGTCATTCCTAGAACATGGATCGCCGTATGAAGCCTCCACCTGTGCACGAAGAAAAGGAAGAAAAGGAGAGGAGGCAGGTGTGTGGATTTGGGGAGGTGCGAATAATTTGTTGGTCCAATTACCAGAGTAATAGAAACGAGAGAAATTGCGTTTAATTAGCATCATCAGAGTGTTCGGTATAAATTTGAACGACATATCTTAATTTCAGAAAGAATACTTGAATTCTGGTATTCAATCAGGCAACATTACCTGATGCCAGGTAGCCAAAAGCTGTTTGAATCTGAGTCTGTCTTTCACCGTGGAGTAGCCAAAAGCTGCTTGAATCTGTATCTGTCCACTCTGGAGTAGCCAAAAGCTGCTTGAATATGTGTCTGTCCTTCACCCTGGAGTAGCCAAAAGCTGCTTGAATCTGTGTCTGTCCATGACCCTGAAGTAGCCAAAAGAAAGACACCCTCCTCGTCCATCTATTGTCAGTCATGTGGACAACATGACTAGTTCAGCTGTACATTCGTACTGACACAGAGTCGACGGCATCCCAGAACTCTGTTTGGTCGCAGCTGTCGACTTTTCGGATATGGTCTATTAAGGAGATATTTAGGACTCTTGGTTACATTGCTATTTTGGTAATTCTGAGCTTCTCTGCGTCTGATTTGAACAGACTCCAGACCTCACAACCGGACACCATTGCTGGTATAACTATGCTATTGAAGGCCTGAGCCCTGGCGTTTAACGTTTGTCATCTGCTGGAGTATTGGTTTAAGGCGGTTGAAGCTGAGCCAACCCGCCGCTTTCCTGCGCGAGATCTTATCTTATGTTATGGTTGTTGTTGATTTCCTGGTCTACAAAGACTTACGAGATTCTCGATGTGCTCATCTTCCAATCACAGCTCCCTTGAAAGAGGGCAGAAAGAGTTCAATAGAAATTGAGTCTTCTCATAAAGAATGGTGTGTTCAATTTAAAAGAAATTGCTGCCGTTCAAGATTGTTGTTTACACGAACCTGTCATACTCTGGTGTTCAAATAAATGAAGAACATTGTGATTAAATATTAATGATTTCACATTTTTGATTTTTTTTTATATGGTGGAATTTGATGTGAATCTTGAAATATGTTTAGTAGTGTATGTTAATGGCACAGTGCTATTCAGCTGTAAATTTCCACGTCAGTGATTTCCAGTTACTGTTGTGGTTAAATGCTTGTTGTCAAGGATTAGCTAGCTCCCTTGAGATGAATAAATATTTGTACATACATACATACACACATACGCCCATCCACCCATCTACCCGTCTCTCCAACCCGCTTAAACACCGACACACCCAAACAAGTCCACACGTACACATGCCTTACCCAGATTGGTGAGGCATTTTGGTCCCATGACCCCACATGAATTAAACCTAGTCAGCTTAATTCTAAAAATCCTGTGTTATAATTGTGATGTGGTTTTATAGACAATAGATTTTAAGCAACTGAGTTTGCTAGCCCCATGTTAACTTTCTTTATAATTATATGTATAATGAATTACATTTTCTACTTCCGTTTGTAAAAATTTCTAGAATATTTTAAAGGCCGTTTTTCCACAAACCTATTTCATTCTTGTTTTTGTAAAATATTCCCTTTCATCAAATCTTATTATTGGTCCCAGCAGTTCAGTCTTTAGTCTCGTCTCTTATTGATGTGCTATAGGGTTTACTACAGCCTCACTGAAGAACTGCGACATTGGTTGAGAGAACATTGCTGCTGATCGATTTGACTGACGTAGTAAAATTCCACTGGCATGGCACATATGGGGCAGACAAGAGTCACGGAAGCTGCAAGGAAACGAGCGACACGATAGGCGAGAGACGAGTTGCCTTTGTCTGACGGTCAGATGATGCGTCTCTGTCCTCAGTGTGGCAGGAGCTTCCGGGCTCGGATTGGTTTGATCAGCCACCTCCAAACTCGCCGTATGATTGATAGACGACAATGTGGTCCTCTTTGGAAACGATGGACAAACAACAGATAGGGTTTAACGTTTCTCTTGGTGAATCATTGTAGTTCTAAACATCGGGCACACGCACGAGGGGAAATACGCAAGCAACCTTCAATCAATCAATGTTCTTTAAGTACCATACACGGCACAGAAGACAGAAACCAGTGCTCTCCAGTTTGATCTGTGTGACGCCACTATTTTCAGTTCATGCGTGTTGTTGAAGCCCACACTGAAACCCTCTCTGACAATTGTTCTGCGGAGAATTTCTTTTGGTCTTCCTCTTTTCCTGCTGCCAGATGATGACCACATATATGCTTGCAGAAGGAGTCTGTTGCTATCCATTCTAAGAACATGCACAATGTATGGTCAACATTTTTTCTGATGAGTGATGAAACATATTATTGATTGGTAACTTCTATAATTGTTTTCTTGGTTATGAATTCCTCCCAGCTAATGTTCAACGGTTTTCTAAGACACTTATTCCCAAATGCATTTAATCTATTTTCCAATGCCTTTGTTATTTTCCAGCATTCACTCACATCCTTAGGTCAGTACTGGTAATACGTTGGAATTGAACAACCAGAGCTTTGTGTGCTCGCGCAGTGATTTGCCATATTATGTTAATAAACATATATTCTGGCTATTTTTTTACGCTTCGTCATTTATATTGGCTATATGAGGGCGTAGTGCCCACCCCAATCAGGATCTGGACGTGCATGTTCTACAACGTCGAACCACATATAGAACTTCAAATTACTGAACTCCAACCAATATCGATTGGTGGAAATTGGAACTAGAATAGTTTCATTACTTGGTTATTGATTAACTGTACCTTGTGGGGCATTTATTTTCTTTAGGATGATTATTGTTTCAGCATGGTGATCAAGATGCTGAAAAATGCATGAACTGTAGCGGACAAAGACCGAAAGCTGATTTCTAGCGTCAGGGCCAGCGACCCAGTGCTGTCAAGACACTTCTTCACATCCATATGGTGATCCTGGATAACAGAGTACAACGGAGCAGACTGGCTAAGGAGAGGGGATCGAAGAGAGAAAGCTAACCTGATAACCAAAAATGCTATGCTAAAGTCGGATGTGTGGGACCGAAAGGTGCGAATGTTAAGCTGTAAACTACGATACAACGCAATCCGTTCTGCGGACTACATCCTGCTACTTGCAAAGCCTTTTCCATGGCTTGGTAGTGGGAGATTGAGAACGCACAAAGAAGAAGAAGAAGTTGTAGCATTAACACTATTCATCCGCAGAACTTAATAATTAAACTGACTTGCTGCCATCACAGTATAAATAATTAGTGCCCCATAAAGGGTTAAGAGAGCCTGGTATAACAAACCATATGCCAGGTACCTTAGTGATCTTCTCTATGCCATTTATTGTCCCAGATCTCCCATGACAGACATTCTCAGAAGTTCAGTTGTCCCCTCTTGATCCCCCAAGTTAGCCTTATAAAAATATGTCTCATATTTTTCCTTTTGTGGCTACCTTACCACAACTGCATGCTCGACAATGAGTTCTTCTTCTTTTTCATTAGGCTCCACGTGAAGCATAGAACCATCGCTGAAGAATTATTTTATCATAATGTCTGAGCCGAAGTACTTTGTGTATTCATGCAGTTGTGGTTTATGTAGCAAATTGTTTTACACAATGAGGTTCCTAGCCTCAATGAGACATTGGATACGTTGCTTATATTATGTTCTTTCTGTGACACCCACTGAGCACCTTCCATATCTCCCAATGTATCGTTGTACATAACGCGTGCATAGATCAGTAGATATAGCAGATAATTCACAAAGCTGAGTGGTTTACCTGCTGAGTGTGCTCACCTTCGTTACCCTTAAGTGTAGCTGGTATGTGGGTGTGTGCCGTCTCATTAGGTTACTGCTTGTTGTCTGTTACCATTTTATACAGTTACTGCGTGCTGTCTGTAGCCATTTCATACACCTATATTAGACCATTTAATACAGCTGCAACATTTCTAGAACATAATGATTAGAAGTTTCGATGGGCATCTTAATGGATACCAACACTAGAGACCTAGAAATATACCAGACACAAACACTTTGCAAATCGTCATCAATAATCAACATCGTGAGATCAAATAGACGGAGGCGTACAAGACGATTTGAACTAAATAGTGATAAGCAAATAGCTGAGAAATCTGTGTATGCACACCTTCCTAGCATTAGATACAGAAGACAAGTGAACAGCATACAAGTTTAAATACAATTTATGGGAATTAGCAAACGGAGAGAGACTCGGGGGGACCAGAAGGGTGGTTACAGGTCGTGTTTGTGGCAATTAGACGCCATTGTTCTCTAGAAGAAAATCTTGAGCCGGTAGCACCACTGATGGGTACATCATCCTTCTTTCTTGTTCTCTCCTTCGGGAGCATGAGACGACAGCTGCCTTATTTTAACAGAATCTACACCAAAGCTTTAATGTACTACCAAATTGCTAGTTTTGGCGTGCTCTGTGTTTTACTTTGTAAGGTTGCTTGCCTCACACACAACCTCCATGTTAACATTTTACGACATTAATTTAAGGTTAAATAATTCAAATCTTACTACCCAAATAAGCATATTCGGACCCACACAAACTGGAGAGTTGATTGCCTATTTTATTTAATTGTGCCTATCTGACCACTGGAAGTACAACGTTAATAGATCGGCTGAAATATATAGAAGACAGGTAGGTCACTAACTGGGAAACGCTATCAGTTCCCACAAATATAATACACTTACTGAAGACACAAGAAACATTATCCAAGCAACAGTCATTGTCACAGAGAACGTAGACAACCTGTACATGTTGGCAGACTTTCTGCTGTCAGTGGACATTATAAGACCGACCTCATCGTTCGCTCCATCGATAGTTCGTATGGTAGATACAGGTGGCAGTCAAAATACGAGTTATCTGCAAGTCCTAGCAAACGAGCTGAGAGCTTGGGTTTTTGATTATGTATGAAGTTACTTAAATGTTATATCTTTGTGTAGATAGCAAAACACATATCTAGCTAGACAGTACGAAGTTATCTGATAAGTGGTGTGGTATTGCTTCATCAGAAAACAGTTTATCTTGTAAACAAACTTACAACAAAGGCAGATAACTCAAATACATTATTTAAAGATCTGCAAAATTAATGAACCTTTCGTAAAGCAATACTATTTTTATTATAACCATTATCGTAACAACGTGTATTGTCCATTGGTGAGATTCACCGCAAGGATTTATCGAGAAATTACATCAAACATTTAAATGGATTTTGATGTCTGACTTTGTTATTTTCTTGATGATGATGTTCGTCCATCACAAGTGATGAAGACCACTCTCTTTGTTCAGCAGTGTGGACAGGCTTTCCTTTTGCTGTGTCCATGATGTTCGTCTATCACAAGTGATGAAGACCACTCTCTTTGTTCAGCAGTGTGGACAGGCTTTCCTCTTGCTGTGTCCATGATGTTCGTCTATCAAAAGTGATGAAGACCACTCTCTTTGTTCAGCAGTGTGGACAGGCTTTCCTCTTGCTGTGTCCATGATGTTCGTCTATCACAAGTGATGAAGACCACTCTCTTTGTTCAGCAGTGTGGACAGGCTTTCCTTTTGCTGTGTCCATGATGTTCGTCTATCACAAGTGATGAAGACCACTCTCTTTGTTCAGCAGTGTGGACAGGCTTTCCTTTTGCTGTGTCCATGATGTTCGTCTATCACAAGTGATGAAGACCACTCTCTTTTTCAGCTGTGTGGACAGGCTTTCCTCTTGCTGTGTCCATGATGTTCGTCCATCACAAGTGATGAAGACCACTCTCTTGTTCAGCAGTGTAGACAGGCTTTCCTCTTGCTGTGTCCATGATGTTCGTCCATCACAAGTGATGAAGACCACTCTCTTTGTTCAGCAGTGTGGACAGTCTTTTCTCTAGCTGTGTCTGCTGAAATGGGTGACTTGCGCGGTGATTTGGATTAAAGTGAGCAAGAAACTGCACCTTTTGTCAGCCTCAATCTCCTGGTCCTTGCCAGTGGCAAGCTATTTATCGAGACTAGAGAAAGCACAAGATGCAGATTTTTCCTTAGGGTTTACTCCCGAAGCCTTTTCCGTAAACAATAATCCCGCAAGGTAGCGGAGGGGGAATGACATCTAACATTGTGTGTCGTGCCTTTCCCACAAGAGGTTGCAACTCAGCGTGTGAATGAGTTTGGCATCTCTTCCCCGGCTGTGTTCAGTCTATTATAATCGTGTCTAAATTTCACACCAAAATTGACTCTGTTTGCAGCTAGGGCGAAGGGCGCCAATCTGTTTGCAGCTAGCATGAAGGGCGCCAATCTCGTGAAGTTCAGCCGTATGAACTTGACAGTGAAATACGGCACAGGTCTGAGCGTAGTGCTATTTATATAGCCGATGTCCAGACCAGGATAATCGGATGGAAGAAATCACAAAAAACCGGTAGAATGAACCAGTCCAAATGGAAAACAACAACACGTTTCAGTGACCACAAGTGTAAGTCGTCGACTAGTGTGAATTCTAGGCAAATCCGTGGTCTGGCGGCATCCATAATAAACTAAAACAACAGAGCAATGTAGACCCACAGCCAGTTACGTTGTCATCTTTGTTGCTAACTGTTGTTTTCTTAATGTGAGTATGTCAACGTATTGAATAGTGCTTCTGTGATGTTTACTTTGATCAATTTCGATTTTTTTTTTTTGTTTTGTTGTTGTTGCTTTCGCCTTATTTATCTATTCTCCAAGGCGGTGTGCGTTGCACTGTGTTTTTATGTTGCGCCTGTCGGCCCAGTGCATCCGACTTCAGCCTGCATTTTATGTAAGGGTCTGCTTCCTCCTGCGTTTTCTAAGGGTTTGCTTCCCCGGGGTAATGGCCGGTGCTGTGATGGGGATCGAACCCAGCACCTTCGGGTTGTGAGCCGTGCCACTTAACAACTAGGCCACGCCGTCCCCCCAATTTCGATTTAAAAACAGATTAATCTGATGCAACATCTGATATTGGCCTAAGAAAACGCTGAATGAGGGTTAAAATGCAGGTTAACAAATAGAACAGTAACACAAAAAGGACAAGCACTTAGACCAATAAAGCTCTGCAAGAAGGAATGAGAAAATTAAAATATAAGAACATAAACTAGCAGTTGTTGAAAAACAATGAACCTAAAGTGGTAAAAAAACGCATAATCTAAATCTTAAGAAAATAATAATATTAAATAAAATAGAAATACAAAGAGAGTATAAATACTATAGTCCTTCCATATTTGATAAAAATTGATTCCCATCTGTGTACATCCAAGATACGACACGAGTTAAAATATCAATCAAGTCGAGATAAATATGTGCGTGATAGATTGAATATTATGAGGAAGTTATCAGCAGTCAACCAATATTAACTAGGTAAACCAAAAGTTATATGATGATGGATATCATCATTATATCAATGCATTGATATACATAGAAATGGGTCGCTATGTTCAAATCACGCAAGTTTCAAGCACCCATTGGTCTCAATGGAGGTTAGATCGGGCTACTAGTCCTATCAAAGACGGACGATAAACTAGCAGCTCCCGTGTACACTCTGTACACTTAAATGAACCCTCAGCAGTTGAACATCTAAAAACGTATGCTGTTATATCTGTTCGGGCAAAAACATTCGGGGAAAATAAAAACATTACTTCTCAATATACCACTTTACCTTCACCAAACACCTAATAAACAATCCGTGTCCAAGTGTGATAATGGGAGCGGCGCGACACACAATCAATATCATTATTATCTTCTAGTTCTACTTGAAAATATTGTTTGTCTAGAACAGAACTCATTTGCTTATATGCTACCAGTGTCAACTATAGCAATCAGGTTCCCTTACACTTTCAAAGCTGGAATGTATCCAGAATGAAGGAATGCAAATGGTTCTGGTTGATCAAGAGATACCTCATATTGTGAGATTTGATGAATCTGGACCTGCGATAAACGGACAAACTACATCCAAGCCATCATTACACTTGACAGGGAATGCAGAGAGTGGTGCAATGGTGAAGTGGGGCTCATGGTTGAACAGTTATAAGTGATAACACTCTGGATGATGATGCGGACATATATGCCGTTGAATTGGGCTGCGTGGTTAGACATCTTGATGTCTCTGCTGAAATGAAAGGTAACGATCGGACAGAACTGAGTTCTACAAACATAACACCAACTTTTAGAATACGAATTGAGGTCAAACCGGTAATATCAGTTCTGCTGTGTATAAATAAGATCTCTTTAACAAGAGTTCTCATCGTATCAGACTTTCAATCTTCACTTCGAAAGGTGTAGGTGGGTTGATAACGACATGAGTGGATAGTAGATTGGCAGCGGCATGAGTGGATAGCAGACATAGAGTAGCTAAGCTTTGAGAAACCTGCGTGAATCTACTTCCTGGTCATGGTAGCAACGAGCTGACCTCGCCATTCTGAGGTAGATCAGCGACAGTCGGTCTCTTTGATGTTGACCCTATGTAACAGTTCCAGCAGGAGCAAGAGAGTTTAGGGCAGGGGTGATGTGATTGACGACTCAGAACAAAGGTACCTGAATCCGTGTCAAGGTCACTCACCGTCTCAACAAAGGAAAACGGAGTTGGGGGCGAAGAATGTGGACAAGTAGGAACTGGCCACTGGCATTTCGATTTGGTTAATGGGGGGTGAGTGACAGACGCGACGGCGCGGAGCTTGCTGCGATAGATGAGTGACAGGGGTTCAGAGTAATTCGTTCCAATAACGACTGAATAGAGCCATCCCCTTGAGATCCATTGGTCAGCTCTGATACTGCTGGAGAGTATATAAAACAGAGTCAAAGTTTAGCACAGCAGGCTGGATGGAGAGGGGAGGAGAGCGAGAGAGTGACTGTAGATAGGAGTTCGTTTAGCTCACCGATTTGATAGAGGAGCGATTGAGAGACTGTTGTAAGAATGTTAGTGATAGAACAGGATCGCTCAAATAGGTGTGTGAGTTTTGTATTAAAAGATAATCTGAACGTATGTTGTAAGCAGGACACATTGTGAACGAGGTATGTCCAGATCGCCAGCATGAGGTGATTTGAGTGAGGAGTAGTTTTTGATAAGGTGTATTGAGTCTGCAGTTAAAGAGATGTATGTGTGATGTGAGTAGGCAATAGAACTGGGTTTTGGATAGTTTGGAATTCCATTAATAGCTAATGCTTAAAATTTCCGTTTTAGTTAATATTTATATTAACATATGTATAATATAGAAATCATTTAGTTAAGATGATATGTATTGTATTTTTGTTGTAATTTCACTAATAATTTTTCTGGTATGAGTATTATATAATGAATATGCCATCTGTTGTGTACTATATTATTTGCAGTGTGTGGTCATGATGATGTGGATGAATGTGATAATGTTCTGAGTTAGAATAACCCTAGGGCAAACAGTGGGATCTGCTACACCCTACAATTGATGAAATGACAATTCTCGGACAATAATTTTGAAATGAATCGGGGATTGAGGAGAGGTGTGTGCGTGAGAGGACGAAGGAAGAGTGTGTACAACCAGAAGATTACTGGAACCATCAATATTAACACTCTTGGCTTTGTTCTGAGAGAAACTGACCACCTATGAGAAGTAATATGACTTTTATTCCCAACAGAACAAACCAAAACAGAGCCTTATTTACGTAACCCTTTCTTGTAGCTCTCTTTAGGGGAGAGGAGGTGAAGAATATAGAGATAAAGGGATATATATATATATATATATATATATATATATATATATATATATATATATATATAAATATATATATATATATATATTGCAGATGATATCGACGGGTTGGCGGGTTCAGAAGCAAAACTCCAGGAACGGGCCAGAAGACTCGATCAAACAGCTCTTGACTATTGTATGGAGATAAACGCTGGAAAGACAAAATGAATGACCAACGACGCCAAGGGCTTCAACAGCAGGATAAAAGCTAATGGTCAGGAACTCGAAGTGGTTGACCGTTTGAAATATCTAGGGTCAATTGTCAGTGATGAGGGATCAAAATGTGAGGTGTTGGCCAAAATAGCACAGACAATAGCGGCGCTTGCACGGCTTAAAATCTGGCAAGATAAACGGTTAGCACAAAGCACGAAAATCAGATGAATGCGTAGACTGGTCCTGTCAATATTCCTCTATGCTTGTGAGACATGGACAGTTACAGTTGACCTTCAACGAAGGATACAGGCCTTGGAGATGAGATGTTTCCGAAGAATTTTAAACGTCACGTACAAAGATCGAGTTACAAATGAGGAAATACGAGATAGAATTACAACAGCAATAGGGTCTTTTAAAGACCTCTTGACAACTGTCAAAAGAAGGAAACTCACTTGGTACGGTCACATATCGAGATCAAATGGTCTTGCAAATACGATCCTCCACGGAAAGGTGCACGGCAGACGACGAAGAGGCCGGCCCAAAAAGAGTTGGAAGGACAACATCAAAGAATGGACCAATCTCCGACCAGAAGAGTCACAGGCAGCGGCATCTGACAGAGAGGGGTGGCGTGGTATTGTGAGGATGTCTTCATGTGTGCCTCTATTAATATATATAAGTGTGTGTGTGTAGAGAGAGAGAGAGAGAGAGAGAGAGAGAGAATGACAGATATTTGAGACGTCACGTTGAGAATAAACGAGGGGAGAGTGGGGGAGGGGGGGGGGGGGAAGTGAGAGGAATAAGAAACAAGTGACATTGACTATTAATGTCCATTTCTGATCTGTAACGACCATTTTCTTATTGATGACATGGCACACTGACAAGTAATGTCAATCTCTGATCGTTAGCAGTTGTAACAGAGTTACAAGGCTCCAACTAGCCAGCGTCAGGGAAGACATGAAAATATCGTTCGTGGTACCCACGCATAACTTGAGAACCCTGAGATGAGATCAAAGAACAGGTCATTGTTAGATATTCTTAAACAATGCTCGCTGAAGACTGTCGTACGTTCCCATGGTTTTTATTGGAAAGCCTCCGACCTTTTAGGTCCCATAGAAGGTTAAAAAACAAGCTATCCTTCCTCTGGTAGTTCAAGCAAAATTGAGGTGAATGAACTTGTTGAGGCAAATAAACTGAAGACAAACAGAAGTCATTAGCCGAACCGGGGAGATGAGAATATATTTTTTAAGTTGGGGGATCAGGGTTTTGCGGGGCGATCAGAAAGAGCAGAAGAGAGAAGGCAACCGTGCAGTTAGTAGGTAGGATATAAACCTGGGCAGAAGCTAGGATAAACGACAGAACATTGCCAGTGATCAACTAGAATAGAGATACAGAAATAGAAGTCACAGAAGCAGACTAGCACTGGGAGAGAACCAGAGACTACTCAGGTGTAAGAATTTGTCTGGGTGTTATGTTCTGTTTGAGTCGTCGCTGACACATATGACACGTGACGTCGACTTCAAAGTCCCCGAGTGCCATTCGTCTGCATTCTCGTCAGAGGGCGACGTGTTGCTTCAGCACGAGGCTGTCGTCCCGGACAACACGTCGTTACACAGGTGTTACTCTTGGCCTGACAACCACAGTAACGGAACCACTGTAGTCTGTCATAGGCACGAGAACCGCTGCAGTCGCCGAGTTCCTGACTAGACGACGAAGAAGAATAACCAGCAGATCTAATTACTGTAAACATCTTCCTGACGTTAAGGCGAGACAAGAAGCTCAGAAGACACCTACGTTGTAGAAACTGAGAGGTGGGACAAAGACCACCAAAAGAGCGAGGTCAGAGATATAGGACTGAGAACAATTAGCTAGACAGGATTGTATCAACGCAAAGAGATAAAGACTGTGGATGGAACATTTGTTTGACTGACCAAGTGATAGAACACAGGGTTATTTTAATGCAAGAGAAATACCTGTGCTAATTACACAAAAATCTTGAAAGTCAATACAGTTAGAATTAGTAAGAGTTGGTTACGATAGAAAACGATCCACATGCCTAGTATTTTTTATTATAATGTGTATGCTGTTTAATAAATAAATAATCATTTGTTTTGATGTTGTTAAATAATTATTAGTATTTTAATTAGAGCTGTGAGCTAAGGGGTGATAGATGTAAGGAAGAAAGTTAATATGGGATATAGTAATTCTGATACATAGATATAATTTGTGCCGTGACTTAGGATATCAATACCCTTAACCCTGTAACACAGTTACTTGTACCTCATCTTAACTTAACATAACGTCTTTATACTGGTTTAGAAGACCCTGCAGAGTCTGTATACAACCAGTTACATTTACATCACCTTGCTCTAAAATCTATGCGCATCCAATTTATTCTTAAATGCATTAACTGTCCCTGCCTCCACTACCTGGCAATGCATTCCAAGCAGACACCACTCTCTGACTAAAAAATATTTCCTAATATCTAATCTGGACCTCTCTTTAGTCAGCTTGTAGCTATGCCCTCTTGTTATTGTGGGTGGCTGTATTTTTAAAAACGTGTTATAGTCTAATTTATCCATTCCTCTGATCATCTTATAAACCTGTAATAAGTCACCACGAATTCTTCTCTCTTCTAGACACTATAGGCCGGTTTTTCTGAGTCTTTCCTTATAACTGTAATTCTGGAATCCCACTATCATCTTTGTCGCTCTTTTTTGTATTCTTTCCAGCATATTTATATCCCCTCTTTGATAAGGACTCTACACCTGTACACAGTACTCCAATCTAGGTCTAACTAATGCTTTATACAGTTTGACTATCACTTCCTTGCTCCTATGTTTAATATTTGTTTTTATCATACCTAACATTGCATTTGCCTTTTTCACTGCTACCTTAACTTGCTCACTCACCTTTCCTGTATGATCTATTATAACCCCTAGGTCCCTTTCCTTATCTATCTTTCTAATATTGTTCTATCCCATTCTGTAATTATGTTCCATATTGGATCTACCCATGTAGATGACTACATTTATCTACATTAAACTCCATTTGCCAGCTTACAGTAAATAACAATCGAGGAAAGATACCATTATGTACACAGAACTCTACAAGTTCAATGAAACAGGTGAATGTTGCTGACATCATGAAAGCTTTTCATTTCACATAATAATTCACATACTTATGCACTCATTACTAATACACCTCACACTTAAGCTCGTGCATATGGAAACATATTCACACTTTAACAGGCTGTCATTTTCACTTCCAGTAGTTTTGTTAAAATTGAGTAAACACGTGTGACGCTTTTCATTATTTCTGTCGTAAGCCAATATTAGATCCCAAATCATGGTTAACAATAGAGGTCATATCGTATTGTACAGAAGAAGGGCATTTGCTGGAATGTTTCCAAAGGGCTATAACTTTCCTAAATATGGTCTAATCTTGAACGTTTCTTTTCTTGTACGTTATCTGGGATAACTTGACGTCACTTGTCTCTTAGTCTGTGAGGACACTTAATTAAAGGGCTAGACATGGCCGATAAGGGCTAAGTTTTACGGTACTCTATGGATGCCTCTACTATTGGTAGTGCACAACCAAGATTTGATTGTCCTTTTAAGAGACACGTGTATTTAATAAACGCGTCATTGTCCCTTGATGGTAAATACGTTAAGATAAGGTATTTAATGTTTCCATGAAGTGAAAAGACCTGTAGACCACTAAGATAAAGAGTCAATCATGATTATGTAATCTCTGTGGTGTGTATTTATCGTTACTGCAGAAAAATCCCCACACACAGTTATTTATCAGTAGGGTTTCCAAAAGTACGGAAATACTAGTCCGACTTTCACTCACTCACTCGACCTCCAGATTGACAGCAGAGACGGATCACTGGGCAGTTAGCATACAGATAGTTCAGTCTGGTGACACGAGTTCGAATCCCGACAAGACTTAGGATTTTTAGATTGTTGCTTTTATTAAAAATATAACCCCACACTGCGTGGCAGTGTATATACGTACATATATATATATAGAGAGAGAGACATAACATATATACATACAAAACATATATACACACATAACATATATACATAAATGTGTGTGTATGTGTGTGCGTGTGTATATATATATATATATATATATATATATATATATATATATATATATATTTAAATATATATATGTGTGTGTGTGTGTGAGAGAGAGAGAGAGCGAGTGAGTGTGTATGTGTGTGTGTGTGAGAGAGAGAGAGAGAGAGAGAGAGAGAGAGAGACCATATGGCAGTACTACAATTAAAATCCTTACAAGCCTAAATCTTAACATAAAAATTAAATAGAACCCCAGATTTGGAATTGTTTTTGCCTTTTTTGTGAGTATCTACTTTTTCTTTGCATTGCTGACGTTAACATCCACAATGTTATATTCGTGAAAACTATGCCTTTTATCCAGAGTGCAGTGATACCAGCTCTGTTAACTAATAACAAGTCTGAGGCTTTTGTTATTTTAGTTTCCGAAGGAGCAAAATTAATATTAAATTTGTTGTATTAATGACGATTACGTCAGTCAATCCAATAACGCTATGAATGATTGATGTAGTCCTCCAAGACACGTTAATAAATAAATGAACACGTCTTTAACACCATAATTTATTTCGTCATTCATAGAACGTCCAGGTTTTACATCTGTATTATTCTGTTTATAATTGTCTGATACTCACTGAAAAGAGCACTTCTATTTTTGTTAAACACTCTCATTAAATAAACACACATTTTCAAAAAAGGACCATGACTAATTCAACACGGTGGACAAAATATAGATATAAATGTGCAAAATAGAGGCCCGAACTAGCCATCAGCTGTGACACCAGAATGGAGTTTCGAACAGACCGTCAGTTGCTACACCAGAATGGAGGCACAAACAATCTGCCAGTTACTGCACCAGAATGGAGGCACAAACAATCTGTCAGTTACTGCACCAGAATGGAGGCCCAAACAATCTGTCAGTTACTGCACTAGAATGGAAGCCCAAACAATGCGCCAGTTGCCATAACAGAATAGACTACTATTCTTTCAATGGTACTGTACATCTAGTTAAATTGTACCCATGGTGAAGTATGCGTCGGAGATTAAAGAAACTTGTAGCAATAATTTAGTAGTAGAACGAATATCTTGATTTCATGGGGAAAAGGGAAGAAACAGAAGGAGGAAGAGAAGAAAAAGACACATTTTGATAAACCTGCCAGAACACCTGATCAGACACGACTGAGCTCGGGTCTACAGTTAATTCTTCTTCTTTTTCTTCTTCTTCTTCTTCTTCTTCTTCTTTTTCTTCTTCTTCTTCTTCTTCTTCTTCTTCTTCTTCTTCTTCTTCTTCTTCGTACGCTGTCAAACGTCAGCCTGATTTTTTTCGAAAAAAAACAGTGGTCATCCTGAGGCTGTCGACACTGCCATAGAGCTTGTCTAGTGTTGCCACTGGTGATGGTCACATGTGCTTTCTCTGGTCCTCGTATGTCGGGCAGTTTTGCCGTAGATGTTCAGCGGTCATTTTCCCTGTACCACAAGTGCATTCGTCAGTGCCACCTATCTTCAGTTTTTTCAATAGGTGGTACCTCAGTCTGTTGTGGCCTGTGCGGAGTCTGAAGACCACGACCTGCTCTCTTCTGTTCAACTGGTAGTAGGCATCATTTTTTGTGTAGCCAGTATGTTCTGTTTCCCATTTGGCCATGTATCTGGCCCTAATAAGCCTTTTGGACTCTTCGTAGGTCCCACTAGAATCTGGTTGTGGTAGTCTTGCACCTTCTTTTGCCAGTCTGTCTGCCTCCTCGTTGCCTTGGATGTTACAGTGGGAGGGAACCCCCTGTACCACTACTCTTTTTGGTGCGGACTGCTGGCATAGTTAACAGAGTACTGCTCTTAAATCATTAAGTTCAGTATTTTTAGTGCTGTGACTACGGTCAGGGCATCTGTAAACAGGACTATCTGGCTTTCATTTCTTTCGCCTGTCAGCATTGCTTCTACTGCAGCCCTCAGTGCCTCTGCCTCCGCTTTGAAATTGCTTGAGTATTTTCCAGTTGCCACTGACAGTGTTATTTTTCTACCATTTGGTAGGCTCAGTAAAACCCCTGCCCCTCCATTCTGTGTTGTGTTTGTTATAGAACCGTCGGTGTATGCATGGGTTCAGTCCATGCTTGGTTAGTTTTTCGTTATGTACCTCAGGGTTATGTCTCTTCATTCTTTTTCAGTCTGGCTGTTTTTGTTTCCAATACCTGGTATATTTTCTGCCACCACCGGAAATATATGCTGCTGCCAGGTAGGTTTGCGTACAGTAGGGATGGGCTTTGGTGTTATTAGTGTGTTTATAGGGTCTTCGTTCATCTTTGCTTTGGCTATTTCTGCAATGTTTCTCCGCTTTAGTTTCCCATTTCCAAATCTATTTAGTATCTGGTGCATTGGGTGGTCTGTCATTCTTCTGAGTTTCTCTGCTTGCTGCTGAGCTTTGCAGTCTCTTCTGTCGGTCATGGATTGCAGATTTGTAATCTTTTCAAGTTCTACAATTGGCGTTGACTTCATGCCTCCTGTTATAACTCTCTTTTCTTGGTTTTGGAGTTTGCTAATTTTATCAAAGTTGCTCATGCCGCAATGCCATACTCGAGAACTGGTCTCACTCTTCCAGTGTATAATTCTTTAGTATACTTTCGTCTTCTTCCCAGCTTGTGCTAGCAAGTTTCCTCATTATTGCCATTCTTTCTCTGGCTCTCATTCGGTTTCTCTCGATCTGAGTTTTCTATGTCATGCGCCGATCAAATGTGACTCCCAGGTAGTTTGGGTTGTCGTTTGGCCGCAGGTATTTGCCGTTAAGACTTTTTTTGGTGTTTTGGGGTTTGTTCGATAGCGAGAATATTGTACATGTCGTTTATTCTTCGTTTATTTTGACCAGCCATGAGTTCACCCACTCCTCCAACGATTTTAAAATGCTAAAATGACCCAACGTTTACAAAACGTTGAAGATAATACAGATCAGCCATGCACATGTGTTTGCACTAATACCATTTTACATCTTCTCAGTCCTACGTCTATCTTCATTTTAAAATATCCTAATGTACATGTTTACATACAATATTACACTTTCATATCTGAGAGCCAAGTTAGAAGACACCGGGGTTAGGTCAAACAAATTGATCAAGACCTCATCTCTCGTCCACGCCACACTCTTTGAAATATGCTGTATTACAGCAGTCTGGCCGACGAGGCCGATATACAAAGTGCAATCTAAAGAGCTTTGCATTACAACTGGGATGTTTTACAGTCCAGCTCTCAAGTACACAACGGGATGTAAACACCAACTAAGGATACGGCGCCAAAAGTTAACTCGGCATGAATAGTTTCAACAACAGCAACACCACCTTAACACCTCAACATACGCACATACCTTTACTTTCAGACATATAAACGTGTATTCACCCAAGCAGTATTACACCTTCACATCTCAACATATGCAAATATCCTAACTTTCGGATACCCAAAAAGTGTTTTTGACCAAACAATTTACAAATTAACACCTCTATATATGCATTTCCTTCAACACATACGTAAACCGAGAACAATGTTTATTGGTTGTATATTTGTTGACAGTGATAAATGAGCATATCCGGTTTTATGCTCCGACTTAATGAACATGACATCATATGTTCTTTCAACAAATGTCCGACCTCGTCTATGTGCCACTGTTATGGGGTACACACATATAAGGGGAGATAACTTTCTTAGTCAGGATCATCGCAGCTTTTATCTTGCCAATGTAGAGGACACTTACATCAACAGAACATCTCTAGAAATAGAAATAGACACTTCGCTCAATTCTTGAGTATGCCAGCTGTTGTGTATCATTGGATCAACCGACTCACCGCTCGCAGTGACATTAGAAGTACCAAACAGAGGGGATATCAATAATACTAGCAATATCCGGGCAGAAGATTTTCGCCTAAATCAAACTGGACATTAGGAAAGAAACAGCAGTTTAATCATGAAATGGTTTCCCCCTTCCCGCATCCAGGGCCTCACATTTCCATCAACTCTTTTCTCGATCCCCCCCCCCCCCCCCACCGCCCACCCCCACTCCACCCCCCAACCCACAACAAAAAGATCAATGTAAATATAACCACCTCAATCGTACATTTTTTTTATCTTGAAGAATTAAACACATCGAAAAAAAAAATTCTTATTTCAATGTTCCATGGAGAACGGCCCCAAAGGGAGAAGCTATAATTACAGTTTGGAGGTTCCATGGACACTGGTTTCGCTAATTATTAAAGGCCCAATGGAAGCAGCTGAGATTACTGCAAGTGATGTATAAAAAGCCGTTTTGAGACTATGCATTCTAACTGACGTCAGCACTACGAAATGGAACACACATAAGTTGTGAGGAGTTAGTTATGATGGCAATATACTCAGAAATTGATAATATTTGCGCTGGCCTGTCTCAAAGAGATTTAGGGAACCAAACCTAGAGAATTATATAATTAAATATTTCATTGATGGCATAGTACATTCTGCTAGACCTGAAGTCATAGAACATACATTTCTGAAGTATCATGAAAACTAAAGTTAAACAACGGAAAAAACAACAACTACAATTACAACATAGACATATTAGATTATCTAGGCGGGAAGAGACATCTAAATTAATCACTACCGAATTAACAAATTAATAAAGTGGCGTTAGTTTGAAAATTCTCTTGCAAAAAAGTAGAAATCAGTTCAAGAAAAAGGTAACTTAAAGGCAACAGAACAGAGTATAGAAGAAACCTAGTATATATCACTATATGAGATGTAGATTTTACAAAAGCTGGGTCAAACAATAAAAACATGTTTAACAAGGCCCTGAACATAACAAAATACAAATTTACAACAGCTGGGCCAAACAATAAAAACATGTTTAACAAGGCCCTGATCATAACAAAATACAATTTTACAACAGATGGGCCAAACAATAAAAACATTTTTAACAAGGCCCTGAACATAACAAAATACAATTTTACAACAGCTGGGCCAAACAATAAAAACATTTTTAACAAGGCCCTGAACATAACAAAATACAATTTTACAACAGCTGGGCCAAACAATAAAAACATTTTTAACAAGGCCCTGAACATAACAAAATACAATTTTACAACAGCTGGGCCAAACAATAAAAACATTTTTAACAAGGCCCTGAACATAACAAAATACAATTTTACAACAGCTGGGCCAAACAATAAAAACATTTTTAACAAGGCCCTGAACATAACAAAATACAATTTTACAACAGCTGGGCCAAACAATAAAAACATTTTTAACAAGGCCCTGAACATAACAAAATACAATTTTACAACAGCTGGGCCAAACAATAAAAACATTTTTAACAAGGCCCTGAACATAACAAAATACAATTTTACAACAGCTGGGCCAAACAATAAAAACATTTTTAACAAGGCCCTGAACATAACAAAATACAATTTTACAACAGCTGGGCCAAACAATAAAAACATTTTTAACAAGGCCCTGAACATAACAAAATACAATTTTACAACAGCTGGGCCAAACAATAAAAACATTTTTAACAAGGCCCTGAACATAACAAAATACAATTTTACAACAGCTGGGCCAAACAATAAAAACATTTTTAACAAGGCCCTGAACATAACAAAATACAATTTTACAACAGCTGGGCCAAACAATAAAAACATTTTTAACAAGGCCCTGAACATAACAAAATACAATTTTACAACAGCTGGGCCAAACAATAAAAACATGTTTAACAAGGCCCTGAACATAACAAAATACAAATTTACAACAGCTGGGCCAAACAATAAAAACATGTTTAACAAGGCCCTGATCATAACAAAATACAATTTTACAACAGATGGGCCAAACAATAAAAACATTTTTAACAAGGCCCTGAACATAACAAAATACAATTTTACAACAGCTGGGCCAAACAATAAAAACATTTTTAACAAGGCCCTGAACATAACAAAATACAATTTTACAACAGCTGGGCCAAACAATAAAAACATTTTTAACAAGGCCCTGAACATAACAAAATACAATTTTACAACAGCTGGGCCAAACAATAAAAACATTTTTAACAAGGCCCTGAACATAACAAAATACAATTTTACAACAGCTGGGCCAAACAATAAAAACATTTTTAACAAGGCCCTGAACATAACAAAATACAATTTTACAACAGCTGGGCCAAACAATAAAAACATTTTTAACAAGGCCCTGAACATAACAAAATACAATTTTACAACAGCTGGGCCAAACAATAAAAACATTTTTAACAAGGCCCTGAACATAACAAAATACAATTTTACAACAGCTGGGCCAAACAATAAAAACATTTTTAACAAGGCCCTGAACATAACAAAATACAATTTTACAACAGCTGGGCCAAACAATAAAAACATTTTTAACAAGGCCCTGAACATAACAAAATACAATTTTACAACAGCTGGGCCAAACAATAAAAACATTTTTAACAAGGCCCTGAACATAACAAAATACAATTTTACAACAGCTGGGCCAAACAATAAAAACATTTTTAACAAGGCCCTGAACATAACAAAATACAATTTTACAACAGCTGGGCCAAACAATAAAAACATTTTTAACAAGGCCCTGAACATAACAAAATACAATTTTACAACAGCTGGGCCAAACAATAAAAACATGTTTAACAAGGCCCTGAACATAACAAAATACAATTTTACAACAGCTGGGCCAAACAATAAAAACATTTTTAACAAGGCCCTGAACATAACAAAATACAATTTTACAACAGCTGGGCCAAACAATAAAAACATTTTTAACAAGGCCCTGAACATAACAAAATACAATTTTACAACAGCTGGGCCAAACAATAAAAACATTTTTAACAAGGCCCTGAACATAACAAAATACAATTTTACAACAGCTGGGCCAAACAATAAAAACATTTTTAACAAGGCCCTGAACATAACAAAATACAATTTTACAACAGCTGGGCCAAACAATAAAAACATTTTTAACAAGGCCCTGAACATAACAAAATACAATTTTACAACAGCTGGGCCAAACAATAAAAACATTTTTAACAAGGCCCTGAACATAACAAAATACAATTTTACAACAGCTGGGCCAAACAATAAAAACATTTTTAACAAGGCCCTGAACATAACAAAATACAATTTTACAACAGCTGGGCCAAACAATAAAAACATTTTTAACAAGGCCCTGAACATAACAAAATACAATTTTACAACAGCTGGGCCAAACAATAAAAACATTTTTAACAAGGCCCTGAACATAACAAAATACAATTTTACAACAGCTGGGCCAAACAATAAAAACATTTTTAACAAGGCCCTGAACATAACAAAATACAATTTTACAACAGCTGGGCCAAACAATAAAAACATTTTTAACAAGGCCCTGAACATAACAAAATACAATTTTACAACAGCTGGGCCAAACAATAAAAACATTTTTAACAAGGCCCTGAACATAACAAAATACAATTTTACAACAGCTGGGCCAAACAATAAAAACATTTTTAACAAGGCCCTGAACATAACAAAATACAATTTTACAACAGCTGGGCCAAACAATAAAAACATGTTTAACAAGGCCCTGAACATAACAAAATACAATTTTACAACAGCTGGGCCAAACAATAAAAACATTTTTAACAAGGCCCTGAACATAACAAAATACAATTTTACAACAGCTGGGCCAAACAATAAAAACATTTTTAACAAGGCCCTGAACATAACAAAATACAATTTTACAACAGCTGGGCCAAACAATAAAAACATTTTTAACAAGGCCCTGAACATAACAAAATACAATTTTACAACAGCTGGGCCAAACAATAAAAACATTTTTAACAAGGCCCTGAACATAACAAAATACAATTTTACAACAGCTGGGCCAAACAATAAAAACATTTTTAACAAGGCCCTGAACATAACAAAATACAATTTTACAACAGCTGGGCCAAACAATAAAAACATTTTTAACAAGGCCCTGAACATAACAAAATACAATTTTACAACAGCTGGGCCAAACAATAAAAACATTTTTAACAAGGCCCTGAACATAACAAAATACAATTTTACAACAGCTGGGCCAAACAAAAAAAAACATTTTTAACAAGGCCCTGAACATAACAAAATACAATTTTACAACAGCTGGGCCAAACAATAAAAACATTTTTAACAAGGCCCTGAACATAACAAAATACATTTTTACAACAGCTGGGCCAAACAATAAAAACATTTTTAACAAGGCCCTGAACATAACAAAATACAATTTTACAACAGCTGGGCCAAACAATAAAAACATTTTTAACAAGGCCCTGAACATAACAAAATACAATTTTACAACAGCTGGGCCAAACAATAAAAACATTTTTAACAAGGCCCTGATCATAACAAAATACAATTTTACAACAGCTGGGCCAAACAATAAAAACATTTTTAACAAGGCCCTGAACATAACAAAATACAACGAGCTATAGAATACTATTTGAAATACCTGTTCAACGGGTTCTTAACCGCTTCATTGAGCTGAAGCAGAGACATGGGAGAATTGACAAGAGATTCCCAGCTGCCTAATTGAGCTGAAGTAGAGAATAAGGAGAATTAAGAAGGGATTCCCAGCTGCCTAATTGAGCTGAAGTAGAGAATAAGCAGAAGTGAGAAGGGATTCCCAGCTGCCTAATTGAGCTGAAGTAGAGACGTGTGAGAATTGAGAAGAGATTCACAGCTTCCTAATTGAAATGAAGCAGAGAATAAAGAGAATTGAGAAGGGATTCCCAGCTGCCTAACTGAACTGAAGCAGAGCCGTAAGGAAAGTAGAATAGATTCCCAATTTCGACCTTGGGAAACTTGCCTCTATACTACATCATCTTCACGTAATTCACATCTCTTCTGCAACTTGCTTTTGTTGAATAAACGCAGGTAATTATTTGATGTATTCCTTGAACGATCGTTTAGTGTTGTGTGTGTGTGTGTGTCTATGTGTGTCGGTGTGTGTGTGTGTGTGTTTGTGTGTCTGTGCCCTCTAACAAAGTACATTAACACACCACAAATAGGTACACATAGTTGTTACCTGTGTTGTTGGTTTTTATCTTCTAATTTACAGGAAACCTGGATATTAACTATACTACTCCGGTAATATATACTCGTATATATAGAGGCTATTGTTGATAAAATTATCTTCAAAATCACAATGACTACTCTAGACTCAACACGCTCATGGAATATACGAACAATGGAGTGTACCATACAAAAAGGTAGATTTCATGTGCCCCCTTTTGACTCCATCAATCATGATTCTCTACATTGACAAGTACGGCGGCTAGAAACGTAGTCCATTTTAAGTGATTGATTTGAGGACAGGACAGTTTAAAAATCCATGTTTTAATGCTGTACATTATTTTCATGAGTTATCGTTACATGAAAAATACTGTTCTTTTGTTCATATTCGGGCGCGTTTGCCTACACTGTTTATTTTCATGATGGCGAGAAAAGTAAAATTGATTTTCTTGTCTTTTTGAAGTGCGATTGTTGACTGAACTTCCATGTAAGTCTGAACAGTATCGATTGTTGCCATTTAGCCTTGATGCTGTTAGTTTCCGTGATGCCATGTGAGTTTGTCTGGACTAACTTAAAACAGTTTTGTTTCTTGATATTCTTCAATTTTAGCTCAACTATTTAGTTAGCTAAGGTGCAATGCTTTTTATTAACTAGTATGTTCTTCACTTTGCATGTTTATATATGAGCGCTTTAAATTCATGATATATCCACTGTTTTTGTCCATCTTAATTGGACTGTTTTACAAAAGTCCAACAGTTCTGTATTTCCTCTACTACAAGAGCAGCCGATGTCGTTGTAAATGAATCCAGCACAAGAACAGTAATAACAATAACAACATAAATATTCTCAACAACAAGGAGATCATTGTAGTATCAGAAGCAAATAAATATTTATTGAGTATCAAAAACATGAGAAAACGTCAAATCTGTACAATAAATCACTGAACTTGCAGGACATTGATAACACCTTTACTGCCCTGCATGTAATTTGGAATGATGACTTTTGCGTACAGGGAACAGACTCCCTCTTCCACTAACCGCCGCGTCTCCTTCTCCCAGCCACTTCCGTACTCTGTGTTGAGAATATCGCTGTTGTACGCTGTTATTATGTACCTGTAATCAGAGAAATTACATTTGTTTTTATTGTTGTTGTTCACATTGTTCTTATTGTTGTTGTAAACACTTTGTAATCACTGAGTATGTTTTAATATGTCACAACTGCTATCTCAGAACCGGTTATACCAGTTTGGGTTCATTTATTTCAGTAGCACATTTATATAAACGTGTGTGATTTCATGAAATTCTCTCTTGCATCTAACAAAAAAACTGCATTGCACCTTTTCATTTTCCTTACCGTAAAAATACAAATTGTGCACTCTTCTCCACTAAGCTAATTTTACTTTCTGAGTGCACACAAACATTGATATCACCATACAAGTGCGTATCATATTGGTAGTGATAATGGTCAGCTTCGTTATCAATCAATTCCAATATAAATTTTTCTTATAATTTAATTTGTGTTACTTTTAGGTGTTATTCTATGTAGTGTAAGTACAGGTCATAATTACATTTTTTTAAATAAAAAAAAATAAATATATAATAAATTCTGCAAAACTGCATACTGATTCTCAAGTATTCATAAAAAGTTAAAGTAGTCGCTTTAAACTTCAGAGACAGCGAGCTGCATTCTTCAAGACAAACATCGAAGGATGTGTTAGGAAGACCGACACTCACCCGCCACGCTTGACAACTCGTGCAAACTCTGCTTGACAGGAGTGGGGAAGGTGGTGCTCCATGATAGCTCCTGACACTGTCACTGCGTCATAGGCGCCATCGTCAGCTGGTATCCTCCGGTCACTCTCAATCAAACAGCACATATAGTCTGTGTAGACATCTTTTGAGCGACACAAATCCAGCATACAAAAGGAGCCATCTTGGGCTGTGATGTTTCTGAATCCTCGTTTGTCGAGCTCGACTCCCACTTGACCTGTCAGAAGATGAATTTATGATGGATATAAGATTGTGTCTGGGGTCTACATATAATATACATTCAATATCTACAGATAAAAATGCATTTAATATCAACAGATAAATATACATTCAATTTCTACAGATAAAGATCCGTTCAATATCAGCAGATATTGTTATGTGCTGTCAACAGCTTTATCATGTTCTGGTTTGACAAAAAGCATATGGTTACACACATACATACTAGCTTATGCCAGTGTGGTATACACATTAAATCATTGGCAATATATACCTGAGCCAGCTGCAGAGTCCAGTACTTTTGCATGTGCTCTTGTGTTGACCAAGAGTCCGGCCAATAGATCGGCGCAGTAACTGGGTGCCTGATAGGACAGAGCCTGTGCTGTCAGCTCATATTGCTGGGCGTGGCCGGGTGTGTTGTAATCTGCAAGGTAGAGAATGCAAACATTTGTCACCTTTGTACAGTTTAGTTGAAATATGTCTTGTCTTGCATCATCAATTTAGAAACACCGACAACAAACAATTGCTCATGTATACATTTTATGTTAAAACGAGGGACAGAAACCTTAGTAGACTCGTTGTTTGGCCACAGCTCTTAAAGTGTTAATGCAAACCCGAATGAAGGAAGACGGTACACTCACTAAATGTTATGCCGCATACATTGTATTGACGTTTCTTTTAAAAATGAAGTTGCCAAGATCGTCCTAACATCAGTTTGTTGGATATCTGGCACTAAGGTAGCCCGTTGGTGAGGCAAATAGGGCTGGATTGTACGGTACGTTATGATAGACAAGAAGTATGGCTGGATAGTAAGGTACGTGATGACAGACAACAAATACATACCAACTCAACATTCGACACACATTGTCCTTTCTAATACATACTAACGTACAGAAACATGAATACGTATAATTCAGATACCCAGTTAGAACATGAGTAAGAATGAAACTCAAATAACGACATAAATGCGTTTATCAGCGACAGTAAACAGAACAGCTAATAGATCATAGAAGTAATGGCTGTGCGTTGTTCAGGGTGAAGATCGTTTGGTCGAAATGTCGGTTCCATTCTAATTCCTTTTTCTCACAAGGTGTCTCAACCATATCTATCCATGTTTATGCGCTTTATTGTAATCATTATTACATCATCTTCGTATTATTATCTAATATATACTTCTGTTACTAGTCTATGGATATTGCAGTGGTTATTGACGTTTTTATTTCTGTTGTCACACTCTGGTTTTTATTTCTGTTGTCACACTCTGGTTTTTATTTCTGTTGTCACACTCTGGTTTTTATTTCTGTTGTCACACTCAGATTTTTTTTCCTGTTGTCATAATGTGTTTTTTTCTGTTGTCGCACTATGCTGTTGTTGACATTATGGTTACACTGCAGTTTGCGTTATTGTTGTTCATCTAACTGCTGTTGTGGATAAAACATTTGACTCAGTGTTTATACTATTCATGATATTGTTGTTGCAACGTAGGTGTAGTAACGCGCTGTTATTTTACGTTCGCTACTACAGAAAACATTCAGATGCATACCTTCGATACATTCCCTGATTCCGGCACCAGAAGAATATAGACTTTTGTAGTAGTTGAAGAGGTCGTTCTTTGGAAGAGACATTTTTGAAGATGTGTTTCTCAAGAGGTTACTACCTGGTTCACTAAGAAAGTGTTGTAGTTTAATTCTGAAACTGTTGGAACTTATCAAAGCTGATCATGTTCAAACTAAAAATTGAGCAGTCTTTTATAGTCTACGGAGTTACTGTAAGATTCTTTTCTTTGTGTGATTTTTGTGGGCGTGTGTTTGATAAGGGTTTTACATGTTTTTCCCACGAAAGATATTAACATCAGTGTTCCGAATGTCCTTGACCTGATAGTGGACAACATTAAAAAAATATGCTTCATTATCTCTAATAAGCAACAAAAATTGTAGTGGCTAAAAAAGTGTATGTCTGCAGTCTTGGTTAACCACAATCAGCTAGAATCAGTGGGCTAACCACTTGAATGGGTTAGGCCGGTGAATCCCACACTGACTAACACATTGTGATGTGTGCATAAAAAATGCACATCTGCATACATTGACATATACATGCTTACATACATACTTACATGCATGCTTACATATAAGCAAAAATATTCGTACAGACCTATGTATATCGTTACAGTCATACATGTGTCCCAATTGGAAGCATACATACATACGTACGTACATACATACATACATACATACAAACATACATACATACATACATTCATACATACATACATACGTACATACATACATACATACATACATACATACATACATACATACATACATACATACATACATACGTACATACGTACATACGTACATACATACATACATACATACATACATACATACATACATACATACATACATACATACATACATACATATATGCATATATACATACATTGCTCCTTAGTAGGGAAGAGGTTTGTAGTGTAAGGTGGAGCTCTTTAGTAGAGGAGAGGTCATAGTGTAAGGAAAAGCTCTTTAGTAAGAAAGAGGTTTGTAGTGTAAGGAAGAGTTCTTTGGTAGAGAAGAGGTTTGTAGTGTAAGGAAGATATCTTTAATAGGGAAGAGGTTTGTAGTGTAAGGTGGAGCTCTTTAGTAACGAAAAGGTTTGTGATGTAAGGAAGAGCTCTTTGGTAGGGAAGAGGTTTGTAGTGTAAGGAAGATATCTTTAGTAGGGAAGAGGTTTGTAGTGTAAGGTGGAGCTCTTTAGTAGAGAAGAGGTTTGTAGTGTAAGGAAGATATCTTTAATAGGGAAGAGGTTTGTAGTGTAAGGTGGAGCTCTTTAGTAGAGAAGAGGTTTGTAGTGTAAGGAAGATATCTTTAGTAGGGAAGAGGTTTGTAGTGTAAGGTGGAGCTCTTTAGTAGAGAAGAGGTTTGTAGTGTAAGGAAGATATCTTTAGTAGGGAAGAGGTTTGTAGTGTAAGGAAGATATCTTTAGTAGGGAAGAGGTTTGTAGTGTAAGGTGGAGCTCTTTAGTAGAGAAGAGGTTTGTAGTGTAAGGAAGATATCTTTAGTAGGGAAGAGGTTTGTAGTGTAAGGTGGAGCTCTTTAGTAGAGAAGAGGTTTGTAGTGTAAGGAAGATATCTTTAGTAGGGAAGAGGTTTGTAGTGTAAGGTGGAGCTCTTTAGTAGAGAAGAGGTTTGTAGTGTAAGGAAGATATCTTTAGTAGGGAAGAGGTTTGTAGTGTAAGGTGGAGCTCTTTAGTAGAGAAGAGGTTTGTAGTGTAAGGAAGATATCTTTAGTAGGGAAGAGGTTTATAGTGTAAGATGGAGATTTTTAGTAGGGAAGAGACTTGTAATGTAAGACGGAGCTTTTCAGTATTTTCCGCACCATTGGAATTACATTGTCGATCATCACGTCACTAGTCAGACCACTGGGGCACAGCCCGTTTCTAGGAGCACAAAAGACAACATGGGCTGAGATCTTTATCACTATGTTTCTCCTCAACCTGAGAATTTGTTGTTGCACACCCAACTGTACATTGGTTCCTAACCTTCTGTTATGGAGGTTCAGATAGCAAACATTAGAATGAGCTTCGATCGGATGTCAGCCGCTTCAGCACTATCCCCGAGCAGCCAGTTCTCTTTCTATCAGCTACCACTTCATGTGCTGTTCTGACGAGGTCGGCATCCATCTCTTTCTTTTTCCTATTGGGTTCCAATGCAGACACTGTCAAGTAATGCTGTCAGTATCTCTACTCAAGGTGTCACCTATCGATCCTCATCGTCTCTTCTTCACGTCGTGCGCCACTGACAGTTATGACCTGATCATACTACTTCAATCCTACAATTATGTGCATGGAGACGTTGAAGGAGGCCTGCGTCCTGCTTGTTACCTCCTCTGCTGTCCATCTCCATACCATTGAGGTCTTGTTCTGCTTCTTCCTCTTTTTGTTATTTTGCTTGGGTGCTCCTCAACTGCACGTGGTGGTGTCTCTAGAAACCTATTCTGTGGAGGTCAGCCTTGACTCTGCAATGTCCTGTTCTGAGTCTGAAGTTGTTTGTCTGCCCATCTCTACCAACTTGGTTAATGCTGTAATTTTCTGGCTTGTATTCTCTGTGCTTTGTTTCCCATTCCGTCTTCATGCATCGTTTGATGGATGTCTTTGCTACTTTAAAACTATGTGGATGGTGATTATGTGTACTGCCCTCAGCCTTTTTCCAGCTCAGCTGCCTTCTCTTATCCAAGGATCCCACAGTGGGCCGGAATCCACTGTAAGACTAAATCTGTTTTTGGGGACAGCAACCCAATGTTACATTTTATTTCGTGTGACAATCTATCTTGTTTGGGGTTTGAGATGGCTAGGATGAATACTCCTGGAGTCTGTTAGGATGAATACTCCTGGACTATGTTAGAATGACTTGCAGTTGTGTTTTGGCTGATAAGAATCTAAGTTGATTCGCGGACAGCTGTTGCTTCAGCTCTTAAATTGGTACAGGTCTCTCCTGCTAGTATGGAGTGGTTTTCTAAATCACCGTTGAAGTGTGCGGTGCCGTGTTTTTTTTTTTTCGTTCTCCGTGGCCGATCCAGCTGTGTACACATGTGTCCAAGAGTTGCTAGGGTACTGTCTCTTGAGCTCATATAGAACGTGGATTGTTTGTTCTGTTGCCAACTACTCACTTTTCTTTGTTATCCCTGGAACCTTCACGTATATTTTGAACCTGTCTTGTCTTCGTATCCATGATTCGGGAATGAATGCTTCGCACTTTCCTATTTCAGCTTCAAGGATGTCTGCATTTTTTAATGTGGTTTTCTTTGGCCAGACGGTTGAAGTTTTTCCTTGGTAGTCTGTTTCAAGTTCTCTCTTGGAACTTCTGGTGTAGAGTGTGATCATTTAGTCTTTTTAGTTTTTCAAACTGGGTAAGGGATCTGATGGAGAATGTCGCAAAGTCGACACTGAGTTAGCTTACTAGAATGGGACGCCAGTGTGTCAGAGGTTCGAGTTCACGAACAAGCAGAAATAAATGTAGATGCACCAGCCAGTTTCTTTTAAATCAGAGTCTTTTTATGACTCTCGTCTGGAATTTCTTTATATTTGACTTCCAGGGGAGTCTTGAGTCAAATATGACTCCAAGGAATCTGAATGTGTCCAACTGGGGTGTTAGTTGTTTTTAAAATCTTTTTTTGTTAGCTTTTCTCTTTTTTTTTTAGGGAAGAGTAAAAATAGAGTGGTGTAAGTTCTGGAGTGGTTTATTTTCAGTTCCCACTCTTTTGCCCAGTTCTCCCCCTTCTCTGCTGTATTCTGGAGCATGTATGACACTAATGGTGTATGTTATGTGGCTGTCCATACTGCGAAGTCATCTGTTGAAATTTGTAACTGACTGGTGAGCCACCCTAAGATGTGTCAAACCCTGGTTATATGCTTCATTAATATGCACTGTAGTATACAAAGGGCTTAGCATGAGTCTTTATACTGACCATGAAGGAGTTGGAGGAGAAAATTGAAATTCGGCATAGTGCTTATTCCTTCTCAATGTAACCACCACCGGAATTTATACATTTCTGTCATCTCTGCGTTACCTTGAACAGCAGTTATCACAAGCCAGTATAACATCTTCGTCACTGTCAAAAGGATTTCCATTCAGCTGTTTTTTTAAATTTGGGAAAAGTAAAAAGTCAGATGGAGCAAAATCCGGAAAATATGATGGATGTGGAAGAATTTCAATATTTAAATCGTTAGCTGTTTGCAGCACAAGTCTTGCTTATGCGAGGGCGCGTTGTCTTGAAGAAAAGGCAGAATTTGAGTACACGCTATCCCTGGTTTTCTGGTCACAGTCTTTTTTAGTTTGGTAAGGAGATCTACATTATATTGTTCTTTAACCGTGTTGCCATGAGGAAGTTAATCTTTCAATATGACACCTTTGACGTCCCAAAAATACAGTCAGCATAAATTTTCTTGCAAATTTCTGTGCTCATGGCATGACATTTGTTGGTGAGCTAGGATTTTTCACTGCATTCTGGAAAAGTTGGATTCTGTGTCATGATGGTCAACCCAAGTCTCATCTACTTTCACCATGGTCGGTAACATGTTTTTCGACCTACACATTTTGAGCAACTGGCCACAGCAATCAACCATCATTTGTTTCTGTTCACATGTCAGCAGACGCGGGACCCAGCGGGCACACACTTCTCTCATGTTCAATCTGTTGTGCAAAATTATAAAAACTGTACTTTCATTCAGTTTTGCTGACCTAGATATCTCTACAATTGCCATTTTCCTGTCCTGGTCAATGATTTTCTTCACTCTTGAATTATTTTCACCGCTGCACTCTGAGGATGGTCTTCCAGATCTTGGAAGATCAGCAACATGGGAACAGCCACACTTAAGCTACCTACACTAGTTTTTTTTCCAGAAGCAAACGAAGGACAGAATTCTTCAAACACTGGTTCCATCTCCCTGTATATTACTGTAGGTGTTTTTCCCTGCAACATCAAGAACTTTATCACAAGTTCTGGCCGCTGATTTCTTCATTGTTCTGACAAACCGTTAGATCCGGTCATTAAGGTGTGTTGCTCTGTGCACTATACCGGGTAAACTCGTCGAGGAAAGAAATTCATACTTCTCAAGTTCAATACAAATTGAATAAGTTACATCAGGAGGCATGAAGTCAACGCCAATTGTAGAACTTGAAAAGATTACAAAACTGCAATCCATGGCCGACAGAAGAGACTGTAGAGCCCAGCTGCAATCAGAGAAACTCAGAAGACTGACTGACCATCCAATGCACCAGAGACTAAACAATTTCGGAAATGGGAAGCTAAAGCGAAGAAACTTTGCAGAAATAATCAAAGCAAAGATGCACGAAGACCCTATGAACGCACTAACCACATCAAAGCTCATCCCTACTGTACGAAAACCTACCTGGAGGCAGCATATATTTCCAGAGGTGGTAGAAAATATACGAGGTATTAGAAACAAAAACTGCCAGACTGAAAAAGAAAGAAGAGATACTTCCCTGAGTTTCATTACGGAAAACTACCCAAGCATGGACTGGACCCATGCATACACCGACGGTTCCGTTACAAATACAACACAGAATGCCAACAGGCAGCACCAAAAAGAGTTGTGGTGCAGTGGGTTCCATCTCACTGCAACATCCAAGGCAACGAGGAGGCAGACAGATTGGCAAAAGAAGGTGCAAAACTACCACAAACAGATACTAGTAAGACATACGAAGAGTCAAAACGTCTTATTAGAGCTAGATACATGACCAAATGGGAAACCGAACATACTGGCTACACCAAAAACGATGCCTATTACCAGTTGAACAGAAAAGAGCAGGTCGTGGTCTTCAGACTTCGTACTGGCCACAATAGACTCAGGTACCACCTATTCAACAAATTCAATATAGGTGGCACCGACGAATGCCCGTGTGGTACCGGCAAAATGACCGCTGAGCATTTGCTGCAAAACTGCCCGACATACGAGGATCAGAGAGAGCAGATGTGGCCATCATCAGTGGCAACACTAGACAAGCTCTATGGCAGTGCCGACAGCCTCAGGATGACGGCTGCTTTTTTCGAAAAAATAATGGTTACTGTCTGACTGCGTACGATGAAGAAGAAGAATAAGTTACATATGTGCCAAATTTCAACTTTCTCCTCTTACTCCTTCATAGTCAGGGTAAAACTTATGACAAGCCCCTTGTATTATCATATTTTTTTCTGTAAATAAGGTACTTAACTAACTTTTGCATTTCTTTTTTGTGTTTCTTTATCAAACAATTAGCCAATAGTCGTTGCAATATTATAATTGTTTGAATAATATCTGAGGGCTAACTTATGGTGTTTATATTTCTGAAGATCAAGTAGTAACTATCTTGTTATGATATTTTGTTCTCCATATAATCCATTGTGTAACTCTATTGTAACTCGACTTGCTCCTGATATGATGTGTACTAGGTTAGGTACATACAGAAACACAGATAGCCATGGACACTTCACACACTGTGGACGGGGGCCACTCTTCCCCTTCTCTCTCTCTCACCTCACTCTGTTTCATTTGACTCTGTCCTACAGTCACACCCTTGCACAACTTTCACACGCGCCCTCGTGGTAAAGCCCTTCCATAGCACTTTGGTTGGGCTAGCTTCTGAGGGCGCACAAACCTAGCATAGGTACATACAGATGCACACATGCATCCAAGCACTGGTTTATGCGTCCTGATATCGCCCAATTGACTACGGTCGGGGGTGGAAAATGGCGCGCCTCCGCCAGTAGAAACTAGTGAGGCAAACATCTAAGCAAAAAAAAAAAAACACAGATAGCCCAGAGGCTCACCCTGGGGCCACTCTTCCCCTTCTCTCCTCTTACCTCACTCTGTTTCATTTGACTCTGTCCTACAGTCACACCCTTGCACAACTTTCACACGCGCCCTCGTGGTAAAGCCCTACCATTACACTTTGGTTGGGCTAGCTTCTGAGGGCGCACAAACCTAGCATAGGTACATACAGACGCACACATGCATCCAAGCACTGGTTTATGCGTCCTGATATCGCCCAATTGACTACGGTCTGGGGTGGAAAATGGCGCGCCTCCGCCAGTAGAAACTAGCGAGGCAAACATTTAAGCAAAAAAAAACAAAAAAAAACACAGATAGCCCAGAGGCTCACCCTGGGGGCCACTCTTCCCCTTCTCTCCTCTTACCTCACTCTGTTTCATTTGACTCTATCCCACAGTCACACCCTTGCACAACTTTCACACGTGCCCTCGTGGTAAAGCCCTTCCATTGCACTTTGGTTGGGCTAGCTTCTGAGGGCGCACAAACCTAGCATAGGTACATACAGATGCACACATGCATCCAAGCACTGGTTTATGCGTCCTGATATCGCCCAATGGACTACGGTCTGGGGTGGAAAATGGCGCGCCTCCGCCAGTAGAAACTAGCGAGGCAAACATTTAAGCAAAAAAAAATAAAAAAATACAGAAACACAGATAGCCATGGACACTTCACACACTGTGGACGGGGGCCACTCTTCCCCTTCTCTCTCTCTCACCTCACTCTGTTTCATTTGACTCTGTCCTACAGTCACACCCTTGCACAACTTTCACACGCGCCCTCGTGGTAAAGCCCTTCCATAGCACTTTGGTTGGGCTAGCTTCTGAGGGCGCACAAACCTAGCATAGGTACATACAGATGCACACATGCATCCAAGCACTGGTTTATGCGTCCTGATATCGCCCAATTGACTACGGTCGGGGGTGGAAAATGGCGCGCCTCCGCCAGTAGAAACTAGTGAGGCAAACATCTAAGCAAAAAAGAAAAAACACAGATAGCCCAGAGGCTCACCCTGGGGCCACTCTTCCCCTTCTCTCCTCTTACCTCACTCTGTTTCATTTGACTCTGTCCTACAGTCACACCCTTGCACAACTTTCACACGCGCCCTCGTGGTAAAGCCCTACCATTACACTTTGGTTGGGCTAGCTTCTGAGGGCGCACAAACCTAGCATAGGTACATACAGACGCACACATGCATCCAAGCACTGGTTTATGCGTCCTGATATCGCCCAATTGACTACGGTCTGGGGTGGAAAATGGCGCGCCTCCGCCAGTAGAAACTAGCGAGGCAAACATTTAAGCAAAAAAAAACAAAAAAAAACACAGATAGCCCAGAGGCTCACCCTGGGGGCCACTCTTCCCCTTCTCTCCTCTTACCTCACTCTGTTTCATTTGACTCTGTCCTACAGTCACACCCTTGCGCAACTTTCACACGCGCCCTCGTGGTAAAGCCCTTCCATAGCACTTTGGTTGGGCTAGCTTCTGAGGGCGCACAAACCTAGCATAGGTACATACAGATGCACACATGCATCCAAGCACTGGTTTATGCGTCCTGATATCGCCCAATTGACTACGGTCTGGGGTGGAAAATGGCGCGCCTCCGCCAGTAGAAACTAGTGAGGCAAACATCTAAGCAAAAAAAAAAAAATACAGATACACATACGCATCCAAGCACTGGTTTATCGTCCTGATATCGCCCAATGGACTACGGTCTGGGGTGGAAAATGGCGCGCCTCCGCCAGTAGAAACTAGTGGGGCAAACATCTAAGCAAAAAAAAAAAAAAAATATGTTCGCTAGACTGCCATGTTTCTTTTAAATATGTCTATTTGATCCAAGTCGTTTCTTCTCCCATATGTGTATATCCCGTGTGTGTCACGAACTTCTAAATTTGACTCTGTTAGAGAAGCGTCAACAGTTCTGTATTTCCTCTACTGCAAGAACAGCCGATGTCGTTGTAAATGAATCCAGCACAAGAACAGTAATAACAATAACAACATAACTATTCTCAACAACAAGGAGATCATTGTAGTATCAGAAGCAAATAAATATTTATTGAGTATCAAAAACATGAGAAAACGTCAAATCTGTACAATAAATTACTGAACTTGCAGGACATTGATAACACCTTTACTGCCCTGCATGTAATTTGGAATGATGACTTTTGCGTACAGGGAACAGACTCCCTCTTCCACTAACCGCCGCGTCTCCTTCTCCCAGCCACTTCCGTACTCTGTGTTGAGAATATCGCTGTTGTACGCTGTTATTATGTACCTGTAATCAGAGAAATTACATTTGTTTTTATTGCCATTGTAATTGTATACATTGTTCTGAAATCGACAACGGTATTCACATAATATGTTTTCATATTTCAGAATTCGTTACAAATGTTTGAGATCATTTATTTCAGTCACAGTTATCGTCCAAACTGCAATATCTAATGTATTTTAAACTTGCTTTTCAAACTGCAATATCTATATTTTATTACTCTCGGAAATGACGCATTTGAGAGTGTTTTCTCCGCCCTTAATCTCAAATCCCTTTCCGTTGATAAACTAACTTGTATGTTACAAAAAGCAGCGAATACTAAATTGATGAGGTGCATTCGTTGATTAGGAAATGTTATACTCTTTTAAATCCTGTGCTTGTGCAACATTACACACTGATGTAAGATCATATACAAATAAAAATAGTCCTTTTAACTTTAGTGACTGATAAAAACAAGTCAAAAACTGAAGGTTGTATTAGGAAGACCGACACTTACCCTCCACGCTTGACAACTCGTGCAAACTCTGCTTGACAGGAGTAAGGAAGGTGGTGCTCCATGATAGCTCCTGACACTGTCACTGCGTCATAGGCGCCATCGTCAGCTGGTATCCTCCGGTCACTCTCAATCAAACAGCACATATAGTCTGTGTAGACATCTTTTGAGCGACACAAATCCAGCATACAAAATGAGCCATCTTGGGCTGTGATGTTTCTGAATCCTCGTTTGTCGAGCTCGACTCCAACTTGACCTGTCAGAAGATGAATGTATGATGGATTTAATATTGTGTCTGGGATTCACAGTTAATATGCATTCAATATCTACAGATAAATATATATTTAATATCAACATATAAATAAATATACGTTCAATACTAATATTTGCATTGATTTCTCTGTTGTTTTAAATCTCGTAAAAAATAGACAAGCTTTGTATTGCTATGTGCTGTCAATAAACACGGTTGATTTCATTACACAAATAAGTTATGGCTGCCATTGAATTATATAAAACTACAGGCTGCTATCTACAGATACAACTGTAAAATGTTACTGTTATCAGAATAAAACTCATTGTCAATATTTACCTGAGCCAGCTGCAGAGTCCAGTACTTTTGCATGTGCTCTTGTATTGACCAAGAGTCCGGCCAATAGATCAGCGCAGTAACTGGGTGCCTGATAGGACAGAGCCTGTGCTGTCAGCTCATACTGCTGGGCGTGGCCGGGTGTGTTGTAATCTGCAAGGTAGAGAATGTAAACCTATGTCACCTTTGTACAGTTTAGTTCAAATATGTCTTGTTTTCCATCATCAATTTAGAAACACCGACAACAAACAATTGCTCATACATACATTTTACAGATGTCAATTATCTCAGAACGAGAGACATGAACTTTAGTGGACACGTTGTTTGGCCACAGTTCTTCAAGTGAATTAAGTATAATCTTGAATGAAGGAAGACGGTACACTCCCTAAATGGTAAGTCGTACACATTGCATTCCTATGTTTGTTAAAAATGAAGTTGTCATGAGTACCGTAACATGAAGTTCTTGGGTATGTGACGCTAAAGCACCACGGTTGCGAACAAATATGGCACCACGTGAAATATTGCTAGATAGCAAGTAAAGTAAAGTAACCCATAGCATTACTGCCGTGTTGGTGTGAGATGTTAGCGATATCACATTACTGCCGTAGGGGTGTGAGGTGTTAGTGATCTCACATTTCCAAGGCTCGGCTATATGAGGGCGGTAGCCATCTCCTCTCCCTCGCCGCTTTTACTTCACGGACTGAACCAGTACCCATTACAGGCTGGGTCGACCCGGGAGCCGTTGCGGTCTGAAAAAACATTACCGCCTCAACTGGAGAATGAACCGAGGACCGCTCAGATGCGAAGCCAGTTCGCTAACCACTTACGCGGCTCCTTGCTAGATAAGACGATACAATATGAAAAACAACAAATGTAGTCAAATAGGACTGCACAGAATTATACATAAGAAATAACAGCACAATGTGGTACGCACTTGATCCTTGATAATACATACATATACTACTGGTCTACGAAACTTGCTGCGGATATTGTGATGATTATTTCGCTGTTGCTTTCTTGTTGTGTGTATGCCTCTTGCTGCAGCTGTTGTTAATATTATATTTGTCGCTGCATTATGTATGATTGTTGTTTGTGTATCGTCCGCTGTTATGAATAAAGAATATTTGACTCTGTGCCCGTATTCTTCTTATTGTTGTTGTCGCTCCTACATGTGTAGTGATGATACTGTGGTTGTTCGTTGCTACTACAGAAAACGATCAGATGCTTACCTTCGATACACTCCCTGATTCCAGCACCGGAGGAATATAGACTTTTGTAGTAGTGAAACAGGTTGTTCTTTGGAAGAGACATTTTGGTAGATGTGTTTCTGTAGAGGTTACTGTCAAGGATCTAAGAATTTTCTGAAGTTTAATTCTGAAGCTGTTGGAACTCTTCTAAGTTGATGATGTTCAAAATCGGAACTGAACAATCTTATATATTCTCCGAACGTCTACTGTAAGACTGCTTTAGTAGTGTGATTAGTGGGTTTGATAAGAGTTTACGGTTTATCTACACAAAATATTAACATCAGTGTGGCACGTGGTCCTAACCTCAAAGGTAATACGCGAAAAAAATGTTTTTTAATTTTTCAAATAATCACAAAATGTAGATATATGTAGTTTAAAATAATTAAATTTTTGTTTGCTCAACAAATGTGTGTCTACAGTATTGGTTAACCAGAATCAGATGTACTAGAAAACATTGACCGATATTGCACCACGTATTGATCGAGCGTCAACGAATTAAAATTTTTTTTAAAAAGGATTCCTCCATTTTGATTAAAACCCTGATAGCACAACTATAACAGGTCGGTTTTCGGAAAGTCTACAAAATATGTGCCAAAAGAAAGAGGAAAAAATATGTGTTTTTAAACTCTGTAATCAGTAAGCATTCCAACTGCTTGTATTTTTATTTAGTGCAATGAGACCGAGGTTACTGTTCCAGGACTCGATGGGTTAACCTAGCAGTGATCCTAGACATGACTTGAATTTCTCACGAACTGGCGTACATTCATAGACTAACAAGATACAGTGTCAGAAGTTGCAGAGGTTAATCCACTTGGTTCCGTTTGAAGTAGATAAGGGAAATAATCACTCGAGAGATTCATCAATTTGACCTTGTGTGAACAGTTCGAGAAGAGTATTCATCAACATCAAAATCCTGCGTGCTCAAAAACACCACCTGTACAGTTCCCACCAAAATTATCTCCCCCTCAACATCTGAAAAGGCAGTCATGACCAATTTGAGAAGAATAGTACAGAACCAACTTTTGAAAATCCAGACGAAATCCAGAAATATGCAGATACCGATGATTCAAATAAGTTCTGAATTGAATGAAAGCAATATATGGTCCCCAATCCAATCACCTGTTCTTAATACTGACAGCGCGATAATATAAGCGTACAAGGGCCATTTCAGTGCAATCCTCAACCATCCGTCGGCCATCAACGAGCAAGCTATATCAAGCAGACTCGACATGCTCCAGGCAGTGATGAGGTCAAGACAGCAATCAGCAAAATGTCTAGCGGCAAAGTCCCCGGATTAGATGCTCTTCCCGCTGAAGTTTACAAAGCAGGAGGTCCCATCCTGCTTCAACGGCTGACAAACATTTTCCGTTCAATTTGGGATAACAGATTGATACTTCAGGACCTGAAAGATGCATCAATTTTCCACTTATGCTATCCTTCGTGAGATCTATCCATGCATTTCTTGAGAGTTCGTAATTTCTTGACCCAAGTAGATGTAAAAGTCACGTGCAGTTCCAAGCCGCATTGCCTCGTTAAGGAAGAACATGTTCAACATGTAATGGGTATTTAGTCTATTTATTTTTAAACCAACTGTCTGCCTTGCGTTGTTGAACTCATGTAGGCACTGCTCAGCTTCCTTTGTGCTAATGCTCATGACGACTATGCCATTTGCAAACCCGAGATGGTTGAGCATTTGTTCATGTATCATTGTTGTCTCAATTTAATCTTCCGACTTCGTCAGTGGCTGCCGTGGATAGTTTGCAATAGATTGTCTCCACCAACGGACAAAAGGAAGTAATAGCAAAAGAGGTGATAACTAAATTAATAGTTTCGTTTACGGAAATGACGTAGTAGATGCAAAAGTCAGGTGATTCAATATGTAAACGATGAAGGAATCAATTAGATCTTAAATGGCAGTTCAAGAACAAGAGCAATTGTGACAGTTCCAGCTAGAGCATGGGCGTTTAGGGCAGGGGAGATTGGGATGACGACTCTAAGAACAAAGGTTGTCTGAATGCGTGCCAATGTCAATCACCGGTTCGACACTAAGTCAGCAAAGGAAACGAGGGGTTTAGGTGGAAGTCTCCGTCTGGTACAGGGGTGGGTGTTCGGAGCTAAGGTGGGGGTTCTTAGTTGACCACTCTGGCGTTCAGAATTGGCGTAGTTGGGGGTTGCTGACAGTATGATGCTGCCACGACCGGCTACGACATTTAGAGTGACAGCGATTTGTGGATAGTCAACCAATAATAATTAGTTGGGTATAGTTCCAAATTAGAGTGATGGTTAAATAAGACAACCAACAGAAGACTATTGGACAGCCATGTTGTTGCTTGAGACTATAAAATACTCTGCAAGGATGAACTCAGTAGACTGGCTAGGAGGAAGGCTGATAGTGAGTCTGAGAGTGAGGGAGTTTGCAGGGTGACTGGACCATCATACAACTCGAGTTGACCAGTCGCGCTCAATAGGTGTTTATGATGAACACTCTGTGAACAGTAAGAGGTCTGAACCATGCAGATCTAATTACATATGAATGTACAGATTCTCGTGAATACGTGAAGTGATCGAAGTATTTGTGAATGCACAGATCGCCTGATTGCAAGTGATCTGATCGTATGTGATTGTACAGATTAAACTGAGCACTTAATCTGATCACGAGGACGAGTTTCTGATTGTGTATTGAGTGTACAGATAAGGGAGTGCAGCGGCAAGAATCTGGGTTATGTAGTTTACAAGAGTAAGATCAAAATCTAGTGCTTAAAACCTCCTATTGTAGTTCAATATATATATAAACTAAATAATCATTTTATATATATATATATATATATATATATAGACAAACTAAGTAATCATTTTATACGTATATATATATATATATATATATATATATATATATATATAAACTAAGTAATCATTTTATATATATATATATATATATATATATATATATATATATATATATATATATATATAATGATTATTTAGTTAAGACGTACTTTGGTTTTTGTTGATATTATGTAACACTTATTCATGTAATTAAATAATATGGTTTGTTTTATGGCCAGGATAGTGTTTACTGTGTTTTACTGTGTGAAGTCGTGTCGTGGTTTAGATACATGTTATAACTCTTTAGATAAGTAAAATACTCAGCTGAACCTAGACTCTACCACACAATGAAAGACCTTAACTCACACCATATCAATCAAATATATATATTTTAACACGGATATATATTTTGAGACCCGGGTTTGGAGGAAGTAACGTCACACAATAGGCCAATTGTTAGCTGTTGGGGGTGTCAAACATTCTGCTTCTGCGAATTTCTGCTTTTGCTTCTGTTTCCACTTTTTTCTGCCGTCTTATTTGAAATCAGCAAGGAATTTCTTGAATCTGTCAACGTTGGTCCATGATAAGGAGAGTAGGATCCAGTTTCTACAGAAGCATGGCATTATCCATGCTGTCAGACGATGTAAAAACAACCATGGTATGGTGTTGTCCTTGACTGAACGACATGATATATGGAGATATCGACATGCACAATGTCGGCAGGACATCCATGTGAGGGAAGGCACTTGGCTGCATAGCTCGCGCATGACCTACAGGCAATAATTCTGTTTGTATACTACTGATTTCATTTTTTCTACTAAATATAACTATCTTTCTACACATACAACTTTATATAAGTTTTAAATTTAAAAAAAAAAAAAATTATGTCTACCAGTCTACCCCGTAACACGAAATGGAATGTCCAGCTACAGTCATCATCTGTTAAATACATATGATTGAAACCCAGTGAACTCTGTTTGCGCTATTCAAAATGGCTGATGCGGTCTGCGGAATAACTGAATTTATCTTCAAGTGTGAGATAGAGGAATATTGTACTGCTAACTTATTAGTTCAACTGCGTGCTCCCTCTCTGTCTCAACACTTACACACACAAACACACACGCACAAACAAACGCTGCACGAACACACACACACACAAACACTGCTAGAATAGACTTTAATACATTCAATGGAGACTATAATACATTCCTTATGTTCTTGTTTCTTGTTGGTAGTTGGTATTGTATATTGTCACTGCCCAAGAAAATCATTAATTTTCATTTGTGTTTCTTTCTGTGACTTATTAATGATCGATATGGTGTACATAGTTTTAGATCTCATTAAGGTTTGTTTTTGATTTGCATTCAACTTTAGTTCATCCTTATACTCCTTCTACCCTGCTTGTGTCACAGTTTTTAGATTGCTTTTACGTACTACAGTTTTTAGACTGCTTTTACGTACTACAGTTTTTAGCTTGTTTTACGTACTACAGTTTTTAGCTTGTTTTACGTACTACAGTTTTTAGCTTGTTTTACGTACTACAGTTTTTAGCTTGTTTTACGTACTACAGTTTTTGGTCTGTTTTACGTGCTACAATTTTTAGTTTGTTTTAAGTGCTACAGTTTTTAGTTTGCTTTTACGTGCTACAGTTTTAATTCTGTTTTACATGCCACAGTTTTTAGTCTGCTTAACGTCACATGTATGTGTTCAAATCTCTTAAAATAACAATATTACTTTTAAAACAATAGTATTTAATTTTTTTAAATTAGTTAAAGTGTGTTTATGTCTACATTAGTCTAGATATGATGAAATTCAACTTTTCGGTTTTCCCAATTTTCAGCTGACATTTTTAATTGTTTAGTCATCTTGAACTTTTATAGAGGTTCACTTGAACTTTTATAGAGGTTCAATGATCGTTATACGTATGGGTTAATGGAATTACCTTCTCCAAAAAATACATTTATTTTTCAAAGATTTTAATAAAACGACGCGGCTGGCACAGACGAATCTTACGTCATCGCTTGGTAGTTAACCTAGTCACGTGGTGTAAAGTACGTTCTACTAATCTGCTGCCCTAAATGATTGTTCTCTGGTCCCGATGGCTTTTACTTATCGGCGATCACTGACCTAAAGGGCACACTTTCTTTTCTTTTGTTTTTAAAGAAAATGCTAACACCTTCACCTTCAGTTTAATTTTAACAGGGGCATTCGCTCCCATATATGGCTATAGTAATCCCCCTGAACAAGTATAAATTGCCAGAATCTATGGCAAGGAACATTCAAATGTAGTACCTGCTTTCTCTTTCATCTTTATCACTCCTGTTTTTCTTCTCTAGTGTTTGCTAACTTCAGAAAGTGTATTGCTTGTGCTCGCTGTTCTAAGTAAGGACGTTAGTTCCGACCTGCTTTCATATTATACTTCCTTAAACTGACTGGACTTGGTCGATACATTCTCCACTGGATCACTCAAATAATGACATTCGTTTAACGCTTTCCAGTCCAGAGACCCTGAAATGTCAGACATTCGACGCATGCGCAGCTTTAGTCAAATGTAACATTATTTGTTAAATAAATGCAGACATACACCTGACTTGGAGAATACATGTTGTTGTTGCTTAGATGTTTGCCTCACTAGTTTCTACTGGCGGAGGCGCGCTATTTTCCACCCCAGACCGTAGTCTATTGGGCGATATCAGGACGCACAAACCAGTACTTGAATGCATGTGTGCGTCTGTATGTACCTATGCTAGGTTTGTGCGTCCTCAGAAGCTAGCCCAACCAAAGTGCAATGGAAGGGCCTCACCACGAGGGCGCGTGTGAAAGTTGTGCAAGAGTGTGACTGTAGGACAGAGTCAAATGAAACAGAGTGAGGTGAGAGGAGAGAGAAGAGCTGCCCCCAGGGTGAAACCTCTTCCTCAACGGTGATGTTTCATATATATATGTATATATATATTGATTATGAATATGTAATAGATATTTAAATTATGTGTCTAAGAGAGCTCGATTTATTTAGTATTAATTTATTTTGTTTAAAAAACACAACAATTTGACACATCAAGTTGTGGCCCTTGTCTGAAATTGTGACCCAAATCTAAAAAATTGGACAGGACAGTAAATGGTTAACAAATGTACGGATAGTAATATTTGATAGCATCCTGAAGTCCCTTACTGTGAAGATAAAGACAGGTCCATTTCCCTATTTTAAGCATATTGTAAAAGGTGAATAAGTATAGCTGTGTTGGAGGTTACAACCTTATCAAGTAAAACAAATTAGAACAGATACCATATTACATGAACACATACATGCTTTGGAGCAGGCTTCCTCCAAATAGGCCACGTGTAGTGATATCCCTGTGCTCACACTAGAGTGAACAAGTACATGACAATGATGACAATAACACTAGATGTCAGAATTTACTCAGAAATTTTAAAAAAGTACATGGTGATGGCAATATTAATAACACCAGATATCAGAATTTATTCTGACATTTAAAATAGAACATTGGTAAGGACAATATTAATAATATATATCTCAGAATTTTAAAAAAAATAGAACAGAATAGTTTTATCAACAGCAGTATTTAAAATAAAATAAAACAAATTATGCACAAACGATGCTTCAATAAAAAATAAGAAAGATAGTTCGACGTTGTCACGTAGATAAAATGATGAACATCACGTGACACATACAAGAAGATCACTTGAGGCCACAGAGATGCGATGGTGCTACAAAAGTATATTAGTAGTGACACTGATAACCATTTATCAAATAATCACATTATGGGCTCCAACAAATTACTCGAGAAAATTGTGGCCAGAAAGTGAATGTCAAATCTCCAGAAAATTGTGGCCAGAGAGTGAATGTCAAATGTCGATAAAATTGTGGCCAGAAAGTGAATGTCAAATCTCCAGAAAATTGTGGCCAGAGAGTGAATGTCAAATGTCAATAAAGTTGTGGTCAGAAAGTGAATGTCAAATCTAGAAAATGAACACATCTTATACGATACATGTCAGTGCAGGTGAACTGGAATAACGCTTTGGCATTATGATGTTGCTCTATATACGGATGATACATATAACCATACGGAGTTTGAGACTGACAGTTGATAGAGCAAATATGGAATCAACCCCTTCCTGGTGTGTTTGATAGCAGCGGCCTTTATGAGAGAACAATTACACTTTGTTTAGCAATTTAGACAATAACGTATGCGTCATTGGCTTGACGGAGGTTATCTGTTATCGCCATTCACGCATCAACACATAGACGATACAAGCAGCCAAACTTCAACTATGACATCTCTATATTTATCTACATTGTCGTCGGCTATTCAGTCCATATGCAAGTTTTGGAGAGCCGGTATGAGTTCGCCCTAGGATGGGACTGCCACCTCTCTGCAGGCCTGAATGGCGAAAGTAGTTCTTGTTCTAACTCTGCCTCGTCTGTCGTCTGCCTTGTCCGTGACTCGCAAGGGCTCCCTGAGTTGGACCAGCGTATCTTGAATTGTGGCCAATCCAAAACAATCTTCGACTCCAGATTACTGTCAGAAGTTGTCTTGAAATATAGTCATATATATGACTGACTCAACTAGGTAGAAAATTGTGAAAGGCATATAGTGTACACGAAACATTCCAAACAATCTTATAGGAAGTAGTATGAGGTGTCCGGCCCCACATCAATCCCAACAAGGTATGCGTGATGCGGTGTTCCTAGAACTCCTCCATAATGAATGCTGACCTCAATGGCATTACCCTTGATGGAATATGTTATTGAAAGTCGTGACAGTTTGAAATGTCTCGTATTTAATGGCACCTTGACATTTAAGTAGCATGTACGTGTTTTACGCTATGAATAGACACAAGCGAAGTCTTGCATCACTAAATACTATGGCAGCTGCGAACATCAAACAACGACTGCTTTTCACCCTGTATGTTAAGTTGTCATGTCAGTTGTCGATTTATTACGGAAATCCTCGCACTGTCAATGTCATAGTGCATACAGAATAAATAATTACGAACATCTGCACTGCGGATAGTCTATTGTTAAAATATGCTTTAACTTACGCCTGCTAAATTCTAATAGACACTGGACCTATATTCGAATAGACGCAAGCAAGAGGCCCCCGCTGTTCAAGAACACTGCAATCGAGACCATAATCAAAGGGAGAGAGTTGATTAACACTGGCAGTTAAAAGACAGACCACGACAGATACTACATCAGTGTTAGCACAGAATGCAGAGTGGTGCAATTGGAAAACGAAACTTGAGGTTAAAGCATCTAGCAATAGTAAACACTTAGGATATGATGTATTGAATTTGAAAGTGATTCATACTTGTTTATACCAGTCATTGTGTCGTACTCTAAACCTCAGCTTCGCGTGTGGGCTCTAAACCTCTGCTTCGCGTGTGAGCTCTAAGCCTCTGCTTCGCGTGTGGGCTCTAAATCCCTGCTTCACGTGTGGGCTCTAAGCCTCTGCTTCGCGTGTGGGCTCTAAATCCCTGCTTCACGTGTGGGCTCTAAACCTCTGTTTCGCGTGTGGGCTCTAAATCCCTGCTTCGCGTGTGGGCTCTAAGCCTCTGCTTCGCGTGTGGCCTCTAAATCCCTGCTTCACGTGTGGGCTCTAAATCCCTGCTTCGTGAGTGGGCTCCCTGTCTCTGCTTCGCGTGTGGGCTCTAAATCCCTGCTTCGCGTGTGGGCTCTAAGCCTCTGCTTCTCGTGTGGGCTCTAAATCCCTGCTTCGCGTGTGGGCTCTAAGTCCATGCTTCTCGTGGGGGCTCTAAGCCTCTGCTTCGCGTGTGGGTTCTAAGCCTCTGCTTCGCGTGTGGGCTCCAACCCTCTGCTTCGCGTGTGGGTTCTAAGGCTCTGCTTCGCGTGTGGGTTCTAAACCTCTGCTTCGCTAGTGGATCAGCTGCCATGATCATAACAATTAATTAGTTGACATCAAGACTTCAAAACCACCCAGTCTGGTTGTTAGATAGGTTTTAAGGGTAACTATGGCATACACAACATAAATCAATGCCAACTGGCAAATGATGACATTAGTCTATGTACCTGCAATAAATTACCACTGACAAATGATGACATTAGTCTATGTACCTGCAATAAATTACCACTGACAAATGATGACATTAGTCTATGTACCTGCAATAAATTACCACTGACAAATGATGACATTAGTCTATATACGTGCAATCAATGCAAACTGGCAAGTGGTGATATCAGTCGATGTACCTGCAATCAATGATTACTGGCAAGTGGTGATATTAGTCGATGTGAATGCAATCAATGATTACTGACAAATAATGACACTAGTCAATGCGAATGCAATCAATGACCAATGTTAGACAATGACATTACAGTCGATTTGTCTGCAACCGACAGATAGTATCAATTTGAAATTATAAGTTTATCGTAGGTTGACAAGATGCACATGTCATGACGTAACAAAAGCGTGTACAGCCATTGACGTGCAGGAACTAACCAATGGTGCTAAACAAATGAGGTACTTTTAGGTCAACCTTGACCTCGCATTCCCGTAATATATAACAACTCATAACCATTTTGATAGCTGAACAGAACGAAAAGCAATATGATTAAAATTGTTTAATGACCACAACCAGTAACGTTTCTCTTTTGTGCTACATGAAAAGGGCGTTTAAAGCGGGATGTTGTACGTTTTCTTCACATCCGGAGCGTGCTGTTGAAGGTAGACCACGGTCCTTCAGGTAGCTCAGCTATGTCAACTTATTTATACTGGTTTTTGCGACTGTAGAATCTGAATTCAGCCAGTTTTTTCTACTTCACTTAATCTTAAAATAAATGTATGCATCCAATCTATTCTTGAATGCATTAACTGACCCTGCCTTCACTACTTCCTGTTACAATGCATTCCAAGCATTATTCACTCTCTGACTAAAAATTAATTTTTTCAATATCTAATCTGGATATTTTTTTTAAAACTTGTAGCTACGCCCCCTTGTTCTTTCAGTTGGCTGTACTTTGAAAAACTAGTATAGTTTAATTTATTCTTTCCGTTGATTATCTTATGAACCTGTATTGAACCACCTCGAATTCCTCTTTTTTCTAGACACTGCATGTTGGTTTTTCTAAGTCTTTCCTCGTAGCTGTAATTCTTGAATCCCACTATCAGTTGTCGTTGCTCTTCTTTGTATCCTTTTCAACATGTTTATATCTCCTCATTATTTCTAACATTGCATTTGGTTTTCTCACTGCTACCTGGACGTGCTAACTCACTTTACCTGGACGTGCCCACTCACTTTACCTGGACCTGCTCACTCACTTTACCTGGATGTGATCTATTATAACCCATAGGCTCCTTGCGTTATCAATCTTTCTAATATTGATCTCCCACAGTTATGTAGTAATGTTCCATATTGAATCTACCCATGTGCATGACTACATTTATCTACATTAATCTCCATCTGCATGCTCTCAGACCATTCCTAAATTTTATCTAAGTCCGACTTCAAAATATCAACTTCTGCTTTAGATGAGACACCTCTGCATAGTTTTGTGTTATACGCGGATTTTGCAGTCCTGGATCCGATATAATTGTCCAAAGCGTAATAATATCAAGAACAAAATTGGCCCCAAAACTGAGCCCCGTGGCATTCCACTTGTTACCTAATTTTTTATGCCACTCTCTGCCTTCTTCCCGTTAACCATTTATCTATCTATTTGGCAACTTCGCCACCTATTCCAAGTGATTTTTACCTGCCTATATGATTGACTTTATCTGCCTGTCGCTCTGTACTACGGGGATCACGTCGATCCCCCACCGCGTTAGCCAGTCTGTCATAAACACATGCTTACAGCGAGAACTGCGTGGAGTCAGATGTGTGGGTGGTTTCCTTGAAAAATATGTTTTTGCCTGACTCTAACATGTCTGAACAGTATGTTTTGCCTGCCCAGACGTTATTCTCCTTCACTTTATAATGAAAGAGGTTAACATGTAAGAAAAGCTTATTACGAGGCGTGTTCAAATAAAACCGGACCAAACTGCAATAAGTGAGCAGACGTACGATGTGCATGATGACGTCACTTCTGGTGTAAACAGCACATACCAACCGTTAAGTTTGCAAAATGTGATTATCCTCCGACTGACAGTTTCCTCAGCAGACCGTTGAAAACATGGCGGGTATGCTACGGAATCCGTCCAGAGTTGATCAGCAATCGGTGATTCTGTTTCTAACAGCTGAATGATGTCGACTAGTTTACATTCATCGCAGAATGCAGGCAGTGTATGGTGACAAAAGTGTGTCGAATGCAATGATGAAGAACTGGACAACGATGTTTAAAAAAGGACGAGAGTTAAAGAAAGATCTTCCGAGACCAGGTCAGGCACATATTGTTGCGTCAGAAAATGCAATCGCCAAAATTGATTCGGGTGGACTGTCGCAGGAACTTACGTTCACTTGCAGAGGAATTCTCTGTGTCGCTAGAGACAGTTCAAATGGTGGTTAGCAAGAAACTGAAGTATCAGAAGGTGTGTTCACAATGAGTACCTCGGTTGCTGACCAACCACCATAAGGAAGAACGCATGGGATGGAGTTTGAACCACTTGCTGCGATACGAAGAGGAGCCTAATTTGCTTCTTTTGCACATAGTGGCACGGGATGATTCGTGGTGCCACCACTTTGAGCCGAGCAGCAAAACTGTTAGCAAGCAATGGAAACATCCCGGATCACCGAAACCAAAACAAATCAAGTCACACATTTCCACTAGTAAGGTTATGCTAACAGCGTTTTTTTACCATGAGGGACTCTTGTTGGTAGACTTTAAAGAGCCGAACGTGAACATCAATGTCACCCGCTACAATAACACACTAGACAAGCTGCATACAGTAATCAACAATAAACGATCCGACAGGCTTCCGCTTGGTGTGTTTCTGTTGCACAACAATGCGCGTATGTTAGCACAGAACATGTTAGTAGTACTACCATACCCATCATATAACCCCGATATGTTCCCTTGTGACTTCCATTTGTTCGGACCCTTTGAAAAATTTATAAAAAGACAAAGATTTAACTCCGATGCAGACGTCATGGCTTCGATAACCAAGTGGTTCAAAGAGCAACCAGTCATTTTTTCGGATGGCATTTGCCGTCTACCCAACCAGTGGGATGCATGTCTGAATACCAATGGCGACTTCTTCTAACTAACCCTGTGGCATGTTTGCTTCATAACAATTGCTATATTTAATTATGTCACACCAGATGATGTAACTTTCATATATTTGTAATGGGATCAAGATACTGAGCAGCGCATGAGCTGCAGTGGTCAGCGACCCATAGCTGACTGCTAGCGTCAGGGCCAGCGAACCAGAGCTGCCAAGACACTTCTACATCTCCATGCTGTGATCCTGGATAACAGGCTGCAGCAGTGCAGACTGGCTTAGGAGAAGGGATCGAAGAGGGAATGCTAACCTGGTACTCAAAAAATGCTTGCTGACGTCGGGTGTGTTGGACTGAAATGTGCAAATATTGCAGTCAAGCTGTAAACTACGACACAACGCATTCCGTTCTCTGGACTAAATTTTGCTACTTAAGCCCTTTCAGGGTTTGGTAGCGGGAGATTGAGAACGAACGAAGCCAAGCCACATATTTGTAATAAAGCCACTGGGTCCGGTTTAAGTTAAACACGCGTCGTATTTAAAATGAACCATTCGAAGCCTACTGTTGTGTTTGACAAGGTAAGAACTAATGCACAGAGCTTGTGCGTTTTTTCGAAGACAGACATCAAATCGGTAGTTGCACATGTATATTGAAATATATTTTGCACAGCTGACAATACGCATGCGTCAATAATTTAATAATAGCGTATCTAAGAACACGTGACAAAAATACTCGCCGTTCATTGGCGAGAAGCAAATACACGTTTGCATTAATTTATAAATAAAACATGAATGCCCCACTTCATCCTCACCGCACTGGTTACATATGATTTATGAAAGCAGAAGCTCCTGGACTTCGCCTTTCTATTTCTTTCCTTCCGCAGCCACGTTTAAAGGTGATGACGAATAAATAAATGCGTGACTTGTATTCTACCGATGCATTGTAGTTAAATGTAGAAGAGCTAAAAATAAAGCATGGAAAAAATATATAGAGGAAGGTAAATCAAAAGAAACATATTTAAAATATTTGGACAAGCAGAACATATCTCAGAAAGCGAATAAAACAGCAAAAATAGACTTTGAAAAGAAACTTGCTCAGAGGATCAAGACTGATAGTAAAAGCTTCTTCTCTTATGTTAGAAATAAACAAAGATCAAAGGACAAAGTAGGCCCTCTCATAGACAGCACAGGAAAAAAAATAAGTGAAAATAGGGAGGCAGCAAATCTACTCAATCACTACTTTGGCACAGTGTACACAAAAGAGGACTGCGCCAAGATCCCAGAGCCTGTAGATATTTTTCAAAGAGACATGGATACAGCAGGATTAGGATCAATCTGTATTACAGAGGAAATGGTTTTTAAAAAAATTGGAGGGGTTGAAAGTGGATAAATGTCCAGGTCAAGATGGTATTCATCCAAAATTGCTGTTTGAAATTTGAGACCAATTAGCAAAACCATTGGCTATATTATGTTCTCAATCACTTGCACAAGGGATTGTTCCACGGGATTGGAAAGATGCGGGAGTGATCCCCTTTTTCAAAAAGGGCAAAAAGGCAGATCCAGCAAACTATAGACCTGTGAGCTTAACGAGCATAGTCTGTAAATTGTTAGAGTCAATAATCAAAGAAAACATTGTAATGCATTTAGACAAATGTAATTTAATTATAAATAGTCAGTATGGGTTTACCAGAGGGAGATCATGCTTAACAAATCTATTAGAATTCATGGAGGAGGTTACCAAAATGTTAGATAAAGGGGAGCCAGTGGATGTTATTTATCTGGAATTTGCAAAGGCCTTTGATAGAGTACCTCATCAAAGATTTTTTCGAAAATTAAAATCACATGGAATAGGTGGAGAAGTTGCCAAATGGATTGAAAATTGGTTAACGGGAAGAAGGCAAAGGGTGGGCATAAATAAAGAGTACTCTGAGTGGTGGGAAGTGAAAAGTGGAGTGCCACAGGGCTCGGTTTTGGGATCAATTTTATTCTTGATATTTATAAATGATTTGGACATACGTATGGGATCCATTTTTGCAAAATTTGCTGATGACACGAAACTATGCAGTAGTGTCTCATCTAAAACAGAAGTGGATATATTGAGGTCGGATTTAGATAAAATTCGAGAATGGTCTGTAATCTGGCAAATGGAGTTTAATGTAGATAAATGTACAGTCATCCACATGGGTAGATCCAATATGGAACATAATTACAGAATGGGAGAGAACAATATTAGAAAGATAGATAAAGAAAGGAACTTAGGGGTTATAATAGATCATACATGTAAGGTGAGGGAGCAAGTTCAGGTAGCAGTAAAAAAGGCAAATGCAATCTTGGGGATGATAAAAAGAAATATTAAACATAGGAGCAAGGAAGTGATAGTCAAACTGTATAAAGCATTAGTTAGACCTAGATTGGAGTACTGTGTACAGGTGTTGAGTCCTTATCAGAGAGAGGATATAGACATGCTGGAGAGAATACAAAAAAGAGCGACAAAGCTGATAGTGGGATTCCAGAATTACAGTTATGAAGAAAGATTAAAAAGAACTGGCCTTCAGTGTCTAGAAGAGAGAAGAATTCGTGGTGACTTATTACAGGTGTATAAGATGATCAGAGGAATGGATAAATTAGACTATAACAAGTTTTTTAAAGTACAACCACCAACAAGGACAAGAGGGCACAGCTACAAGTTGACTAAGGAGAGGTCCAGATTAGATATTAGGAAGTATTTCTTTAGCCAGAGAGTAGTGAATGCTTGGAATGCATTGCCAAGTGAGGTGGTGGAGGCTGGGACGGTCAATGCATTTAAGAACAGATTGGATGCGTACAGCTTCTAGAGGAAGGTGATGTAAATGGAACTGGTTGTATACAGACTCTGCAGAGTCTTCTAAACCAGTATAAAGACGTTAAGTTAAGTTAAGAGTTGGAAGAACGTTAAACACAACCAAGTCTGCCAAACTGTATTATTTTACGATTTCAAAAATTTGTATGAGCAAAAAAAAAAAAAAGGAATACAAGGTATTATTGATTCATTTTCTGGGGAAAAGCAAGCATTGCTTCTACTGCGTGTATTGATCAACAGCGCCTGCTATTAACAATCTGTGCTTTGCAGATATTACAGTACTAATAGCTTTATATGAGCATGATTGATAACAACTGATTAACATAATAAACAGAGTGTGTGGAGAGAAAGGACTAAGTCTAAATATTTTTAAAACAGAAACGTTGGAAGTCACGAAAGGTGAAGAAACAAACACAACAAAAACACCGATCAGAAGTGAGGTGATGGTAAAAGAACAAAATAATTTAGTTAGGCAGCGTGGCATAGGGGTGGCAATCGCTTGGTTTTAACCATCCCAATGCATCGGGTTCGATTCACACCGTCTCCAGTTTGGCAGACACCTGGTTTCTCGGGTGATTGCTCCTCCACGTACGGAACGTAATGGCAACCTACCGTACTGCACACTTGCCAAGAAATTTATAACAGCCAATAGGTGGCGGTTGTAAGAAGCGACGTTCTGCAAAGAACATGCCACTTACTTGTACCCAGTGACAATCATACCAGACGAAGAAAAAAGTATAACTGAAACAAAGAACAGAATGGCACTGGCTGACTTCCATAAAATGAGGAACATATTAACAAATAGGTCCCTGTCAATGAAATGATATTAAGAGACAGATACAGATTGAGAGAGCAAGAGGGAGGGGGGGGGGGGGAAAGAGGGTCATGCATTGTTATGTAGAACCAAAATTGCTTTCTTTGTGATAAAGAGGCATGAATAAACAAGTAGTGAAATGACTAGCGGTGACAGCAATCGGGTTTCATAAAAGGAATACTTTGTATACCTTGAGGAGAACAAGCAAGTTCACTGAAGATAGATTACACGAAAACAATTTCAAGTTATCACTGATACCGAAAAGAAAAATGGAAAAAGCAGGAAAGTCTGGAAAATCTTGTCCCAACGGGAAATATCTAGGGTAAGTAAGAGAAGCAACCAAAAAAAGAAAAGAAAAGAAAGAAAAACGTGTTTGATGGCATGATAGTCTGAATGAGAAAACAAAGAGCATACGAAGTCTATCACAATCACAAAGAACAGAGTAAAAATCCCACGGTGGCCAGTTTTGCAGACATGCGATTTTTGTTTTGATACGATCGCTTCTCCACATACGGAAATGAATGACATTCTATTGTAGTGCACAACTGCCAAGAAACTTATAACAGTCAAACAGGTTGGCAATTGTAAGAGTGACGTTATGCAAAGGGAATGTTTCTTACTTTACTCTCTAAATTGAATTAGGGGGGAAGAAAGGATTTTCAGAGAGGAGTAATATATTTTAATTAGTTTAATTAATGAAACTCCCAAAAGAAGTTCCGGTTAAATGTAATTACTGCCAGCTAGGCGTTATAAAGTCAAAACTATGGTTCAACATTTTTAGTAAATTTCATTCGTCACTGAGAAAGTATGATTTAATATAAGTTTAAATAATTTGCCAACACTAATTATTTGAGTTAATAATGATGTTAAAAACACGTTGATTAAGATAATATATTCTTGCAAACTACCTGCGTTTTTGCTTGTCAAAATATGGCTGCTAGTTTCTAAAATATCTGGTATTTTATTCGTCTTCTGGTCTGGAAGGGGACGTTACGTTCTTGTACACAGCCAATGCTAAACAATTCGCATTTGTGAAGGTTCTTCAATAAAAATGACAACACTCTCACATTTGATACATGTTCTTGTCGCACTAACATGTTTGTGTTGTTTTATCTACCGCAGCGAGGTGAGAACTGTATTTTTATGACAAGAAAGTCAGTAGAGTAATAAATTAATGTAGTGTTGTAGTTTGTAGAATTGAAGTTAGAAGACAAAATACAAATAATAATAATCACACAACAGATTAGTGAAAAAAAACTAGACTTACAACTGTAGACTAAACAAGTTATGTTAATATTGTTAACGATAGAGTATACGATAATACGTATACGACCACGACGGATGGCTCAGTTAGTTATTATTATTAGTTTAGTATAATTAAAGTTCATAATTTATAGAATAGTATAAATAATACTTTACTTTTACTTTAACTCAAACTATACAACTACTTACTTACTACTAATAGTACTAGTAATACTATTGGGACTATTATAGTCACTGTACTATAGTAATAGTCTAAAGTCTATAGTACTATAGTATTATTATAATATAATTTATACTATAGTTACTAGTATTAAGATTTATTACGAATTAACTATTACTATTATTATTAGTAGTATAGTTTAAGTTTAAAGTACTAGTACTAGTAGCAGAGTAGTCAGTAGTAAAAGTAGTACTAGTAGGTCTATTCTATAATAATAATATATTATATTAATTATTATTATTAATTTTAAGTTTATTTTACAGTATAACTAGTAAAATAATACTGAAATTGATAATCATAATTATAACACTAGTGACTAACACGTTCTTACCAGTTTGAAGTGTTTGTAACAGTTTACCGATTGTTAGTGTTAGTAATACTAATAGTAATAGTATAATTCAACATAGTAATACAATAGCTCAATGTTAGTAATTATTACATTGTAATAAGACTAATAGCCATCCAGATTTATACTATCATAGTCTACCTCTCGAGGTTGTTTGGACTGGGTAAAGAACTAAAGATGTCACCTTATAAGTGGACATCTGACATATGTTCAAAACATTCTGTAAGAGATAGTTATCGTTTGTATAGTTATTTTTTTCTGTCAATATATATATATATATATATATATATATATATATATATATATATATATATATATATAAGCTGATACAATAGAAACCTGACTTACTTATATACTGCATGCAACTGCTGGGGCAAGCTGTCTTTATTCCTCTGTTTTATGTCCTCCTGGTTGACACCAGCAATGGGAATAAATACCTTACTGATGACTTTGTGCAAAAAAAAATTAATTCAGCCTCATTTTGCCGATTACAAAATATAAATATTGACATAGAAATAGTAAATTGAATAGATACAAAAAACTATGAGATAATTTCATGAACCAGAAAGCAACACAGTTGGATAAGTTCAGAACTATCTTTATCGACCATCATTCGTGCACATTCCACAATGAAACATGTTATAAGATATGTGCTGTATTCATCAAATGAGCTGTACTAGCAGGAGCATTGTATGCTCAGGCACATCCGAGCCAAACAAGGGACTGAAGAAAAGGGCCATATTCTAGTGTAAGCCATAGCATGTATGCCACAAGTATGACCAACGGCATGCTTGACATTCCTCACAGCACTGATGAGATCAAGACAGCAATTGGCCAAATGCCTAGCTGTAAGACCCTGGGTCAGATACTTTTCCTGCTGAAGTTTACAAAGCAGCACATCCCGACCTATTTCGCTCAATTTGTGTGGATGGTCAGATACTACCATGAAGCGACCATTGTTCACTTGCACAATTAACATTGGGATTGTCATTCCTGTGATAACCATAGGAGAATCTCTTCCTCTCCCCCCTTCCCCGTAAATTCTGGCCTGAGTTCAGTCCCACTCAACTGCATAACTAGTTATCTTGTGCAGACTCTGCACCCATAGAGTCAGTGTGATATTCGAGCGAATTGTGGAGCGTTCAACATGATATATGCAGCACGTCAAGTCAACTAGAAATACTAAGAACAACATAACATGTACACCGTTTTTGTAAACACCAGACAGAGGCCATTGACGCTGGCAAATCATGGGGACATTCAGTTGTCCCAGCAGCTGCTGTCTGCCAGTTAGATGATGGCTTTAGTACTGCAAAAATAAGAATTGTCTGCAATCTTTCCAGTCATCAACGTTGTCAATCACAGATGTGTGCTAGCCCTGACATGCTTTGTGATGCTGTACATGTCACTGGTACGGGACGCATGGTCAGCTATTCAATCCGAGACGCCTGAAGTTCTACGTCAAGGGGAAGGAAATCATAATCTTGGATCTCTTCTTTGCTGACTACTGTGTACTAAATACCTGCTTTGGAACAAGATATGCCGTTCACCTTGAAGAAGTTTTTGGCAGTTTTCGTCAATTTTGGTCTGTCTATCAGCAGCATGAAAACCGAGGTACTCTTCCAGTCTTCTTTCCGGGAAGAAGTACCTTGAACCAAATATTACTATACACAACCAATGTCTCCAAGCAGTCGATAGCTTCACATACTTAGCCAGTACTTTCAACTGAGAAGCAATTATTGACTCTGAGGTAAATAACAGGAGTTAGGTCAGGTCATCCCGTAACCGGTGAGGTCGTTGGGGCACACATGAAGACATCCTCACAATCCCACGCCACCCCTCTCTGTCAGATGCCGCTGCCTGTGACTCTTCTGGTCGGAGACTGGTCCATTCTTTTGTGTTGTCCTCCCATCTCTTTTTGGGCCAGCCTCTTCATCGTCTGCCAAGCACCTTTCCATGCAGGATTGTATTTGCAAGACCATTTGATCACGATATGTGACCGTACCAAGTGAGTTTCCTTCTTTTGACAGTTGCCAAGAGGTAATTCGAAAGGCCCTATTGCTGTTGTAATTCTATCTTGTATTTCCTCGTTTGTAACTCGATCTTTGTACGTGACGTTTAAAAGTTTTCTGAAACATCTCATCTCCAAGGCCTGTATCCTTCGTTGAAGGTCACCTGTAACTGTCTATGTCTCACATGCATAGAGGAATATTGACAGGACCAGTGTACGCATTAATCTGATTATTGTGCATAGTGCTAACCGTTTATCTTGCCAGATTTTGTTAAGCCGTGCTAGCGCCGCTATTGTCTGTGCTATTCTGGCCAACACTTCACATTTTGATCCTTCATCACTGACAATGGACCCAAGATATTTAAAACGGTCAACCACTTTGAGTTCCTGACCGTTAGCTCTTATCCTGCTGTTGAATAACAAGATTGCAAAGACAAATTCTGCATTTAGGAGACTGCAAGCGAATTTTTGGAACTAACATGGCGTTAAATGTCGCCACCAAGGTAAAAGTGTATCGTGTAGTAGTGCTAACCACTCTTCTGCATGCCTGCGAAATATGTGTATAGAACATACCGGGCAGCTAAATTGTTTCCAAAAAAGTAATCTCCACCAGCTGCTCACAATTGTTGTTGTTCGTTCATTGTATTCGATGACCATTTTGTCAGCATTCACTGTAACCTGTTCTAATGAGTTCGAAGATGGCTAAATAAGCCAATCTGAGCCTTGTATTGTCTGCTGCACTTTGTACAGGATAATACACCTCCTTCCACCGGGGTTGAAGAAGGGTTGATGTGAGTTGACTTGTTGACCAATCGTCTGTGGATGGACTCATCTATTCTTGATGCCTCATGTCTCTGAACACCCTCAGCAATAGTTCTGCGCCAGTCTGTGCTATTGGTGGCGATTCTTTCCCAGCCATCGTGGATAATACCGCACTGGATCAGTGATCTCTTTAGTGTGTCCTTGTACCTTTTCACTGCCCACCGCTTTCTTGCCATTTTGGAGTTCACCATAGAGGAGCTTTTTTGGTAGACATTGATCTGACATGCGTACCACATGGCCAACTCATCTCGGCTGTGCTGCACATATGCTGTGTATACTGGACATGCCCGGTCGCGCTAACACATCTGTATTTGGCACCATGCCCTGCACCTAATCCTCAGCAGTACTGCCACGGTATGTGAATTTGTGAAAGGTTTTTAAACAGTAGTCGTGTACCTTGATTGAAGGCTCTGAACAGGTAATATCTGGCACAAGCTGTGGCGAACTAATCCATACATTCTTGCATGTCAGCCTCCGTATTGTCGTCTGACAGCGTAAGAAGAAGAAGAAGCCTCCGTATTGGAATTTAAGGCACTGTCATGCGCATAAATAAAATCATGTATGGTTACCTTGTGGATTTTGGTTTTGGCCTTGAACCTTTTCAGATTGAAAAGCCTTCTGTCAGTGCGGTTATGAAGTCCAACTCTGACATTGCAATCGCTGTAGGCTTTCCACAGCATAGAGACATTCATTCTGTTCTTGACACTTCACTTGGATCTGCTTTGCAGCAAAGAACATATCAATGGTCCCACGGTTCTTCCACGTTGAGTTTCGAGTAGTAACCCCTTCTCCAGGTGAAGATTTAGTCTGCTGAGAAGAAATTTTGCAAGCACTTTTCCTCCTACGCACAGCATAGATATTCCTCTGTGGTTATCACATATTTGCTTACTGCCTTTTCGCTTATGTAAATGAACTTTGAATTATTGTGGGATGCTCCTTTTCTTCCACATCTCACAAAACAACTGAGTAAACTTCTCAGCCATCTTTTGGCTGCCAGCTTTACAGATCCCTGCTGGGATGGCGTCAGCTCTTGAAACTTTGTCATTTGCGAGGAGGTAAATCGCGGCCCTAGTTTCCTGCTCGGTCGGAGGATCATCCATGCTCTCATTCATTTCTACTTTTGGTATATGATCAATTGCCTCTTCATTATCAGTAGTGGGTCTATTAAGGACCATAGCAAAATATTCGGCCATTCTTACCAGGAGCTTATCTTTATCACTGATTACAGAATTGCCATCTTCACTTAGGAGTGATGTCAAATCTGATCTGTACGGACTGTACAGAGCACTGTAAAAATTCTCATATCATGCCTGTTAGCAAAAGTCTGAATCACATCAGCCTTCTGACTGAGCCATGTATCTTGCATATCACAAAGCTGTCGCCGTACAGTCGGTCGAGCTCTTGTGAAGTCATTCTTTTTCGCCATAGATCGAGGATCGTTAGTTTATGCACGGTTGGTGCTGTGCTTCTCGTCTAACAGGGGCTTGATCGATTTACAGTTCTCATCACACCATATTGATGGTTGCGTTTAGAGGTACCGACAGCATCAAAGGCAGTAGAGTGAACCGTTTTGATAAAGGTGGCCCAACTGGAGTCCATGTCAGTCATAGCATTGCCCATATTATTTAGCTGATCTGTCAGTTTGAGCAAATGATTGTCGCACGCAGTTATCTCAAAGACTGGAGATGTTGAGACGTTTTGAGGTTATAGTGTTTTGTGGGCGCCTAGGAGCTTGGATACGAGTGTTGATTTTATAAATCACGTCTGTGGTCCGTCCAGCATTCTGTTCCACACGTACATCCTGGCGATCCCGCCTGCGAACAATGACATAATCAAGTGTCAGTGCTTTGATCGTGGGTGTGTCCAAGTGGTTTTATTGCGATTAGGGAGACGAAACACTGGATTAATAATCAGAAGTTTGTTTGCCGCACATGTCTTCAAGAGTAGGTGTCCGTCACTATTGCAGCTACCAATGCCATTTCTGCCAATCAGCCCGTTCCATGAAACAAAGTCAGAACCCACTCGAGCATTGAAGTCACCCAGAATGATCAACTTATTTTTCTTTGGTTCAGCGTCGATTAGTGTTTCCAAATCATTTTAGAACTTTTCCTTGGTGTCTTCCGAGTTATTCGTAGTTGGGGCATATGCACTGATGATGGAGACTTTTTTGTTTCCGATCAATGTGATCCTCGGCACCATTAGACGGTCATTAATCCCCTTTGGAGCACTGGGGAGACCACTAACCAAGCATAATGTTATAGCAAAGCCAACACCCGACTCACACTGGTCTTCGACTTCATGTCCTTTCCAGAAAAAAGTATAGCGGCTTTAGTTTCTGTAAGTTGGCCCTCTTCTGCCTAGCGAGTCTCACTTAGAGCTGCTAAATCAAATTCTGCATCTGGCAAGCTCTTTGGCTTCTCTCAGGCCTTTTAGCTTTTGCCTGATCCATGGGCGCACGAATATTCTATGCACCAAATATCAAGGGTACTCTTTTTTGTTTGTTTTCTCTTCTTAGACGGTTGAGTTTGTAAAAAAGGTAATGACAAAGATGTTTGCGCGTGAATTTGATTATGCTGAAGGAGAGTTGCGCACGTCAGCCTCACTCTCTCGTCCTCAGCTACCCTACCCTTTTTTAGTGGCAAGACTGAGGGCAGAAGAGGATGCATATTTTTTTAGAGTTTTCTCCTGAAGCCTTTCCAATGATCAGGCATCCCACAAGGCAGTGGGGTCAAACATGGAGCCGCTGAGGTCACTGACCTCTACTCAGTGGTAACATACATACAAAGGTCGGCATGCCTGAAGCCAACATGAGACAGCAGGTGCATTCCGACCAAATTATGATGTTGTATGTGAACCAGAGACAGAATTAGAAGCAGTTTTGTTAGTGTCAGTGCTCACAGCTAGATAGCCGAACAAAGTACCTAACTCTGAAATTTGCACTTCTGTAGAGAGTCCAGATAAGATGTACTGGGTATGTGCATATATGCTGATCTCTAAATGTGCAGTCAATCATCAGAGGTGCAGAAGAAATGCTACAGAAACTCCATAAAAACGTTTCTGAAGAATTTCAACATTGTTGTCACCACCTGGGAGATAGTTACACAAAACTGTTTTTACCTTGCAACTACCATCACACAAGACTCAGGTGGCCTAGTGGTAAATCATCGCTAGCTCTCAGAGAAAGTGATCTGACCAAAATAACAGAACATGCAACAACACCACGGTCAACTATTTTCATGTGTGTTCCAAGTGTGGCAGTCTGCTGTACAAGCATTAGGATTCACTGTCATATGTCCACATCTCACAACACAAGTCTGATGCTTTCACTATTTTCACTTGCAATGGGCAACTATTAAATTGTCAAGTTACATTGAACTTCAAAAAACAATTGTTACTGAAGTTAAAAACATGAAGGGTCTTCATATAAGAGGCCATGGAGTGACTTAAACATTAAACAAAATTTGATTGCAAAAACTGTAAATTTGACATTGTTTATTATAACTTTTGTGAAAAAAGAAAGATAGCAAAAGTGATTAGTGATTTTGTGAACAGTACAAAATTAGTGTAATTGAAGTAACTGATGAAATAAAAAGTATTACCGGTAACAGGTACTGACTATTAGGAGATAGCCAGAAAACAACAATGCTCCTCTGCATCAAAGAGAGAAAAGGGAGATGGATGAAATACACACCCCAAAAAAAACAACCTGTCAATATGCCTAGACTTGCTTTTTTGCTGGAGCCCTCAGTGGCAAAGAGTAGAGGGACGGCTTATTAAAACGAATTATGGCGCTGGACAGACTAAAATGACGTGAATTTATTCATGAGGCAATGCTAAAACAATCTCACACAGACCCACAATGAATCACACACCGCCCGGGAGAGAATTGGACACTCCCCGGCTAGGAACATGCTCAAGACACATCACTCACAAGTGAAGGGATGCCCCTATGACCTTTCTGAGGGTTACGAGAGAGATGCTAAACTCACTATATTTTTCATGAGAAGCCAAAAAGTGTAGATAATGATAATTTGTTGTCTGTAGCACTCATTAAGGTGAAAAAACAAGACTGATTTCATCATTACTAATTAATATTGAAAATGTTAAAATGGTTTACATATTTTAAAAGCAAATTTGTAAAACAAAAAAAGCATTTCAGTAACAGCAGTGACTGAACTCCAGAGACTATATTTCAATAATTGGGAGAATACAATAGTGAGGACAATAAAACACATGTAAAGTTATGCAAGTGTTAGAACAGTGCCTAGAGGTTACATTACAACTATAATTTCTTCACATTGCTGAAGTCCTCCTAGAAGATTAATAGGGCTTACACTTTATGTTGTTGTGTAATATATACTAGATTGTATGATACGAGACTAGAATTGCATTTTTATACGTTAAAAGAATTCATAGTTTGTATCAATTGTAAAATTGTTTGTATATTGTGTATTATGACACTGCAGGTTGTCAGTTTATATATTCATGAAACTCTTATTATTTTAGAGGACAACAATAGTTATGAAATGATTAGATGTTAGAAGGGAATGTTAATGGCAGTCATATTTTGTCACTTAGTGTTGCACTGAACTGATGTAGATTTGACCTACAAAGTTGTAGTAACCTCTAGCAGTTCCTGCAAAAAAAGTTGATGGTCCTAGCAGCCTGATATCAAGATGTTGGCATTGGTTTAGACATTTTTAGCATTGTTGATTATAAACATAAGCAAAGGATCAGGGTAAACATGTGTAACTTACAGATCGGATGAATAATTGTTGAGCAGTTACAGGGTACTGTGCAGACTATGTTTTTAGTTCATCCCTGATACAGAAAACATAGACATTGTTGGGGTTTGAAGATTTATGTCTTAAAACAAAGAAGGGGTCTTGATTGGTTTATTTCACCTGACCCTTGGGGAGGAAGACTAATGTCTGGTCAGGCAAAATATACTGTCCAAGACCCTCACCATGGCTTCCACGTTGTACTCCTTGGAAAAGGGTTATTTTCATATCAGCTGGGTTAACGAGGTGAGGGATCGACATGTTCCCCGCAGTAGTGGGTGACACACAGATGAAGCCAAGCATAGCACAACTGCCTGGAGAACCTCGGTCCACCTTCATCAGCACGCTCGGGATGTGAGGAAAGCTACTGCAACTGATCACTTACTCATTGTGGGCATTCGAAACAACACCTGACCAAAACAAACATAATCTGATCAGTATATTTTGTGTAGCAAGCCCATGAGAAGATATTTCAAGACATGCATTGTTTTTTATTCCAAAAGTGTACAAAGGGAAATATGGGAACATGAATATTTGGGTTTGCCTTCAACGTTAAGTAAAGACAAAACTTTAAAAAATCAGATATCAATTAAAAGTCCTAGGACGGGGATCAAGACACTGAGCAGCGCATGAGCTGCAGTGGTCAGCGACCCATAGCTGACTGCTAGCGTCAGGGCCAGCGAAAGAGCTGCCAAGACCCTTCTACACCTCCACGCGGTGATCCTGGATAACAGGCTGCAGCAGGGCAGACTGGCTAAGGAGAAGGGATCGAAGAGGGAATGCTAACCCGGTACTCAAAAAATGCTTGCTGAAGTTGGATGTGTTGGACCGAAAGGTGCAAATATCGCAGTCAAGCTGTAAACTACGACACAACGCATTCCATTCTCTGGACTACATTCTGCTACTTAAGCCCTTTCAGGGTTTGGTAGCGGGAGATTGAGAACGAACAAAAAAGAAGAAGAAAAGTCCTAGGGTGAGATAATTGGATTTTTTTTGTGTGCATGACATGACATAAACTGAGGATGACATTATTTTGGCTGCTTCTTAATTATTGAACATATTATTAAGTTTTTGTTTCATTGATGATCACTGAAGGTTGATCAGTCACTTTCACTTTCAGGCTGCCAGTTTTGAGGACACAAGATGCAAATGTGTGTGTGACAAAACATGGGATTCTAGTGGGAAGAAGATTCGGGCAGTGTTTACCAATACAACACGCAGTGAACTTTGGTAAGTATCAGCGTCCTTTGTGTCCCTGTTGTATTATGGATTAAACAATTTTTTTATTACTCTTTAACCATAACAGTTCAGGAGAGGGTGGTTGATACTGGTCTCTTAGTCTGAAGACACAGGTTTAAACTCCAGTATGATCTAGGTTTTTCTTTGTTGGGTATACAAATAAAAACTAGCCTACACACTGTGCAATGACTTTCAGGACATGTAGTCTGTCTTTATTCTTCTTCCTATGTCTTTAATACTTCACCATTTATAAATAGTAAAGGCAGAAATTGGTTTGATGTTCCATTATCTCGATACAGATTCTCGTAGAAATAAGCAGACTGTTACCAAATGTCACTCCGTTCACTGGTGTACACTAGACAGGTCTGTAGCAGGCTGTCATGGGGCCAGTGCCATATGCACACAAATCTAAAGTGCCAATTGAATTTATGATAGAGATGGCTCCCAATTTGTTGTACTTGTGTAGGCCTGAAGATGATCATTTGGTTTTTCCTTCAGAGTTGATTAGCATTATTTTTGTATATGACCAGGGTGCATCCATCTTCAACATGCATTTCATCAAGACTGCTTGCCTAGCCCTTGACTGTCCCTAGCCCTCATGCAGGGCAGCAAGTTTTTTGTGATCAGAGTTGTCTCTCCTAGAGAAGCTGTTTTACAAGTCTGTTGAGTCTTTCTTATTTGGTTTTGTATTAAGCTGTCCTTTTCTTAGGTAGACTGTTAACCAAAGCTCATGTTTTTCCTGCTCTAGTTTTAGCAGGGTTTACTCCTTGGCAAAGTTTTGACATTAAATAAGGTTTGAGTGGAGTAGGGCATTTGAGAAGACAGCAACCCGCAAGCTACAGGGCCATCAGCATCCATACCCTGCACCATTTGCTGAGAGAGACTGAGCATATATGGGTATGCCCGGAGTGCAGTGACGTCGATTCTTAGAAACATAACAGAACAAGACTCCCTGGCATTGGTTTTACCTGTGCATATTCTTGGTGTCAATATTGGGGAATTCCCCTGTGCTGGTAGGCCCAATTTGCTCACAATTAACAGGGCGACAGGCTCATCTTGTGGGTTTCTGTAATGTCCCCTACCAATAGTCTATGGTTTAGTTGTTTGCCAAAGCCTTGTTGGCATTAACAAAATAAGGAGTACTCTGAGTGGTGCAAAGTAAAAAGTGGAGTGCCACAGGGCTCGGTTTTGGGACAAAAATATATAAATAATTAACAAATTTGGACAAAGATATCATTTTCATGATTGCAAAAGTGTCATCTAAAGTAGAGGTAGAAATATTGAGGCCAGATTTAGATAAAATTCGGAAACAGTCTGAGAGCTGGCAAATGGAGTTTAACGTAGATAAATGTACATTTATCCACATGGGTAGATTCAATATGGAACATAATTACAGAATGGGAGAGAACAATATTAGAAAGTAAGAAAAGCACCTAGGGGTTATAATAGATCATACAGGTAAGGCGAGTCAGCAAGTCCAGGCAGCAGTGGAAAAGGCAATGTTATGTATAATAAAAAGAGATATTAAACATAGAAGCATGGAAGTGATAGTCAAACTGTATAAAGCATTAGTTAGACCTAGATTGTAGTACTGTGTGCATGTGTGGAGTCCTTATCATAAAGGAAATATAAACATGCTGGAAAGGATACAAGAGTGACAAAACTAATAGTGTGACTCCAGAATTATGGTTATGAGGAAAGGCTCAGTAAAACTGACCTGCAGTGTCTAGAAAAGAGAATAATTCAATGTGGTTTAATACAGATTTATAAGGTATTCAAGGGAAAGTATAGATTAGACTATAACAAGTTTTTCATATTACAAACACCTACAAGAAGAAGAGGGCACAATTATATAAGGAAAGTCACATTTGATCGGCGCATGACATGGAAAAGTCTGATCGAGAGAAACCGAATGAGAGCCAGACATAGAATGGCAGTCATGAGGAAACTTGCTGGCACAAGCTGGGGAGCAGACGAAAGAATACTCAAGAAACTGTACACTGGAAGAGTGAGACCCGTTCTCAAGTATGGCATTGGGGCATGGGCAACAGCAGCAAAGGCGAACTTTGATAAAATTAGCAAACTTCAAAACCAAGCCATGAGAGTTATAACAGGAGGCATGAAGTCAACGCCAATTGTAGAACTTGAAAAGATTACAAATCTGCAATCCATGACCGACAGAAGAGACTGCAGAGCCCAATGCAACAGAGACTAAATAGATTTGGAAAAGAGAAACTAAAGCGGAGAAACTTTGCATAAATAGCCAAAGCAAAGATGAGCGAAGACCCTATGAACACCATAACAACACCAAAGCCCATCCCTACTTTACGCAAAACCACATGGAGGTGGTAGAAAATATACCAGGTATTTTAAACAAGAATAGCCAGGCTAAACAAGAAAGGAGAGACATAACCCCGAGGTACATAGCGGCAAAACTACCCAAGCATGGACTGGCCCTATGCATACACCGACGGTTCTGTAACAAACACAACACAGAATGTAGGGGGAGGGGTATTCCTGAGCCTACCAAATGGTCGACAAATAACACTGTCAGTGGCAACTGGAAAATTCTTAAGCAATTTCAAAGCGGAAGCAGAGGCATTGAAGGCTGCAGTAGAAGCAATGCTGACAGGCGAAAGCAATGAAAGCCAGATAGTCCTGTTTACAGATTCCCTGGCCGTGGCTACAGCACTAAAAAGCCAGAAAAATACTGAACTTAATGATTTAAGAGCAGTACTCTGTCAACTATGCCAGCAGTCCGCACCAAAAAGAGTAGTGGTACAGTGAGTTCCATGCCACTGTAACATCCAAGGCAACGAGGAGGCAGACAGACTGGCAAAAGAAGGTGCAAGACTACCACAACCAGATACTAGTGTGACCTACAAAGAGTCCAAAAGGTTTATTAGGGCCAGATGCATGGCCAAATGGGAAACAGAACATACTGGCTACACAAAAAATGATGCCTACTACCAGCTGAACAGAAGAGAGCAGGTCGTGGTCTTCAGACCCCGCACAGGCTAAAACAGACTGAGGTACCATCTATTGAATAAACTGAAGATAGGTGGCACTGGCGAATGCACATGTCGCACATGGAAAATGACAGATGAACATCTGCTGCAAAACTGCCACCATACGAGGACCAGAGAAAGCACATGTCGCCATCACCAGTGGCAACACTAGACAAGCTCTATGGCAGTGTCGACAGCTTCAGGATGACAGCTGCTTTCTTCGAACAAATTCAAGTTGACGTCTGACAGCGTAAGAAGAAGAAGATATAAGGAAAGGTACAATTATTCTTTTAGTTAGAGAGTAGTGAATGCTTTGTCACAGGGAATAGTGGAAACAGTGTCAATTAATGCATTCAAGAATAGATTGTAAGTGTATAGTTAGTTTTAGATCAAGTGAATGTAAATAAAACTTGTTGCATACACAGACTGTGCAGTCTTCTATACCATTATAAAGACATTAAGTCAAGCAGGGGGCACCATGAGAAGGTACAGTTGGGTTGGTTGACATAATCTATATATTTGGATCAGGCATTGCCTTCTTTTTTAGGAAAGGCCTGTTTTGGTAGCATGTAGCAGTCAAATTTATGTTTCAGTGATTGTGACCATGTAGTCAAGCCAGTCTCCCCATTACAGCTGTGTGCCAATTGTTTATGCCGTACAGAGACTAGAAACACAACAACAATTAAGGTAAGCTGAAACTGGCTCTTATGTTCATTTGCATTTTAATTGTCATTTACAACTAAAGATGAACATATACATTTTACGCTGAATTAATTCATCATGATCTGCCTTGCAAGATAATAGTGCTCACTTTATTCTACTTGTGGCTAGATCATATTGTTATCCTATTTACTATGTCTAGTACCAGTCTTTGTGATGCCACTATTTTATTTATGCGGTGTGATAAAAAAAAGTAACAACCTTATTATTTTTAGAACAAAACAATAGGTGCCCTTGGGCGCTCTAGTCTGACATGCAACCTTGATGTCTGTCTTCTGCACATGCATGATTTTGTGCACACCCTCCCTGTTGCCAGGCTGCTGTGATAATAACACTAATGCTCTGTGTTTATCACATTTGTGTTTTGAGCCAAATGACTGAACATGTTTGAGCAAAGAATTGGCATGAAATTTGGTCAAAAACCCAGTGACACACAATCAGAGATTATTGAGAAGATAAATAGGACTTTTGATGATGGAACCATGAATTCTGCACAGTGGTATTATTGTTTCAAATATGGCCACGCGTAAATTAAGAATGACGAATGATCAGAAAGACCCTCAACAAGCAGAAATTGTGGCGGTTAGTAATAGTCAAATAACAAATAGAAAGATTGAGAGTGATGTGACAAATTGCACAACTCACTTCAATAAATTTTGACTAGTCGTCTTATAATGTATCATTACAACAATTTGTTCCAACACTCCTCACTCACAAACAGGGGGAAACAGAAGGTTGTGCTTGACACGTTGGAATACACCAACAATGACTGATTTCATGAACAAAATTATAACTGGAGACGAGTCCTGGGTCTACAGTTACAACCCATAGACAAATCAATGGAAAATGCCAGAGTCTCTGTGGTGAAAAAACACATGACAATCACAAATATGAAGGTAATGTTAACAGTTGTTTCAACCATCGGACCACAGTTCATCACAAGTACGCTTCTCAAGGACAGACTGTCAACAGGGGGTACTACCTGACTGTTATGTATTGTCTGCGAGATGATATTTGATGCAAGAGACTACAGCTCCAGAAAAGTCACAACTAGCAGATACATCACAACAATGCTGCAGCTCACGCACCTCATCCAGGATTATTAGCTGAAGCACATTGTTCGAGTTTGGCCATCACCAGAAATGACTCACTGCAGTTTTTGCCTTTCCAAGACTCAAACGAAGATGTCAGGACGGTGAAGCACCTGTTAAAGATATACAAAATATGACTTCCACAAATGCTTCCACTAGTGGGGACACTACACGGAGAGGTTTCACTTCAAAAGGGGCTTATTTAAAACAGGTAGATTACTTGTTTCTTGCCAAACTTTTTGATCAACCCTAGTATGCTCTGTTTCACAGTTTTAAAAAAAACTTATCCAATAATTTATGGGTTCCTTTTTTTAAAAGATCATGTGTGCATTATTTTAGATTGTGACATTTTTCGTGTGAATCCTGCAATTAGGTGGCATCTAGCTAACCTGGTATTATAACTGCTGGGAATGATTCTAATGAAGTCATGTCAGACTTTAGTGTGCTTTATAGTATTTCCTTGAAAAATAATTTTTTTTGTGGTCCTGTGACTACTCAGGCATATGTTTTTGTTATTTACTGTGGATAAGATTCCAGACATCAAAGCCAATTCATATCTAATGAATAAATTAATGTCATTATACAGTGTCACATTATGAGTAGCAGGGTTCTTAACCTTAAGATTTGATGGTAAGAGGTGCTGACATAAATACTTAACTTCATTATACTGGTTTAGAAGTCTCTACAGAATCTGTATACAATTAGACCTGTTTGAATACCAGGATTCAAATTATTCCAACTAGTATTACATCTGTGTGGGATAGTCAATCACAAAACTGGATCAGTTAGTGTCAAACATATATTTATTGAATGCAAATACTGTATGGGATGTCACACATAAATAAAACAGAATAAAAATGTTAGATTTTCATTTTGTATGTGCAAACAAATCCTATCCGTTAAAGTATGTTAGCCTATTGTGGTTCAGTATAGCAGATACACCAGGTTGAAAAGAATAGGACCGCTATTTTCCCAAGCATGTCATAAAAGATGACTGAAAAAGATTGTGTATGAAACAACCACTGCTCGGATACAGGTTTATTTTTAAAGGAGCCAGCTGTATGGTGTCCCCATGCTTTGCATGGAGGGAATGAGTAAATTAATCATGACAGATCTACTCAAAATGATATTCAGTTTCTATGGTACTTTTTTTCTTGTGGAACCACCCTACTCGAGGGACACATTATATGGGTTTGACATAAAGTATAAGAACATGCATTTTTACAAGTCATCAATTCAGAGATTTCAGTTTTTAGATTTATTTTGGATTAAATGTGTGTTTTTTGTTCTTCTAATCATGTGATATAAAGTTATTTTTTTGTTGTTGTTGGACTCAGGTTGTGGTTATTTTCATCATCTGCGTTGTCTCGCTGCTGTTTATCTACATGCTGTTCTTAATTTGCTTGGACCCCCTCATCCAACGAAGACCCACCAGCTATCAACAGCACACCAACGAGGAGGTGAATTTGGTAACCACTTGGCTGCGGGTTCATGGCGGCTTTTCTCTCTATCTCTGTGTTGGGACTTGGGGGCATGCAGCAAGTCCAAGGCACAGTTCTCATTGCTTTCAAAATTTTCCCTTAATTCTCAGTTAAGTCATTGTGGGCGTGAGCTCTCAAATTTGACAGTTTATATACTTTCTGTTTGGGAACAGATATAGACATTTTATCTTTAAGACATGATGTTTGATAATTGTTTATCTGTCATAGATGACATTGCCTGTCATGGGCAACTTACCAGATGTCATTTGTGCTCATATGTATATATCAATCTATCATGTACATCACATAAATCTAAATCCAGCAAGCTCAGACACATGGATGGTCTGGTCTGGCTATTGGCTTGCTGGTTTTTAATAACTTATCCTCGGATGAAATTCCATTATTTTATTTTGGCATATAAAATGAAATCAAGAAAAGCCAAGCACAGAACCAGTTGTGAGACATTACTATTGTCCTTGCTGCATGCTGAAGTGATATGTTGCTTGAAATATTTGTACTTTTGTGATTGTACATACCTGGTTTTCTAAGTGCTCATCTGTGTATATGAAAGATAAACAGCTTGTACAACTTGTATTTACTGCATGCATGTGCACACACAGCATGTACACCCTGTGTTATGATACATGTACACAAATAACTCCTGCTACCACGACTTCACTGTTTCTGTAGCCAGTTTTGTAGTGTTTAAGTAATGTCAGGACTAAAGTTATTTCATGCTTTTTGTTTTCAGTAATATTTTGGTTTGAAAAGAAGCAATATAGTCACTGAAATGTTAACATAGCAAATATAACATCAGACCGTAATATTCAGTGAACTATACATTATCCCTTCAGTGAATGACGCACTAGTAATACTGTTCTGTATTGACATATGGTACTCATTTTCTGTAGTGTAGATTTGTACTGTAGTAACTAGTGATGCTTTTTGTGTAACAAATTGTTATAGTTATGTAAGTAATGTTGACTTTCAGATCATTGGGATGCATTGTCACTATTCTCTTCCGTATGCTATTCTAGTGAGATATGACCGTTTTCCTCAGTTGCCTTGTATCATTTCTAAATAAGATGTAGTCGAGGTACAAGTTTTTCCTTCTTCTTTTGTCCTACTGCCCTTTTCATACGGCGTCACAGAGAAGTGAGATGCATAGATTTATTGTTATCGACAAGTGGGAGGCTTGTGCTTTTGTTAGGTGTAACTTCTTGAAAGTGTCAGAGACACTATCGATCCATTAGAGTCTAATGGGTTGCTGGTAAGGACCAAGATTGACATTGATAAAATAATGTATGAATAAATAGTGTATTTATTGACCTCCTCTTAGTTGAAAGAAGCATTCTAGGGTGTTCAAAATCGATGCAGTTTGATAGTGGACACTGTTCGCCTTCTGAATTCTATTGCAATCTCTCTGTCCACTCTTCTGTCATCAGTGAACATGCTACCTAGATATTTGAACTCTCCGTATTGTCCTGATACCAATGTTACTGATGTGGAAACTTCTCTGCACTTGTTCACGTGAAATGAACAGCCTCTGTCTGGTCTGTGTTGATCTTAATGTCATATTCGTTACAGGTGAAATGGAGAAAGTTCAGGCAGTGTTATAGTGCTTCTCCATTTTTATAAAAGATGACCTGATCACCAGCAAACAACAGTTCATTTAGGGACTCTACAGGAGGGTTAGCCAACTGAGTCATTTTATCCATGTAAATTATCAACAATAGTGGAGAAAGAACACAGCCCTGATGTACACCACTCAGCACTGGAAACCAATTTGTCATACCTACATTCGTTTGTACTGCAGCTTCACTGTTTACGTACAAGACACGAATGCCATCCAGTAGTTGACCCTCTACACTATATTCCTCCATTACCTCCCATAGCCTACATCAGTTTACCCGGTAAAATGACTTTTCTTGATCAATGAAAGCCACAAGGAATTTCTTATTGTATTCTATGGTTTTTTTCACTAAACTGTGTGAGCATAAATATAGCATTCTTACATCCCCTGGTTTTTCAGAAGCCTGATTGTCAAGCACCGAGCAGCAGCTTCACAATAACTCGAACTCGTGTGAAAATTTGTCTGTGGATATGCCTCAATAAGAGCTTCAATCTTTCTTGCTGCCCTTGTTTTTCACATAGGTACCACCACGGCTCTTTGTCAATCACTAGGTACATTCCCTTCAATCTATGCCTGAGTAAAGATCTTTGTGAGCCATCTTACCCCTACATTGTGACAAGTTTTTATGACATCTGCTATGTTGTCTACACCTTGGACCTTGTAGTTAGGATTTCTAATTGCCTCTCTGACTTCTTGCTGGAGTATTAATCTGTTGCTATGTGCAATATATTTCTGGATTTGTACCAAAGAATATGTTGCACAGATTCTATACCATCGTCTGCTTGGGCTCTTGGGACAAGTAAGTCTGTGAAGTACCCCTCCCATCTATCTCTTATTCTCTCAGGTTCATAGAGTGGTTGTCCCTCTTTGTCATTGGCCACTTTGGAAGGACTATTATGTTCATCTCTCAATCACAGACACATTTTTTCCTGGAAAAATCTCTGGGAGATGTTGAACATAGCTCACTCAGTACATCCCCATATTTCTGACAAGCATTTTCTTTCTCCTTGTTGTACAACTCTCCTGACTTTACATCTAGCCTCCGTTCTCCTGTTGTACAACTCTCCTGGCTTTACATCTAGCCTCTGTTCTCCTGTTGTACAACTCTCATGGCTTCTCGTCTAGCAATCGTTCACCTGTTGTACAACTCTCCTGGCTTCTCGTCTAGCCTCCTTATAAGAAGTATAGGCTTCTTTTTGAGATTGCAGCCATTTCTTAAAAAACATTTTCTTGTCTTTTTACTGCAGGCTTCATTCCACCATATCGTCCGTTTCTTTCTAATACCACCTTTTCTAGTTGTACCACACTCCTTAGTCAAAACACTAGATATATTGACAGGTTTTCCTGTCCTCTCCATACTTGTGCTTGTAAAATATTAATTCAAACTCAAAAGTGTTGTTTCGTTTAAAGACAACCGGTTGACATTTCGAGGCCAGAGTTCTATTCTGTTTTTAAAAATTGACTTCACTGTACTCCAGCACACCCATAGGTGCTCAGTCTCTCTTTCAGAAAGTAGCAAAGGGTGTGGCTACAGATGAATTATGAGCAAACAAATACTGATTCTGTACTAAAGGTTTTAATAGAGAAGTATAGAGACATGAACAAGAAATACATGCCCAGATACTTTGTATGTTCATGTGATTATACTCACTATTTGTCATGTTTGTCCTTTCCTCATCTGATCTTGATCTATGAGTCTTTTTCAATGTATTGCCCATCTTAAGTCTAAATGGAGCTTCCAGTCAAAGTCATTTGGCCTGTGTTCTTGGCAAAGTATGCAAAGTCACTAGTTGGAGAGTCTCCTACCCTAGAGGATTTTATTGACTATTACACTTGTGAAAGTTATTATGGTCATTGAAGTGTGTCCTCACATGTGTGTGTTATAGTCATTTTCACCATGAACACCAGTCTGTCATCCATTTTATGACACATCTTTTAATTCATGATTTGGTAGTGAACTGAAGATTACAAGAACAAATACTACATGCCTGTGGTTTCTCCACACTTCATCTTTCGAGCTACATTTGTTGTGAAGTCCTCTGCTAGTTAATTCACACTTCATCTCTGGAGCTACATTTGCTGTGAAGTCCTCTGCTAGTTAATTCACACTTCATCTCTGGAGCTACATTTGCTGTGAAGTCCTCTGCTAGTTAATTCACACTTCATCTCTGGAGCTACATTTGCTGTGAAGTCCTCTGCTAGTTAATTCACACTTCATCTCTGGAGCTACATTTGCTGTGAAGTCCTCTGCTAGTTAATTCACACTTCATCTCTGGAGCTACATTTGCTGTGAAGTCCTCTGCTAGTTAATTCACACTTCATCTCTGGAGCTACATTTGCTGTGAAGTCCTCTGCTAGTTAATTCACACTTCATCTCTGGAGCTACATTTGCTGTGAAGTCCTCTGCTAGTTAATTCACACTTCATCTCTGGAGCTACATTTGCTGTGAAGTCCTCTGCTAGTTAATTCACACTTCATCTCTGGAGCTACATTTGCTGTGAAGTCCTCTGCTAGTTAATTCACACTTCATCTCTGGAGCTACATTTGCTGTGAAGTCCTCTGCTAGTTAATTCACACTTCATCTTTCGAGCTACATTTGCTGTGAAGTCCTCTGCTAGTTAATTCACACTTCATCTCTGGAGCTACATTTGCTGTGAAGTCCTCTGCTAGTTAATTCACACTTCATCTCTGGAGCTACATTTGCTGTGAAGTCCTCTGCTAGTTAATTCACACTTCATCTCTGGAGCTACATTTGCTGTGAAGTCCTCTGCTAGTTAATTCACACTTCATCTCTGGAGCTACATTTGCTGTGAAGTCCTCTGCTAGTTAATTCACACTTCATCTCTGGAGCTACATTTGCTTTGAAGTCCTCTGCTAGTTAATTCACACTTCATCTCTGGAGCTACATTTGCTGTGAAGTCCTCTGCTAGTTAATTCACACTTCATCTCTGGAGCTACATTTGCTGTGAAGTCCTCTGCTAGTTAATTCACACTTCATCTCTGGAGCTACATTTGCTGTGAAGTCCTCTGCCAATATGGTTCAGACACTATGGGTATTATGTATCCATGACGTTGTTCTTGTGAAAACCATTCATACTGATTTCATTCAACTCTTAAAGACTTTTTTTGGTGGTGGTGCACTTGATAAGTTGGATTGGGGTTCTCCTAGCTGTAGTGCAATGCGAGACTCCTCAGTAAGCTCACAGCATCACTGGCCCTGTTTCAAAGTAGCCTTTAGTGAACATGATGTTGTGTCTTGATCAGTATATTTCACCTGAACCTGATGTTACGCATTGCTCCCCATATCTATGCTGTATGACAGGAATGTATAGCATTAGACTTGCATGAACCCAACTAGTCTGGACTTCCTGCTAGCTGGCATATGGTGAAGCCATCCCCACTGTAGTCTAATTTTTCTCTATAGTTAAGGGCTACAGTTAAAATATGGACTGAATTAAATATAAAATAATGATGTTTGATAAAGTAGCTTGTATCTGATGCAAGCAACTGGTGATTCTGTTTTGTAGTACAGGTGTGTTCTGTAATAAGTCACCAAGTTTTATATCACCTAAGTGATATATATTTGGTACCTTAGTGAAGTACTAAGGTAGAGTAGGGTTTCGGCAATAAGTAATAATCTATTATGGTAGAGGTGGGATCCGATTTAAGTAGTTAGTAATGGTATATTGTACATAAGGCAGTCTAGTGGTGGTTTCATCGCTATTCTGACAACTCCACAAGGGCTTGTCTTCCTTAGCATGTGAAAACTGAACTCGGCTGACTATGTAAATGAAACCATTTGCTGGTTTAATGGATAGGATAGTGAGTTCCAACTATGTGCCATCGAATGCATGGAGCGTGGTGAGATGATCAGAATGCCATAGTCATCCGCTGCAACTTGTTCTGTTTCCAGCTGCTCAATGAGAGTGTGAGGTTGATAACCAGCTCAAATCTGCCTCACTTAAATCAAAATGTAGAGAAAGTCACCTCCTCGGACATACCAGACAAACCCCTTAATGTTCGGATACAAGAAAGTATAAAACAAGGTTCTTTCTCTTGGCATGGAGAATGTCCGAACAATACAAAATATCAAGATACCATGGGGAGGAAGACTAATGTCTGGTCAGGCAAAATATACTGATCAGACATGTTAGTCAGGGCCAGGCAAAACATACTGGCCCAGACCCTCGCCTCGGCTTCCAAGTAGCCCTCCCTGGAAAGGGGCTGTTTTTATGATATCCTGGCAAACAAGGTGAGGAGGTATCAACGTGATCCCCATAGTAATGAGTGACATGCAGATGAAGTCAAGCATAGCACAACCGCCTGGATGACTCCGGTCCACCTTCATCAACACGCTCAGGATGCGAGAAAAGCTACTGCAACCTGCCACTTAACGTCCTTTTCAGGGCACACAAAAGTGTAACCTACTCATTGTGGGCATTCGCAAACAACAACATCAACAAGATACCACTGCTGCTGAAAAATGGGTGGCATTAGTGGACAAGCACTGGTGTAGTACAGCCTAAATATTATGGCATTCAGTGAGACACATCTACCTGGTGTCAGATCAAAGGCTGTATGAGGCTTTACATTCAAGTCGAACACGTTGAGTGCTCATACGTTTCTGAAAAAAGCCAAGATAAGGTGGACAGGACATTATATTTGCGTGCCCAATGGACATCTCCCCAAGCAGCTACTCTAGAACAGGCACAGGCTCATCAAGTGGACAAGAAATGTTAGAGAGACTCCTTACAAATCTCACTGAAAAGCTTCTATATTGATCCATCAATTAGCTAGCATCACACTTGGTACTCAGATTGCTGGGTGGTATTTTATCCCAAGGCTCAAGAGAAAGCAGACTGCTGTAAAGAACAGAACACACAGTTGACTCCTAATATGTGTGGCAGTCTTCCGTGTCACGGAGTGGACTTTACAGCCATATGAGATGATATCTTGGGGCACCAATCTGATACTGTCACTATCTTTGCCTGCGATGGGCAACAATTATTATTGTAATTTAGAGATGTGCTGTAAAGTAGCTGTCTAGTTATAATTCTATATGGTTCCACCACAAATGTTCAACTCAAGACATTTGGTTAATACTCTTTATTCACAGATTTACTTATATAGGGAACTACAAAAGACAAAACCACAATTCTTGACTGTGACATAAATTCCACAATAGACTGGACTACCAAATAGACTAGGCATGTGATGAAATAAAGATGATATCGTTATTGTGTTTTGTATAAGCTTCTTATTATTCTTGGCTATTACAGGAATATAAAAATTAGAATAAAATATGAATAAGCACCATTTTAAAGTTGAGGTGACAACAACAAGCATGAATGAGTGTGTGTACATGTATCTTCTGTTGTTAGTAGTCAGAAATGGATGTTTTGTAGTTCTGGGCTGTCATGTCTTGTCTGTGTTTGTTTTCTTCATTTGAGAGTTGCCTGTCTTTTTTTTGTTGCTTGTTTGCACTCATGTTTCAATTAACACGTGTCGCTCATTTGTTGAAAACATAATTTTGTCACCTTTTATTTTTACAGCCAGCATACATAACACTTTGATGGATATCTAGCATATTGTTTTCTGTTTCTAAACATACCAATCTGTGTATAGCTCAACTGTCCTATTATGACACATACCAGTCTGTATATATCTCACCTGTCCCATTATTACACATACCAGTCTGTATATATCTCACCTGTCCCATTATTACACATACCAGTCTGTATATATCTCACCTGTCCTATTATTACACATACCAGTCTGTAGATATCTCAGCTGTTCTGTTATCACACATAGCAGTCTTTTTATTTCAACTGTCCTATCACACATAGCAGTATCCTCACAACGGCTCATCCTCTCTACTTCACTCAACACACCACCAATTGTCTGCAGTATCCTCACAACGGCTCATCCTCTCTACTTCACTCAACACACCACCAATTGTCTGCAGTATCCTCACAACAGCTCAACCTCTCTACTCAACACGCCACCAACTGTCTGCAGTATCCTCACAGCGGCTCATCCTCTCTACTCAACACGCCACCAACTGTCTGCAGTATCCTCACAACGGCTCATCCTCTCTACTCAACACGCCACCAACTGTCTGCAGTATCCTCACAACGGCTCATCCTCTCTACTCAACACGCCACCAACTGTCTGCAGTATCCTCACAACGTCTCATCCTCTCTACTCAACACGCCACCAACTGTCTGCAGTATCCTCACAACGGCTCATCCTCTCTACTCAACACGCCACCAACTGTCTGCAGTATCCTCACAACGGCTCATCCTCTCTACTCAACACGCCACCAACTGTCTGCAGTATCCTCACAACGGCTCATCCTCTCTACTCAACACGCCACCAATTGTCTGCAGTATCCTCACAACGGCTCATCCTCTCTACTCAACACGCCACCAATTGTCTGCAGTATCCTCACAACGGCTCATCCTCTCTACTCAACACGCCACCAACTGTCTGCAGTATCCTCACAACGGCTCATCCTCTCTACTCAACACGCCACCAACTGTCTGCAGTATCCTCACAACGGCTCATCCTCTCTACTCAACACGCCACCAACTGTCTGCAGTATCCTCACAACGGCTCATCCTCTCTACTCAACACGCCACCAATTGTCTGCAGTATCCTCACAACGGCTCATCCTCTCTACTCAACACACCACCAACTGTCCTCTCATGTCACACTTAATATGCTCCTCAAACATATCTGGCCTTGACATTATCTAAGGCAGCAGAACAGTAACTGGCAGATGTTCATTAACTTTGTTATCAGTTCTTAACTAAGATGTTTTAGAGAATCAGTTCTTTACTAAGATGTTTTAGAGAATCAGTTCTTTACTAAGATGTTTTAGAGAATCAGTTCTTTACTAAGATGTTTTAGAGAATCAGTTCTTTACTAAGATGGTTTAGAGAATCAGTTCTTTGCCAAGATGTTTTAGAGAATCAAGATCAGCGCCACTACTTTGAGCACATGTTTAGTCACTCAATTATGAACCTATGTTGTGTTTGGATGTTTATATATTATTTTGTCCACTTTTTACATGTTTATTTTAATTTTATTATTTCAGTCAGCGGAGTCCTATGAGGTTTTCCTTTTTTTACACTCTTTTTTTGTTTGTTTATTTCTTGGGAACACCATAGTAATCACCCATAGGCATGTCTAATTTATCAACAGGGAAAACTATCTAGTGGGTGTACACTATAAAGTAGCTGTTTTGACACACTGGACAACCTATTGTATTAGCTTACAATGGATCTAGTGTCTGTATGTGGGCTGGACTGCGTGAAGAGAATGTCAGCTTTAAATGCAGGCTATTTGAGTTATATTCATGATTTGAAACTTGGGAATCCCCACTGACTAGTGCTTGTTTATAACCCAGATCTATTGACCACAGTTTATAAAGCAGATTTTCTGTTGGAAAGTATGTCTGTTTGCACAATGTTGATGATGTCCTTGTACACTAACAGTTTTGCTAAGTCCTTATAAGTAGTCGCGCTCCTATAGATTTTCCCCTGCATTTAAACAAATATCTTTCGAATGGCAACTGCACTTTTAGCATTGACCAAATTTTAACTTTTCTGTTGATCTTCAGAAATGACAGCTATAAAAGTGTATAAAGTTACTCACACGGTTGTGCATTCAAACAGAGGATACCATTTGAGCTTAGTTAGTTTTAGTTGTAAGAGGGGCATATATTGAGATGTTGCTTTGCTCAGTTATTTTTTTACATGGTTTCTGAATGTGCCATTATCATGAGATTATGTGGGAAAGCTGAACTATTATTTGGTGGAAGGAGCAGGTGCGGTAACATTCCTAGGGTTTATGTTAGCCTGTGATGGTCTTAGTTGTAAATCATGGGGTTTGTAGCAGGTGGTGGGAGCATGTCACTGACAGATGGTGATCCAGAGATAAAAGGCTTGTTTAACTGATGCAACTACAGTACTCATTTAGAGTAGACCATAATTGCTGGAAAATTTCACCAATTGTTGTAGCAGATGTGTATTGATTTTGGTGAATCGTTGAGGACAAAATTAATTAATCATTTTTGGAAAATGTATGTGTAGAGATAGACATATTACAGATTTAATGTCTTTGTTGGGGCAGTATCACTGGTAGTTTGACATCTTCTCTCTCGACATCATTATTGTTGGGTGTACAAACAGTCACCGGTTGTAGTGAGACTAAAACATCCAACACCTGTACATGTTTGATCTGTTGTCTTGATCCACACCATTACCACAAGAGTGAACAACTACTTTCTACTGATATCATCAAGTGACATGGCTATTGACAAACAGTTGCTTCCTCTACAATCTCTCCTTTCAGCAATTCAGATGCTCTCTGTTTTCTTCTCCACTCTGTCCCAGATCTGTTTGTCTATCTTTCACTGCCTCTCAATCTTTACTGTTGTTCCAAGGTTTGTTGGATCATCCTTTCTGAGTATGTATTAAAATAAACCTTGCCCATCTTTGTTTCATTTAGTTGGTCCAGGGGAGTCACCTTATTTAAAGTATTGTTGGGCTTTACAGGTTATTTACAGTATGGTGAACATAGATTTGTTTCTGTCATCGTCGGCCCCACATATATAATATCATAACAAGTAAACATTCTATATTGGGAATACTGTGCAATATATTTCTAGTAAAATTGGTACAACAACAGCACCAAGTATAATAAGTTATGAAAGAGTTAAACTGTCATTGGTACAGTAACAGCACCAACTATAATAAGTTATGAAAGAGTTAAACTGTCATTGGTACAGTAACAGCACCAACTATAATAAGTTATGAAAGAGTTAAACTGTCATTGGTACAGTAACAGCACCAACTATAATAAGTTATGAAAGAGTTAAACTGTCATTAAAAATCGGCAATGAGCACAATGGGGTAGGGTTAAGTTATAATTAACAGATAATAGATATATGCAAGTGAGAGATTAGGATGTCATTAGTAAAATCAATATGTCTGTATGAAGTGTGTTTACAACTAACCAGCTGGACTAATCCTTATATGTTCATGTGCATTGTGCATGCGTGTTAACTGTGCACTCACAACAAGCATGATTTCATTGTTCTATTGTCAGTTGGACTAGGTCCTAAACAAAACCCAGGTAGCATTGATTACTTTATCAGTTTTAAATGAATCTTGACCGACACATAGACCACATTGTGTTATTTAAAGGTACTGGCACATTTGTGTTTCATTTATTTTCATAAAGTAAACTCAGACCTGAGCGCCTCTCTCTAGTCATGCCATATAAGGAAATACAAGAGCATAACATTTGATGATCATATATCCAAAAGTGTATCCATTACTCATTTTTATAGATGTACATTTATTCATTAGATTTTGACTTGAAATTTCTGTTTTTAATGAGTAATAGTATTCTGTTTTACAGCTTGGATTTAATGGAAACATTGAGAAGCTTATGTTAAGATAAAACAAAATAGAGTTTAATTACTATTTTATACTTGTTAATGGACTTTAATTTTATAAAAACCCATTATATAACAAAATTAATCAATGTAGGGGGAGGAAACAAATGTTCGATCAGGTAAAACATACTGATCAAGACCCCACCCTCACTTAAAAGCAGTGTTTGCCCTGGAAATAGTCTTGTCTCATGGCAGTCTGGCTAATGTGGAGATCAGCACCGTGCTCCACATAGTGATTAACTTACTGAGGAGTCTAACATTGCACTACAGTCAAGTTTCTCAAGTACACCTCGGTATGTAAGAAGACCACTATAACCAAAGAAACAGAATTAATACAAGACGGCATGAGTAGCTTTGAACAGCAACATACATAGATAATTTGATATGAATTTGTTACGTTAGTTTTCATTTTAGAAATATAATTTTAGTTATACAGTTTAATTTGCTTACAATCATTTTAATTTAAATTGTTAGCATTTGTCTTATGTGTCTTATACGTGAAAACCAACAATGTTCCAACATTTTCATTTGCAGGAGGACATGTCTGGAGTGAGGTCAGAAGGGGCCATCTCGCCAACAGCTGGAGCCACTCCTACAGCTGACATGTCAGCCAGGCAAAGGTCACTGCTGAACATGGTACAGAAGGAGCAAAAGAAATGGAAGGGAACTGTACAGGAACAAAGAAGGAACATCTATGACAGACACTCCATGCTCAATTAGCGGTCTGTCATATCATATGTTTGAAAATGCCATTAGCTTCACACTTTTGTCAGAAAATGACATGTTCCATATTGCTTGTCTTATAACAGCATTTTTTTCTGATTAAATATCGAACTTAAAATAAGCAACCCATATATTTTGAAGAAAATAAAGAAATGGCAACAGCAAACAAATAAATATCTAACAACATGGGATAAAACTAAAATTACATCAGAGAAAATGAAAACATAATTTAGCTGGCGTCATTCTTTGAGAGAAACATTTAAGAAATGCATTAAGATACATTTACTGGTTTCTTGATGTTAGAATTGATCAATTAGTATATACAGTAATAAGTCTGTTTCTTGTAGATGTCTAGTAGTACATGTTGTATTGCACTGTGAAGCCTTGGATATTACCGTCAAATTGTCAGGTTTGTAAATATTATTTATAAAGTTGGAATATCCTGCAGGTCTTTTGGGTGTGAAAACTAAGTAAGATGACCGTGTCCACTGACTGGGTACCTTTTAAACTAACTGGGAGCAGAATTGTTATTTACCACATGTGTGTATCACTGAGCATGGGCTTAAGGATTTGTGATAATATGGTGTTTATGTAATTTAGCATTTTCACTTAACAAAGTGTCTTAATGAAGTCAAGGTTTTGATGTGAACAGGATTTTAAAATGTCAAGCATAGTTTGGTGGGGGGGGGTCACAAGAACAAAAGAGGCTTGGTACTTGTGCGTTAATTCACCCATGGATTATAATAGGTCAAATTTAGTCGAATGTAGCCACACGAAGCACCTTACTTTTCAATTTGCGCGGTAAACCTATGTCCATGTCATTCTCAGAACTAACACCGTACGTGGAAGATGGATTTCTTGCAGTTGTCACACTTGACACGCAAGAAAATAAATTGTGTGTAGTTTGTGCAGGAAAGACGAATTATACACACCGTCTGACTGTGTGCTAAAAATCATGTTATGACTTTGTCTCTCATAGTTTGCCAAGATCGTTAGAGATGTCGCACATGTCAGCAGGACATTTCTATTCGTTCTGGCACATGGTTAGAGGGCACATAGCCCTAACCAAAACAGAAAACACAGACTCATGATAGATTCTTACATGTGTGAGTTTCTGTGGCGACATCAGAATAAAGTCCGTCAGTTAGACCCGTTCGACAATACTCTGCAGGGCATCCCAGAATTTTGGCCTCCTGTAGCTAGACACTTATAATTATTTTTGTACGGAACCCCGTGTGGTCATTGAATGGTATAAAATTTCAGAATGGGTGAATTAACGCACAAGAACCGGTCTCAGTCACATAGTCCTTGAGCAGAACAAAGTAGCAAACTGTCATTTAGAAATAGATGTCATTTAGCCATACAGTTAACAAAGAGAGACTGCCATGGCAGTGCTACTTTGACTGATTTATTGCATTTTAACTGGTTCTCAATATGCTGATGGGATGTACTTGGGCAGGGACCACTGTTGTGATATTGTGGCACAAATCTGTGACATTTGTTGCACACCATTGATCATACTATATGTGACATCTGGGGAATGTTTGTTGGCAGATCTGTTATAATTGTCAGCTTGTAATTTTCTTATTGTGAATTGATATGTTGTTCACTGCCCACAATGAGGCGGTTATGCTATGCTTGGCTTCATCTGCATGATGTTCACTACTATGGGTATCACGTCGAACCTCACCTTGTTAGCTTCGACAACAGCCTGTTTCCAGGATGACCAACGAGGAGGTCAGGTGAGGGTCTTTGTCTGTATATTTCTCTTGGCCCATGCCTAACATTGTCTGATCAGTATGTTTTGCTAGAGCAGACGTTAGCCTCATCGTCCCTTGTGAATTAATAAAACCTCAAATTTTTGGCATGAGAATTGTGTAAGGGTGAACAAACAAACTGTATTAAGTGGATATGTGTGCTTCTATTTAGTTTATTTGGTGTACATACAGATTTGCAGTTTATTATTCAAAGCAATATGATTACATTGTCTACATTTGAAGTATATTTTCTTTGATTTTGGTTTGCTTACAATTTATTCCACATCTTCTCTTTATCTTCTAGTTTGCCTTGTGCGATGTGTTTTTAAAAAAAAATCTCCTGAACCTCTTCTGTCTTCTATTTTAACGTTTTTATACTGGTTTAGAAGACGTCTGTAAACAACCAGTTTCTTTTACATTTCCTTTCTTTAAAAGCTATATACATCCAATCTATTCTTAAATGCATTAATTGTCCCTGCCTCCACTACTTCCTGTGCCAATGCATTCCAGGCATTCACCATCTCCGACTAAAAAAAATATTTCCTAATATTTGCCTGAAATGTTTTCCACATCTCAAGCATGCCTTGTCTTATAGTTTATCTAAAATATATTTCATATCTGCTTGTCATTTTCAGTGTTTATATCTCTTGAACCTTTTCTATCTTCCCTAAAATATTTGTCACATTTTAAAATGCCTTCTCTCATCTTTAGTTTGTCTAAAATAGTTTCTACATTTCCACTTTGTTTCAAATCTATTGCTCTAAAATATTTTCCATAGAACACATTCCACTTGCTAAATGACATCTCCATTTCCTGTTCCATTGTAAGAAGTTTAATTTGCCTGTTATAACAAATTTTTCCCGAGCATTTAATTGTTTAACTGTATTAAATCATATGTTAAGTGTGTATGTATGTGTACATTATTTGTGTGTGAATGGTAACTGTGTAGGTTAGTAACTGCTGGTGTTATTGTCTCAAGACTGTCTGATGCTGCTCAGTGTGTAGTTCCTTAGTGTGAATTATGGTTAGATGTATGTGTGTGTACATCTATAGTTATGTGTGTACTGTCTGAATAGAATAGCAAAGATCATATTTGTATTTGTAAATTAAAAAAACAACAGCAGTGCTTCAGATATTTTATTTCATTGGTTTTGTGTATATGTTTGTTGTGGCCAAGTGGTTTTGATGTCTGTCTTCTGACAAAGAGGACAGCTGATCAAATCCATGGTAAGGCATATGTTGTTACTCTGTTGGGGGTGAAATAAACAAACACAGTAAGCACATGATGGGGCGAATCGGTCTGTAGTCCTTAGCCTTTAAAACTCCTCGGCTACCCCAGCAATGAAAGAAAGTTGTACAACAGTTTTGTTTGTTTTTAGTTTCATTTATTTATTTGCACACACAAAAAAGTGACAAAATAGTTTTTCCTGGTTCATGATTACTTGTAATATTTTCATAATGTTGAGTCTTGTTTTTTGTTAATTCACAGATTCTCCATTTGCAATGTAAACATAAGCATGAACTTTAACGTGCAAACAACATGAACATAGTTATATGTGTTATATTCAAATGTGACTTGTTTCACAACAGTATCACAGAAAACAAATCTAAATAAATAAAAAAGATAAACCAGACCTTGCCTTCACAGTGAACAATAGAAATCTTCAAATGTATTGTATATATAAAAACTGGACCCAACTTTGTATTCAAATTAACATGATGCACAATTATGATATGCTCTTTCAATTGCAGAAGTGCATAGAGACTTAACATGCAATTTTCTGCTTATATGACTCAAGTATACTTTCATCTGTACATGTATCCCGTACATTCAGCCTCGAAATAATAATCAGATAGACTCTGCAGTAACCACACAGTAAAATAAATTATTAAGAATAATACTCAGGAAATCTGGATGAACAGGTGGGTGACGGACAACAGGTCGCAGTGTATTTAGCGAAATGCCACAGCCAAAAAGTAACAATGGCATAAATTGACTACATAAAAGATATCAAAGTCTCATCTTTTAGCTCCAAACAGGACATTCCGACATCAATAGCCACTTGAACCACATCAATCCCCTTGTGTAGACATTGCTCTCATCCTGATGAAACAGTTCGACACCTACTCATTTAGTGCAAGGCGCATGCAGAAAAGATTCTTACAAGCACTGCCGACAATTACCAACGCACTGTATGGAGCATTGACACAACTGAAGAAGACCTGTAAAAGAATGGCATTGTGCTGCCAAGAACAAGCTTGCTCAGCAGCTATGGGATAACAACAAATGTATTGTATATATAAAAATTAGACCCAACTTTGTACTCAAATTGTCGTGATGCACAATTATGGCACGCTTTTCAATTGCAGAAGTGCGTAGAGACTGACCATGTAATTTTCTGCTTATAGGACTCAGTAATCTGTCATCTGTACATTCATTTTTTCCTTTGGTGTACATGCATTAACAAAAATAATAACCTATCATTTAAATTTGTGATCCAAATATAAACATTGATAGCTTGTTAATGTCAGCTACTGTGATGTTGTAGTTGCATTGTTAATGTAACTTTACGATAGCTGCCTGTCTCAGAAACTCAAGTTTATGACCTAACAGATTAGTTGGCTAGGACTCGCTTAATTCATTATGCCAGGAATCACAAGCTCATTTTCTGAGACCAATGACTTGATTGATACAAAAGGTATATTCAGTGTATAGCACAAAAGACACATCTAGTGTATAGCACAAAAGATACATTTAGTGTATAGCACAAAAAAACAAACACTCATAGCTGACTGCTTGCATCAGGGTTGGTGGCCCAAAACTAACCAAGACCTTATTTTGTCTTCAATTGGCGGACCTGGAAACAGACTGCAGCCTGGCTAAGAGGAAAGGGAAATCCAATTACAAAAATGCCTGCTGAAATGTCAGGCATAAACACCACAGATATTGCTGTCAATAATGACAACATCCATCACATCTTTTTTTAGGACAAATGCAGAAGACAAAGAAGATGTGGACAAACTATACACAGCTACAAAGAATACATGAAACTAAAATTTCACTTTACATTCAGAACTGATATTCTCAGTGACAGGTATTTCATGAAACATGCGTCCAAATTCTTTAATCTTTTACCCGACTGTCGATTATAACACAAGCACATTTTTTACGAAGGCATCAAAGTTTATGATCATTTTTAATCTATGCATTTTAAAAAAATGAATTAGCAACAAATTCTCACAACTGAAAAGTGTTACAATCTTGCAGTGAATTGATATTTGTCCAATCCATATTAGTTATTCAATCATTAGTATATTCATTGTTATTAGTAGCGAAGTTGTTAAGCCGTTGGCCTCGTGATCAGGCGGTGTGGGTTCGGCTCCGGAATCCGAGGTCTTTTTCATGGGTGGTTGATACGGAGTCCCCTGCATCTCGTACTCGCCCCCTAGTCATCTTGTCCTTGACTTGCCACTGGGGTCGGGCGGCACGAGACAAGAGAGTGAGGATAATAAGTAGCACAGTGAATCCTTACTAAAAACAGCGCTAGCAAAATTAATTATATGCTATCATCATCTACGATGGACGGCGGCCTTTGCCTTTGAGTAGCGGATGAAACCATACATTCTGAAAGTAATCTCATTCTTAATTACTAACTGTAAGTGGATGACCAGTTTTATTGTAATCAAACTTCTTGGAAAACAATGCCATCTTCTAAAAAAGGAAACATGAAAAGAAGTAGATCAAGTTAAATGCTTAATTTGTCTTGAAACAATATTTGTGCTGAAAGAGTTTATTGTTGGCTATTACTACGATATCATAATATCAGTAGTAAATGAGAGAGGAAACAGTTGTGATCTTGAAACAAGCATTAGTCAAGAAATTAAAACATTTTTTATGTCAAACGTTGCTGTTGAGGTGGTGAAACGTTTCAAATATCTTGGATCGTTGATCAGCGAAGAGGGTTCGAAGCCAGATGTAATTGCAAGAATAGCACAAACAACAGCGGCGCTGACTAGGCTGCAACCTATTTGGAGAGACAAGCGCCTCACCCTCGGCATAAAAGTCAGACTACTGCACTCTTTGGTGCTGTCAATATTTCTGTATGCCTGCGAGACCTGGACCATTACAGCAGATATCCAGTACAGAATACGTGCAATAGAAATGCGGTGCTATAGAAAACTCCTAAATGTTACAAATAAGGATCGTGTCACGAACGTAGACATCCGTCAGAGAGTTGAAGACGCTATTGGTCCTTTTGAAGATCTGTTCACAACTATCAAAAGACGAAAGATGGCCTGGTGCGGGCACGTCGCGAGGTCCAACGGAATTTCCAACTCGATACTCTTTGGGTCTGTACCGGGACAGAGAGGGCGAGGACGTCCAAGGAAGAGATGGGTGGACAGCATCACTGAGTGGTCAAGCCTTCGTCCCGGTGAGATACGTCAGGCGGCGACAGACAGAGAGAGCTGGCGTGGGATTTTCGTGTCTTCATGTGTGCCCCAACGACCTGATGGGTTACGGGACGAACTGAACTGAACTGAAACGTTACCAAAAGACAATGTGTAATATAGTAATATGTAGCTCTGTAACAACCTCATAGGTTGCAAGGAAGAAAAAGAAATAAAATGTAGGTTTTTCTGTGGTGTGGCCCACAAGTCATTAAACTTGTCCTGGTGTGGCCTGAAGTATCCTTATTCAACTACTCAAGCCAACTTCATGTTTCATTGCATATTGTTAACACTAGGAAGTTGTGCTTACAAAATCACATTATTTCTCTTTTATTTATTTATCATAGGCTTTGTAATGTAGTTTCTCTGATCCAATACTTCACTTCTTCTTATCTCACTCTTCCTCCATACAAAGCATAGAGTGACACCTGCACTAGAACTTAACTTCTTTATACTGGTTTAGAAGACTCTGCAGGGTCTGTATACAACCAGTTTCATTTACATTTCCTTGCTCTAAAGGCTATGCTCATCCAATCTATTCTTAAATGCATTCCCTGTCCCTGTCTCTATGACTTCCTGTGGAAATGCATTCCAAGCATTCACAACTCTTTGACTAAAAAAAACATTTCCTAATATCTAATCTGGACTTTTCTTTAGTTAATTTGTAGCTATGCTGTTACTGTCAGTGAAATTTGTATCTTTTTCAACTCTTTGGAAAATTACATTGCAACTCAAAAAGGACAAAAGCAGAATCTATTTTCAGTCTTCCTCTACTGGTTAGCCAAATAGAAGTGAGAACTACCATTATTTATTTTCCAGGAGAGCAGCAACATGTTTGAGGTATTTCACATTTACCACACACAAAAATATAACGGGCAATTATTTCTTACCACACATGAATATGTATCCTATGTGATCTGGACAACATGGCACAACTTTAAATTCCTTGTCATGAAAATATCATGTCCTTAGTCAGATTTATGTTTCCAGAAAGTTAACTGGGCATATGTTGACATACAAACCTTTACATGGAACTTTGATTTCTTAACCCTTTACAGTCCAGCCTAAATTGATTCGATTTGTGTCGTAACCCTTTACAGCCAGGTCTAGTTGATTAGATTTGTGTCTTAACCCTTTACAGTCAGGTCTAATTGATTAGATTTGTGTCTTAACCCTTTATAGTCAGGTCTAATTGATTAGTTTTGTGTCTTAACCCTTTACAGTCCAGCCTAAATTGATTAGATTCGTGTCTTAACCCTTTACAGACAGGTCTTTCTCTTCTGTGTTCTCAATCTCTCTCTACCAAGCCTTGAACAGGGCTTTGCAAGTAGCAGGATGAAGTTCGGAGAACAGAATGCGTTGTGTCGCTAGTTTGACTGCAGTGTTTGCACTTTTCAGTCCGACATATCCGTCATCGGCAGCAGTCAGGTCAAATTTAATAAATTCGTGGCTTAAGACACAAATATTATCAATTAGACATGACTGCAAATGGTTAATAAATCATCTTTCTTACTTACACGTCCACTTACGCCACTAAATGTCATGGGGAGCTTAAGTCTTTCTGGGGCCAAGTGTATTGTGTCATTTGTAGGATTTCTCTGATGTCATCTGTCTTCATGCCATTTAACCAGATCTTCTGGTGTTGTAAGTGTACAGTATTTGTTGATCAGGCTGCATTCTCAGACATGGCCATGTCTTCTGTCTGATATGTATTCAGAGGTAGCTATTACCATATTTATATTGTTAACATTTCTTGTTTTGTCTGTGACGGATAGTACAAAGCTGGTATAAATATATCTATTGTTGTTTTGTTTCTACACTGGGGATTAATTAGTAGGGACAGTTTATTTATAAGTAACAGCAGAAGCTTACTGACATCTAGTTTCAATGTCTCTGCCAAGCCATCCATCTTTTGTCAAAATACATGCCAGGTATTTGAACTCTTGGGCCTGTTTAAGCTTGACATAGTTTACACATATGTCTAGTGATACTGCTTATCTTTATTCATATCTTTCACCAGCTGTGTTAAGTACATTCATATCATTTTGAGATTGTACGTCTTCATACATCAGGCTTTGATCACCAGAAAATATGAATGTATTTATTTGGGTTCGCTGCTTAGCTGAAACCATCAATATTGTTCTCTGGAAATAAGGATCACCTGGAACCTGATGTATTGATTCTTCTTAAAGGTTGTTATGTTATTTACAGCAAGGCTGTGATATCTGTGCCTTATATCTGACACACTCGATTTCAGCACAGCATTTTTGGAACTGGGATTGACTTCCCTCTTGTATCCATAATCTTTTAGCTAGGCTGTTTGGGTTGCAGTTTGTTTCCAGGACTGCGTAGGCAGAATAGGGACTTGGTCAGTTATGGGTTACAGACCCTGATGCAAGCAAGCAGCTATGAGTCGCTGGTTGCTGTCAGCTCATTCACTGCTGCATCTTTGTCCCATATATTGATTCAAGAAGTAGAAAGAATTGTAAAGAACAATCCTAGAAATAAATAATTGCGTATAAATGGCATAAGAACTGAAGCAATTCAAACTTGTGATGAGACAGGGCTAAAGTGACCAGAGCAAATCTTTACAAATGAAGGTAAGAAAGAGGAGTTACAATAAAACCAATCTGAAAGAAACATATATATATATATATATAGAGGCTTAGTTGTACTAAGTCAAAAGGAAAATGTCTATGAAAATACTTGACCATGGAATATTTGGGTGGAATATAATTGTGTTGAACCTCACCCAAGGAAAGCTCAATTCAGACTCTGTAAGGGAATGGGAAATATTGATATTTTATTCACCTGAAGTCAAGAAGGCAATTAAATGAAAGGACAACAGAATATGACAAGCATTTAAACATAACACTTATAGATCAGGACAAAACTTAGTTGATAGAAATAAACTGTGAACAGGACTATGAAAGACAAATATTACATTATGTGGGAGCATAGTACCATATGAATAAAACTGCAATTAGAACAACTGATGGAATCATGCTTTTGAAATAACCACAGAATTACATACAAGGATGTGTACTCTCACCATTGCTGTTCAACATTTACATGGGCAAAATAATAATAAAACAGCAATTACAAATATATATTTTATGAATAAAGTTTATTAAAAAAGATAATTTCAAGCTTTGAAGTTGATGTAATCAGAATTTCACATATTTAAACTGATGTCCCAGAAGAAACAGATTAGGATGTGAGAATGTTTAAAATGATTCAACACAATGTGGACTAACAAGTGAAGTTGAAATGTATTGTTTTGAAAACGGATATTAATTCAAACATATGACATATATTCTTCAGTGTACCTTTAAATAATACCATTATCTCAATAAATATTTGAACTAACAATTTTACAAAATTAAATATGGTGTAAGGTCCAGTATATTTTGGCAGTACAGTAATATGGACTCCAATTATCTGTGTTGCAAGTTACATATTTAGTCTGATTTGTAAGACTCGCGCCTCATTTGGTAGATTAGCATCCACATTGCGATGTTGAAGCCTGGTGAAAAATTGTGGTCAAATTTAGCACGAAACACCACTACTAGGATACGACTTTATTCCTATTGCTGGTATAGTCGAGGGGTTTTTAGGCTGAGGATTATACGCCACTTTGCATCTGCTATCACCATGTGGTGTGCTGGCTATGTTTGTTTATTCCACCCTCAACAGAAAAACAAAGTATGCTTTACTGGGGATTCGTTCCGCTGCCCTCCTTGTCAGCAAGCAGGCATCAAAACCATTCAGCCACGTGCTGGACAACATAAGTAGTAATATCTACTTTAAAGAAATAAACATTTTCTTTAAATAAGGAGCTGCCTCACACATCTCCGGCCCATCACATCTCTCTACATGTTAACTAAGTCACATCATTTCTGAGATAAATGTTAATTGATAATATATTTGGCACTTGTAAGTCAACAAAGATTTAGAGAGTTTTCTCATTAAGATCTATCGTAGAGAATTGAGATATTTATGTTATACATACAAAATTGTTTTGTTCTACACCTTTTGTTAATGCAAACGTTGCATGCTAGTTACCAATTGGAAGTTTAAAAACATGGTTGGTAAACCTACAGATTTTCTTGCTGCTGTCAGGTATAAGCTTAATCAGCATTTCTTCTGTTCTTGATCTGTGTCTGGAAATATCTGCTGAAAGTTAGTTGACAAATTGTCTGCAGCCAATTGTTAGGGCAAACAACAGTATAACCTTATAGATATATTCACAGTCATTATAATTATGCTGACATCAACAAGATAGGCACACACTATCACATAGTCTACAATAGGGTAGACATAATTTGGCTTCAGCTGTGAATTGTGTGCCAGTTTATAAGTGTGTGAACATATTATTTCAATTTTTGCCATTCTGACTTTCTATTTAATAGAGCAGTGCAGTGATTTTAACAGAGAAAAAGAAATTGCATTAATTGTATGTAACACAGAAATAGAAGACCTGCATTAATTGTTACAGAGAAATAGACAATTGCATAAATAGCTAATAAAAGATTACGTTGATTGTTACAAAGAAATAAAGGATTACATTAAAAGCAACAGCGAAACAGAAGATTGAATTATTTGTGGCGGAGAAATAGAAAATGTCATTATTTTGGCAAGGAAATAGAAGATTGTATTAAATTGTGGCAAGGAAATAGGAAAGTAAGTAGCATGTCCTTTGCAGAACGTCACTTCATTCAATCGCCAACCTATTTGGCTGTTACAAGTTTCTTGGCAAGTGTGCAATATGGTAGGTTGTTATTACTTTCCGTACGTGGAGGAGGGAAAAAACCTATTTCTGTCACACTGGACATGAGCAGGATTTGAACCGGGTGCGTTTGAGTTGTGAAATGGACACTTCACCTCTAGGCCACACAGCCTCCAAGGGAAATAGAAGATTACATTAATTGTGGCAGGGGAAAGTAGATTACATTAATTGGGGCAGCGGAAAGTAAATTGCATTAATGGCTAAAAGAAGCAGCTGAAACCTGCTATTCAACCTATCACAAACCTTCAACAACACAATACAGAGCATTATGAAAAGAAGTATTGGCAAGAGGTTTAATTGACAGATTATATTTTAAAATATCAGGAGAACTAAGCCAGCACAATTTCCACAATCAACAAACACATTTCATGTTAATGACACATGTTGAAGGATACACTAAACTATACTAATTTCCACTGACACAAGTAACAAGATACACTAAACTGTACTAATTTCCACTGACACATAACTTAACTTAACTTAACGTCTTTATACTGGTTTAGAAGACCCTGCAGAGTCTGTATACAACCAGTTACATTTACATCACCTTGCTCTAAAATCTATGCGCATCCAGTTTATTCTTAAACGCATTAACTGTCCCTGCCTCCACTACCTCCCCTGGCAATGCATTCCAAGCAGACACCACTCTCTGACTAAAAAAATATTTCCTAATATCTAACCTGGACCTCTCTTTAACCAGCTTGTAGCTATGCCCTCGTGTTATTGTAGGTGGCTGTATTTTAAAAAACTTGTTATAGTCTAATTTATCGATTCCTCTGATCATCTTATAAACCTGTATTAAGTCACCACGAATTCTTCTCTCTTCTAGACACTGTAGGCCCGTTTTTCTGAGTCGTTCCTCATAACTGTAATTCTGGAATCCAACTATCATCTTTGTCGCTCTTTTTTGTATTCTTTCTAGCATGTTTATGTCCCCTCTATGATAAGGACTCCACACCTGTACACAGTACTCCAATCTAGGTCTAACTAAAGCTTTATACAGTTTGACGATCACTTCCTTGCTCCTATGTTTAATATTTCTTTTTATCATACCTAACATTGCATTTGCCTTTTTCACTGCTACCTTAACTTGCTCACTCACCTTTCCTGTATGATCTATTATAACCCCTAGGTCCCTTTTCTTATCTATCTTTCTAATATTGTTTTCTCCCATTCTGTTCCATATTGGATCTACCCATGTGGATGACTGTACATTTATCTACATTAAACTCCATTTGCCAGCTTACAGACCATTCTCGAATTTTATCTAAATCCGACATCAATATATCCACTTCCGCTTTAGATGAGACACTACTGCATAGTTTTGTGTCATCAGCAAATTTGGCAATCATGGATCTCATATCAATGTCCAAATCATTTATATATATCAAGAACAAAATTGGTCCCAAAACCGAGCCCTGTGGCACACCACTTTTCACTTCACTCCACTCAGAGTACTCCTTATTTATGCCCACCCTCTGCCTTCTTCCTGTTAACCAATTTTCAATCCATTTGGCAACTTCACCACCTATTCCATGTGATTTTAACTTTCGAAATAATCTTTGATGAGGTACTCTATCAAAGGCCTTTGCAAAGTCTAGATAAATAACATCCACTGGCTCCCCTTTATCTATGATTTTAGTAACCTCCTCCATGAATTCTAATAGATTTGTTAAGCATGATCTCCCTCTAGTAAACCCATGCTGACTATTTCTAATTAGATTAAATTTTTCTAAATGCATTACAATGTTTTCTTTGATTATTGACTCTAACAATTTACAGACTATGCTCGTTAAACTCACCGGTCTATAATTTGCCGGATCTGATTTTTTGCCTTTTTTGAATAAGGGGATCACTCCTGCATCTTTCCAATCCCGTGGAACAATCCCTTTTGTAAGTGATTGAGAACATAATATAGCCAATGGTTTTGCTAGTTGGTTTCTAATTTCATACAGCAATTTTGGGTGAATACCATCTTGACCTGGACATTTATTCACTTTCAACCCCTCCAATTTTTTAAAAACCATTTCCTCTGTAATGCAGATTGATCTTAATCCCGCTGTATCCATGTCTCTTTGAAAAATATCTATAGGCTCTGGGATCTCGGAGCAGTCCTCCTTTGTGAAGACTGTGCCAAAGTACTGATTAAGCAGATTAGCAGCCTCCCTATTCTCACTTATTATTTTCCCTGTACTGTCTATGAGAGGGCCTACTTTGTCTTTCGTTCTTTGTTTATTTCTAACATAAGAAAAGAAGCTTTTACTGTCAGTCTTGATCCTCTGAGCAAGTTTTTTTTCAAAGTCTATTTTTGCTGTTTTATTCGCTTTCTGAGATATGTTCTGCTTGTCCAAATATTTTATATATGTTTCTTTTGATTTACCTGCCTCTATATATTTTTGCCATGCTTTATTTTTTGCTCTTCTACATTTCACTACAAATCTAGTTATCCACTTTTTACGCTTGGGGTTTACCTCCCTACATGGAACACATTCCTCTTTTAGCGTTTCTAGAACTGTTTTAAAACTTTCCCACTCCTGTTCAACATCTGTTCCTACAATAATATCTTTCCAGATTATGTGGTTCGCTGCCTCTTTCATCCTCTTAACATCTGTCTTAGAGTAGTCGTATGTTCGCATGTTTATGTTTACTTCTTTCCCTGCAATAAGATCCCAACGGATGATTTGATGGTCACTTGAGCCAAACAGTTCCCCAACGGTAACGTTTTCAATCATATTTTCCTCTGTGGTAAAAACTAGGTCGAGTATGTTTTTGCCTCTGGTGGCTGCTTCTACATGTTGAATTAAAAAATTGTCAGTTATGCACGTAACAAAAGGTTTTGACTCTACAAGTGCTTCTGCCATATCCCATTTTATTTCTGGATAGTTGAAATCTCCCATTAATAATAATTTCCCTTTACTTGCCTTTGCTATGCTACTAATCAGCTCCTCATCTTCCTCTTTTTGACTTGATGGACATCTATAGCACACTCCAATCACTGTTTTTTCACCCCCACTTTCTATTTCTCCCCATACACATTCATTTTTGTTACCACATGATAAATAATCTTTGATCGTTATATTAACAGAATTTATACAGTATAATAAAACGCCACCTCCCTTAGTCTTGTCTCCAATTATCCTATCTTTCCTTAACATTGTATATCCCTCAATTTCAAGTTCACTATCTGCAATCTCCTCATATGTCCATGATTCTGTTAACCCTATTATATCTGGTTTTTCTTCTTCTACATACAGTTCCAATTCTTCTCTTTTATTTACTATGCTTCTCACATTTGCATAAAAACATTTTAGTTTGTAATGTTGTTGGTTTTCCTCTTTTTGCTTCTGCTTTATCATTTTAGTGTTTGCTTTTCTACTATGTATTTCACACTTCCCTGACACCAAATTACCCCTTTGACTACATCCTCTATAGCACCCTATTGTAGGCCTATCTTTAGTCTCATACTTCATAGGCCTAACTAGTTTAAATTTCTAACACAATGATAGAACATATACTTTGCTACAACATGCTGTCCTATCTCATTTAGATGTAAACCTCCCCTATCTAACATTTTACTTTTGTCTACTTTAACATCAATAAATTCCATTCCCATGTCCGCACACATCACCTGTAACCTAAGGTTGATACCTATTATTTTGCTATCTAGATAGTCTGACCCATCTGCTCTGTCTAAAATGCCCATCATTGTGACCTTTCTAAACTTTTTTTCCTTAAGTGTTCTCATAAGACTTTTATATTTATCCATAAACTGTACTAATTTCTACTGACACAAGTAACAGGATACACTAAACTGTACTAATTTCCACTGACACAAGTAATAGGATACACTAAACTGTACTAATTTCCGCTGACACAAGTAATAGGATACACTAAACTGTACTAATTTCCACTGACACAAGTAACAGGATACACTAAACTGTCCTATTTTCCACTGACACAAGTAACAGGATACACGAAACTGTACTAATTTCCACTGACACAAGTAACAGGATACACTAAACTGTACTAATTTCCACTGACACAAGTAACAGGAAACACTAAACTGTACTAATCTACTCTAAACCCCAAATCACAAAGTGCCTGGAATGTGTTATTGATTCTTGCTGAACCAGTTCAACACTCATGATTATTGGCAGTCGTGTAATGGCTAGGCGTGTTTTAACATGTGATGTATAGGCGACCAGTCATGACCAAATAAGTTGGGACATGAACCTTTATTCCATGCAGTTGTCCTGAATAACTACTGTTCACGCAGGCAACTTCTCAGTCTGGTGTCTTTTATCAATCCGCTCTAACAGTGGTATAAAGAGCATCAACACTGCTCCCACAATCAAGGCTACGCCAACATAGTGCAGTACTATATCGTAGGAGCCTGTCGCTTCTAATACGGCACCTGGGGATAAACAAGGAGAACTGTAAACATGCTTTCTACCTTTGCAAATATCTACCAGACAAGAAGTAACTGCAACAGAAATATGTGACAAGAAAGTAACAGATAATGGACCACACATTTGTATTATATTACAGAGATTATTATTTATATTATCCACATAATTATATTGTTATTATATTTAATTATATTTATTTAATTATATTAGATTATTATAATTATGTTATTGCGAGCCAGAGCTGTCAAGACCCTTCTACACTTCCACCCCGCAGTGATCCTAAATAACGGTTTGCAACAGAGCAGACTGATTAACGAGAAGGGATCGAAAATGGAACGGTAATCGGTACTCATCTGAAATCGGATGTGTTCGACCGAAAGGTGCAAATATCGCAGTCAATCTGTAAACTACAACACAACGCATTCCGTCCTCTAGACAACGTGCTGCTACTTGTAATCTATTTTAAGTGCTCGGTAGCAGTGGATTGAGAATAGACGAAGAGGAGGAAAAACACATTAAATTCATATTTCTCTAAAGGGAAGTAACTCATGAAAATACTGGTTTGACATGTTAAACATCTGCTTAAAAGTATGATTGTCCTAGTGGTAGAGCGGCTGTCGTGATCTACAAGGGTACTTGGTTTACGGTTGAGGAAGGGAACGAACCTCTGCCTCATACACAAGCTGTGACTTAGAACAATAAACTATATATCACTTCATCCTAAAAGGCAGTGTCTTATGGGACTTATTTTAGCCTTTACGTCGATAATAAGAATCGAGAATTTGTATCTCTAAAGTCAAAGGTTTGCTCATGCGCTATCATCACTGTTACGAATGGTCACCAAATTTAGCATAGGAAACCCATTTGTTCTATGTAAGGTTTTAGACCCCGATTGCAGATAGAACCAACATACTAAAAAGGAAACGTTTAAAAATGTTTTGAAATATTGTCAAAAACAGTGTTGAAAATATGGATTGTGCGGAGTAACAGTTGCAAAAAAATACAATACCTCTATAATTAATTATTCCGGATAACTCCAGGTACACGAGCTAGTTATGTACGGTAATATATTGTCACCTAATCATACAAAAACCTTTTCTATTGTTATCAGTTCAGTTCAGTTCATCCCGTAACCCATCAGGTCGTTGGGGCACACATGAAAATCCCACGCCAGCTCTCTCTGTCTGTCGCCGCCTGACGTATCTCATCGTGACGAAGGCCTGACCACTCAGCGATGTTGTCCACCCATCTCTTCCTTGGACGTCCTCGCCCTCTCTGTCCCGGTACGGATCCAAAGAGTATCGAGTTGGGAATTCCGTTGGACCTCGCGACAGGCCACCAGGCCATCTTTCGTCTTTTGATAGTTGTGAACAGATCTTCAAAAGGACCAATAGCGTCTTCAACTCTCTGACGGATGTCTACGTCCGTGACACGATCCTTATATGTAACATTTAGGAGTTTTCTATAGCACCGCATTTCCATTGCATGTATTCTGCCCTGGATATCTGCTGTAAGGGTCCAGGTCTCTCAGGCATACAGAAATATTGACAGCACCAAAGAGCGCAGTAGTCTGACTTTTATTGTTATCAGCCATAGCAAATATACGGACCAGCTGCAGTAATGGTTTTCTACTGGAGCGGAAAGGGTGGATCATGATGGTGATGAATATCTGTTACCAGTATTTTCTTAATAACGCATTATCTACAACTTCATTGAGGGGGTTTGTCGTCTGATTCAAGTGTTGTCAATTTGAACCTGTACAGAGATTATTAATCTTCTTTGTTCTATTGCTCGTTGAGCAGCTCGAAAACTTCTCTGCATCTGCTTCTCATAGATTCCATGTCGCAGCTGTATAACATGACTGGAGTAGCGATAATATTGAAGATGTAAGGTCACATATTCTCGTTTATCATCTGTTGAAGTATGGGGGTGATATAATTGAAGCTAAACCACCCTAATGATGTCCTACGTGAAATCGCAAGATTTATTTTGTGGGACTTCATTATTACATGACCCAAGCAAATACACGAAGTCACTTTATTGAGGGGTTCACTTACTGGCCGCAGTTCGCCTTGAGTTAGTTTAGGCATTGCTCAATTTCCCGAACGCTGTGACTGAGGATGACTATGTCTTCAGCAAACCTTAGGCAATGTATCTGTACATGTTCATGCCTTCATCTTTCCAATTTAGTTTTGTGAATATTTCCTCAAGGTCGGCTGTGAAAGGTGTTGGGGAGATTGTATTATGATGAATATATTGTCAAAATGCAGAACACTAAACCACCCATCGTCCATAAATAAAGAGGCCATCCGGCGAATGCCGCAGGTGGAACTGAACCTGGCGTTGGATGAAGTCATTACTGAGGAGGAAGTCGACAGGGCAATCAGTTCACTATCTATAGGAAAAGCTCCAGGAGCTGATGCAATACCAGCAGAGGTATATAAGACAGCTGGCCCATCCCTCACCAGAAGGATCACTGAACTCTTCTGTCACATGTGGGCTGAAGGTAAAATTCCGCAGGAGCTAAAGGACGCCTCAATCGTTCACCTATACAAAAGAAAAGGCAATCGTCAGGAATGCGACAATCATCGAGGAATATCGCTACTCTCCGTAGCAGGCAAGATCCTAGCGCGCTTACTGCTAAACAGGTTCAACAAACACCTTGAACAAAGCCACCACCTCCCAGAAGGCCAATGTGGATTCAGAGCCGGAAGAGGAACGGTGGACATGATTTTTGCCGCTCGCCAAGTACAAGAGAAGTGTCGAGAGCAAAATCAGGCCTTGTACACCACATTTATTGATTTGACAAAGGCATTTGATACAGTAAACAGAGAAGGGCTGTGGATGATAATGTCTAAGTTTGGCTGCCCCAACAAGTTCATAACAATGGTGAAACAGCATGTGTGCTCGTGTACTGGACAGCGGTGCAATCTCTAAAACGTTTCTAGTATCAAACGGAGTAAAACAAGGATGTGTACTCGCCCCGACTTTGTTCGCGGCCACGATGACAGACGCCTTCAGATCTTTGGAGCTTGGAATACCCATAAAGTACCGCACAGATGGCAAGTTACTTAATTCCAGAAGAATGAAGGCCAAAACCAAAGTGGCTGGCGACATAATCAGGGAACTTGTATTTGCTCTAATGAGCAACTCAGAACTGAACATGCAGGTTGGAATGGACCAGTTCTCTGCCGCATGCGAAAATTTTGGCCTGACCATAAATGCCAAAAAAACAGAGGTCATGTACCAACCAGCACCAGGCATGCCGTACACAAAAACCAGAGACTACAGTCAGCGGGCAGACGTTGAATGCCGTAGACAAATTCACATATCTGGGCAGCACGCTGTCGAGATCTGTCAGCCTAGACGATCAGGTGGCAAGCAGAATAGCAAAGGCCAGCACAGCCTTTGGTAGAATGCGCTCGATGGTCTGGGCACGTCGTGGCATCAGCGTCAAGACCAAATTGAAAGTCTACCGTGCAACCAGCATTCCAACCCTACTATATGCTTGCGAAAGCTGGACTGTATACTCTGGACATGCAAGGAGGTTAAACCACTTCCACACAGGTTGCCTGAGGCGAATATTGCACATCCGATGGCAAGATCGTGTCACTGACATCGAGGTTCTCTCGAGGGCTAACATGCCCAGCATTCATGCACTGCTAGAAAAAGCACGACTAGGATGGGCCGGACACATCGTCCGTATGTCAGACGAGCGGCTCCCAAAGAAGCTTCTCTACGGCGAGCTGAGAGACGGATGGCGCGAGAGAGGGCGCCCAAAGAAACGTTTTAAAGACGGTCTGAAGAACTCACTAAAAAGTTGCCAGATAGACTTCGACACCTGGGAATGTCTTGCAAAAAACAGATCTGACTGGAGAAGCGCAGTCAAATCGGGTGTAGCTGCCGGTGAAGATGGCCGTGTTGTGAAAGCCCAGAACAGACGCGAGACGCGGAAATCCCGAGTAGCGGGAACACCATCCCCTTCTACAAACCTCGTGTGCCCGATATGTAGCAGATGTTTTCGTGCTCGCATTGGCCTGTTCAGCCACATGCGCACCCACACCCAACAGGGAAATCTGTGACAAGGATAATGTCGGCGGTCCTCATCGACAACGATGGACAGCTATTATATTATTGTCAAAATATTGTGTTCACTCACTTGAGGAAACGTTAATAAATGAACTAATTGCTAATTCTTACTTGCTAGGTAAATAATAAAAGTCAGTGTTGGTGCTGGTGAGACTTACTGAGCATGGGACTATGGCTGGCAGCAGAAATGGTAGCAAGCATAGCTGTAATGCTGAGGCACCTGGCCATCATCTCAATGCCTACAAGTTCAATGTGCATCAATGGTAACAGCGACTGTCTAGTGCCAATGAACAACCCCATTATCACAATCATTCCAATAATCTTTTCATAGGTGTTGAATAATGGGCTGAACTGTAGGAGAATACCTAGAAATATAGGAACATTGGATAAATACTTTATGTTTTAACTGTTCACAAGAATTCTCCAAAATGAGAAAATAATTATTGCCAGTAAGTTTGGATTTGGGAGAATAAAGGGCGGAGAACTATATAATTATCATTTATGAGAAACAGCATGAAATTGCACAATATTATAACGTCTGGAGCATGAATTATGAATGCAGACAAAGACAAAAATTTGAAAACCACTCGTCTAATGAACAAGTTCGGTTACAGTGTTGGTATAATACAATCTGGCATTCCTAAATTTAATTACCATTTGGAAATCTGGAGAAATTCTTGCTTGGTTTGGCTTCGTTCGTTCTCAATCTCCCACTACCAAACCCTGAAAGGGCTTAAGTAGCAGAATGTAGTCCAGAGAACGGAATGCGTTGTGTCGTAGTTTACAGCTTGGCTGCGATATTTTCACCTTTCGGTCCAACACATCCGACTTCAGCAAGCATCTTTTGAGTACCGGGTTAGCATTCCCTCTTCGATCCCTTCTCCTTAGCCAGTCTGCCCTGCTGCAGCCTGTTATCCAGGATCACCGCGTGGGGGTGTAGAAGGGTCTTGGCAGCTAAAGTTCGCTGGCCCTGACGCTAGCAGTCAGCTATGGGTCGCTGACCACTACAGCTCATGCGCTGCTCAGCATCTTGATCCCTAACAGTTGTTCATCGCAAGGGAAGATGATATCATCAGACATGTCTTGCAACATAGTGATCGTATATGGCTGTAAGTGTCCGAATCTTACCCAAGTCCAAAAGCGGAGCAGCAAAGAATAATAACACTGCAACCTGCCATGCATGTCGTAAAAGGAAAATAAGGGGGATTGCGGATGAGGCTGGCTACTTAATCTTATAAATAGTTTTTAAAAAAGCCACACAAACTTGAACAGATAAAGACAGGTATTTCCTAATATCTAATCTGGACCTTTCTTTAGTTCATTTGTAGCTGTGCCCTCATGTTCTTGTAGGTGGCTGTAGCTGTGCCCTCATGTTCTTGTGGGTGGTTGTAGCTCTGCCCTCATGTTCTTGTGGGTGGTTGTAGCTGTGCCCTCATGTTCTTGTGGGTGGTTGTAGCTGTGCCCTCATGTTCTTGTGGGTGGTTGTAGCTGTGCCCTCATGTTCTTGTGGGTGGTTGTAGCTGTGCCCTCATGTTCTTGTGGGTGGTTGTAGCTGTGCCCTAATGTTCTTGTGGGTGGTTGTAGCTGTGCCCTCATGTTCTTGTGGGTGGTTGTAGCTGTGCCCTAATGTTCTTGTGGGTGGTTGTAGCTGTGCCCTCATGTTCTTGTGGGTGGTTGTAGCTGTGCCCTAATGTTCTTGTGGGTGGTTGTAGCTGTGCCCTCGTGTTCTTGTGGGTGGTTGTTTTTTGTTTTTTTAAATTGCTATATTTTATTCATCCTTAGCGTTGATTATCATATAGACCTGTAGGGGATCAAGACGCTGAGCAGCGCATGAGCTGCAGTGGTCAGCGACCCATAGCTGAGCAGCGCATGAGCTGCAGTGGTCAGCGACCCATAGCTGACTGCTAGCGTCAGGGCCAGCGAACCAGAGCTGAGCAGCGCATGAGCTGCAGTGGTCAGCGACCCATAGCTGACTGCTAGCGTCAGGACCAGCGAACCAGAGCTGAGCAGCGCATGAGCTGCAGTGGTCAGCGACCCATAGCTGACTGCTAGCGTCAGGGCTAGCGAACCATAGCTGCCAAGACCCTTCTACACCTACACGCGGTGATCCTGGATAACAGGCTTCAACAGGACAGACAGGCTTAGGAGAAGGGATCGAAGAGGGAATGCTAACCTGGTACTAAAAAAAATGCTTACTGAAGTCGGAGTGTTGGACCGAAAGGTGCAAATATCGCAGCCAAGCTGTAAACTACGACACAATACATTCCGTTCTCTGGACTACATTCTGTTACGTACCCTTTCATGGTTTGGTAGTGGGAGATTTAGAACAAACGAAGAAGAAGAAGAAGAAGAAGAAGAAGACGAAGAAGAAGAAGACGAAGAAGAAGAAGATATAGACCTGTATTAAGTCACCTTAAATTCTTCTCTCTTCTAGACACTGTAGGCCGGTTTTTCTTAGTCTTTCCTCATAACTATAATTCTGGAATCCCACTATCAGTTTTGTCGCTCTTTTTTGTATCCTTTCTAGCATAAGGATGTCTATATCTCCTCTACGAGAAGGACTCCACACCTATACACAGTACTCCAACCTAGGTCTAACTAATGCTTTATACAGCTTGCTTCCTTGCTCCTATATTTAAAATTTCTTTTTATCATACTTAACATTGCATTTGCCTTTTTCTCTGCTACATAGACTTGCTCACTCACTTTACCTGTATGATCTTTTATAACCCCTAGATCCCTTTCCTTTTCTATCTTTCTAATATTGTTCTCTTCCATTCTATAATTATGTTCCATATTGGATCTACCCATATGGATGAGCGCACATTTATCTACATTAAACTCTATTTGCCAGCTCACAGACCATTCTCAAATTGTATATAAATCCGCGAATTTTACAATCATGGATACGATATCATTGTCATAATCGTGTATATATATACCAAGGACAAAACTTGTCCCAACAACCGAGCCCTGTGGTACTCCACTTTTTACTTCACATCACTTCCATTTGGACCAACAGTTAGCGAGAGATAAACCTAAGGACCAACAGTTAGCGAGAGATAGACCTAAGGACCAACAGTTAGCGATAGATAGACATAAGGACCAACAGTTAGCGAGAGATAGACCTAAGGACCAACAGTTAGCGAGAGATAGGCCTAAGGACCAACAGTTAGCGAGAGATAGGTCTAAGGTCCCACTAAGGACCATTAGTTAGCGAGAGATAGGTCTAAGGTCCCACTAAGGACCATTAGTTAGCGAGAGATAGGTCTATGGACCAACAGTTAGCGAGAGATAGGCCTAAGGACCATTAGTTAGCGAGAGATAGGTCTAAGGTCCCACTAAGGACCATCAGTTAGCGAGAGATAGGTCTGAGGTCCCACTAAGGACCATTAGTTAGCGAGAGATAGGTCTAAGGTCCCACTAAGGACCATTAGTTAGCGAGAGATAGGTCTAAGGTCCCACTAAGGACCAACAGTTAGCGAGAGATAGACCTAAGGACCAACAGTTAACGAGGATAAGCCTTGCGGACCGGCAGCAAGCGAGGAAGTGAGGTACGCACGCTGAATAAAAATAATCTGGAGGATCAAAAGCTGACGAAGAAGTAACGTCTTACCTTGGCATATTTGAGAAATGGCTACAATATGCGTTGATCTCATCAAATGTTTGTCAGCAAAGATTCCCACAGCGAGTCGACTCACAAGGTCCACAGAGCCTATTATGGTTAGCAGCGTAGCGGCCTGGCCCATGGTCGCTCCCTTGATGACAGCAATCGTAGGGACGTACTGCAATAAGTATTGTGAAGTTGCACTAGGCACTGCAGAAATCAGGAACACCCGATAAGACCATTGCCTGTGAGAGACGGAAGTGAAACAATAGAGCAGTCAATTACCGTACCGCAATATTTTTTGTACAGACAGATCTGCAGTGCTGTCACTGATATTATCGTCTGAATATTCTTCTTCTTCTTTGTTCGTTCTCAATCTCATGCTACTAAGCCATGAAAAGGGCTTTGCAAGTAACAGGATGTTGTTCGGAGAATGGAATTCGTTGTGTCTTACTTTACAGATTGACTGCGACACATCCGACTTCCGTTCCGGGTTAGCCTTCCCTCTTCGATCCCTTCTCCTTAGCCAGTCTGCGCTGCTGCAGCCTGTTATCCAGGATCATCGCGTGGAGGTGTAGAATACGCTTGGCAGCTCTGGTCCCTGGTCCTGAAAATACTGGACAATGAATATACGTGCACAATAATCAACGGCAATGATAGAAAAAGAGTATCTGAGGTAGGATATGTCTCGGTGTATGATAACAGCCCGAAAATTAAAAAAGAGAGACAAATAAAATGCACTGACGATCATCATGTGGCATTTAATTTTTTGAGCGTAGTCTCCGTTATGGAGGCATTGAACACATTGTGGGGTCGAGGACGTCGGCCCGGACATCTTCAAACTATCAGTAGTATCTTGATCACTGATTCTATCTTCTACCGGGTCTCCCTCTTTCACTCTTCCTGTACTTCCTTTCACTCTTCCTATACTCCTCCTGTACTGCCAAGCCTTTAACTACCAGACTCTCTAGACCAATTAACCTCTCCATCAGCTTTTTCCTAATGATTTAATTTCCTTGCATGCTCAATTGCTGTAGAAGTTCTGAACTTGTCGTCTCTATACGCTATATTTTCTGTATCGTTCTTTAGCACTTCATTTGGAAAGATGTTATCTATTTTGTAATTGTTTTGTCCAATGCCCAAGTCTCGCAACAATTTGTTGCCACTGAGAAATACACGTCCTGATCTTTTGGATCTGGTCCTTTCTGCTTGTCGGATTTTGGTACAGGCCAGAAGGATGAAATGGACGAACAGCTGTCAACTATCTGCATTGAAACCAAGCTAGTCATCACCAACACGCTTTTCATGCAACACATCAGAGGACTTTACACAGGACGTCACCGGATAGGACTTGCAACACATCAGAGGAATTTACACATGACGTCACCGGATAGGACTTGGAACACATAAGAGAACTTTACACATGACGTCACCGGATAGGACTTGCAACACATCAGAGGACTTTACACATGACGTCACTGGATAGGACTTGGAACACATAAGAGAACTTTACACATGACGTCACCGGATAGGACTTGCAACACATCAGAGGACTTTACACATGACGTCACCGGATAGGACTTGCAACACATCAGAGGACTTTACACAAGACGTCACCGGATAAGACTTGCAACATATCAGAAGACTTTACACAAGACGTCACCGGATAAGACTTGCAACATATCAGAAGACTTTACACAAGACGTCACCGGATAAGACTTGCAACATATCAGAAGACTTTACACAAGACGTCACCGGATAAGACTTGCAACATATCAGAAGACTTTACACAAGACGTCACCGGATAAGACTTGCAACACATCAGAGGACTTTACACAAGACGTCACCGGATAAGACTTGCAACACATCAGAGGACTTTACACAAGACGTCACCGGATAAGACTTGCAACACATCAGAGGACTTTACACAAGACGTCACCGGATAAGACTTGCAACACATCAGAGGACTTTACACAAGACGTCACCGGATAAGACTTGCAACACATCAGAGGACTTTACACAAGACGTCACCGGATAAGACTTGCAACACATCAGAGGACTTTACACAAGACGTCACCGGATAAGACTTGCAACACATCAGAGGACTTTACACAAGACGTCACCGGATAAGACTTGCAACACATCAGAGGACTTTACACAAGACGTCACCGGATAAGACTTGCAACACATCAGAGGACTTTACACAAGACGTCACCGGATAAGACTTGCAACACATCAGAGGACTTTACACAAGACGTCACCGGATAAGACTTGCAACACATCAGAGGACTTTACACAAGACGTCACCGGATAAGACTTGCAACACATCAGAGGACTTTACACAAGACGTCACCGGATAAGACTTGCAACACATCAGAGGACTTTACGCAAGACGTCACCGGATAAAAAGAGCAAGAACAAGATAGATTATATTTAAAAATAATGAATCTTCCGTCAACATATTTCCAGGGACAGATTACATTTCCTACCGCAAACTTCTGGCCGCAGATTTCCAAAAATAAAATATTAAAAAACTGCACACGAAACAAATTAATGCAAAATGACAAGAACAATTTCAAATAATGACAATGTCGAGGTACAAAATAAATTTGACGCTCGATTGGCAATACAAAAGGAAATGACTCCTGATGAATTGGGGGACAATATTAAAAGTGCATACATGTCGACCACAGAGCGGCTTTAACATGCACAAATACACAAACGATCTGTGGGAACATAGAAAGAATGCATGGAAAGGGACTGACAATACACACGTTTTTGGAAAGGAAAATAATGAAAAACAATTTCCACAAACGTACTGGACCATTGACGATACATGGTCATAAGTTATCTGGTGGTCAATGGAAAACCTAGGGCAGATAAAGGTAATGAGGGAATATCGAGGATATTCAACATGACTGCTGGGACAATGAGAAGTGTTCAAAGTAGCGAAATGATCAGAGATTGACGTCTTGGAATAGAAATGATCAGAGATTGACGTCTTGGAATAGAAATGATCAGAGATTGACGTCTTGGAATAGAAATGATCAGAGATTGACGTCTTGGAATAGAAATGATCAGAGATTGACGTCTTGGAATAGAAATGATCAGAGATTGACGTCTTGGAATAGAAATGATCAGAGATTGACGTCTTGGAATAGAAATGATCAGAGATTGACGTCTTGGAATAGAAATGATCAGAGATTGACGTCTTGGAATAGAAATGATCAGAGATTGACGTCTTGGAATAGAAATGATCAGAGATTGACGTCTTGGAATAGAAATGATCAGAGATTGACGTCTTGGAATAGAAATGATCAGAGATTGACGTCTTGGAATAGAAATGATCAGAGATTGACGTCTTGGAATAGAAATGATCAGAGATTGACGTCTTGGAATAGAAATGATCAGAGATTGACGTCTTGGAATAGAAATGATCAGAGATTGACGTCTTGGAATAGAAATGATCATTAACGTCAATAGGTATCGATGACACTTGATAGTGGCAGGGATACCAGTTTTTAGCTAAGGTAATTTTAATACTCAAAAGTGTACCAAGACATGACGTCATGCGGTATATAAAATAAGCCTGCTGCAGGTAAGATGATCAAGTCTATACTTTGTAACAAAAAAGTTAAGATTATATAAGATGGTACTGTATGTTGATCTCTCATGTATGTGAGGCTGATAAGAATGTAGTGCATGTTGAGTTTTAACGTGTATTCGAGGCTCATAAGAATTTACTGCATGTTGATCTCTCGTGTATCTGAGGCTCATGAGAATGTACTGCATGTTGAACTCTTGTGTATCTGAGGCTCATGAGAATGTACTGCATGTTGAGCACTTGTGTATCTGAGGCTCATGAGAATGTACTGCATGTTGAGCACTTGTGTATCTGAGGCTCATGAGAATGTACTGCATGTTGAACTCTTGTGTATCTGAGGCTCATGAGAATGTACTGCATGTTGAACTCTTGTGTATCTGAGGCTCATGAGAATGTACTGCATGTTGAACTCTTGTGTATCTGAGGCTCATGAAAATGCACTGCAAGTTGAGTGTATCTGAGGCTGGTATGATGGTGCTGGTGGTAATGCGGTTAAGACATACCTGAACAAAATGGGGTCAAATATTCGTCCAATGACGCTGAAGAAGCAGCAAGTCTTCCAGCCTTGACCTCTTTCAGGACCGTCCTTCTCCACCCGGCCCTGCAGCCACAGGCCCGTGAATGCAGGCTCTAGGCCGCTGGTAACACTCATGACACTGTCACGATGGAGATAGGGACCTTGGTGTTTCTGACTGATGCTCCAATTGCTGTCATGATAACTGTTTTGTCTAATAGAGTGTCCATGCGACGTGGAGTCCTTCCTGGAACTCTGACGTGACAATAACTCTTTCTTAGAACTCTGTCGTGACACAAGCTCTTTCGTAGAACTCTGTCGTGACACAAGCTGCTTTCCGGAACTCTGACCTGAAGTTGGTTGATTCTTGGATGAACCATGGTTTTCATTGGATATAGGCTCTTCACCTAACTCTCGATCTTCGGGAATTTCCGTGACATGGTTGTCAACTTTGTCATAAAGGCGTCCCTGGGTTTCTTTAGTTTCTATGCCACCTTTGTTTGACTGAAATGTGGTGTTTGTATCATGATTGAGCAAGGGCTCCATCCCAGGGTTCACATCTGCAGTTTGCATTTCGTTGAGTGACGTGCTGTCTTTCATTGGAGAAACTTCTCCCTCGTCAAGTGCAGTTAGGCCAGTATCTTCTCTGAGAACAATTCTGGAGAAGAGTATCGAGGAAACATTCTGACAAGACCGAAATGCAACTTTAGAGACAAGCCTACAGTGTCTAGAAAAGAGAAGAATTCGAGGTAACTTAATACAGGTTTATATGATAATCAACGGAAAGAATACATTAGACTATAACAAGTTTTCCAATGTAGTCACCTACAAGAACAAGAGCACAGCTACAAATTAATTAAATAAAGGTCCAGACTAGATACCAGGAAATATTTTTTTTTTTTTTTTTTTTTAGTCAAAGAGTGGTGAATGATTGGAATGCATTACCACAGAAATAAAGTCGAGGTTTGTTCAGTAATACATTCAAGAATAGATTGGATGAGCAAATGCATTTTTACATCAAGTGAATATAAAAGAAACTAGTTCTATACAGTCTGCACTCATCTAAACCAGTATAAAGACGCAATGTTAAGTTAGGTTATTTCCTATACATTTATGAACCTTAATAAAACAAAATCTAGTGAAAAAAATCCAAATAAATTTTCAAAATTCAAAAATTCTGAAGCAATAGAGGCAAATTGATCATTAAAATAACTATTCTGAAGCAATAAAAGCAAATTGAGCATTACAATAACTATTCTGAAGCAATAGTGGCAAGTCAACCATTAAAATAACTATTCCAAAGCAATAGTGGCAAGTCAACCATTAAAATAACTATTCCAAAGCAATAGTGGCAAGTCAACCATTAAAATAACTATTCTGAAGCAATAGAGGCAAATTGAGCATTAAAATAATTATTCCAAAGCAATAGTGGCAAGTCAACCATTAAAATAACTATTCCAAAGCAATAGTGGCAAGTCAACCATTAAAATAACTATTCTGAAGCAATAGAGGCAAATTGAGCATTAAAATAATTATTCCAAAGCAATAGTGGCAAGTCAACCATTAAAATAACTATTCCAAAGCAATAGTGGCAAGTCAACCATTAAAATAACTATTCCAAAGCAATAGTGGCAAGTCAACCATTAAAATAACTATTCCGAAGCAATAAAGCCAGATTGATCATTACAATAACTTTTACCGTATTACGTTTAAAATAAATTACTTAAGAGCAATGTTATTTGTAATAAAAATAATGTACGTGTTTCTAAAATCAAATATTCACAATTATAACAAGTGATGTTGTTGTTGTTGTTGCTGTTGTTGTTGTTGAACGCCCTTTACTATGTTGTGCTCCATGAAAAGGGCGTTATATGTCAGGTTGCAGTAGCTTTCCTCACACTCCGGGCGCACTGACGAAGGTGGACCGGGGTCCTTCAGACTGTTGTGCTATGCTTGGCCTTATCAACGTATCGCTCACTACTACGGGGATCACGTCGATCACCACATCCTTAACCAAATGCCTTGAAACAGTCTGTTTCCATGAAGAACTACATGGATAACTCACACCTCTCTCTCTATCTCTCTTGTGACAATGTTGCTGTCCAATAGGTGACAAATGACCAGTAGGAAGCATGGGGGTAAAAAATTACGACTTGGCCGCTACGTCGGCTTACGTGGGCTGACGCAGAGAGTTCAGAGGTCACGCATGTCGTGCATTCCTTGACAAAGCCGGGCTGAATTTGTCTCTGTCCGATAACCCAGACAAAGGGTGGGTAGAGGTTTTACTGTAGTAAGTTTGAGGCGAATAGTTCTAGAGATTTGACATGAATGTTGAAAATGGTGGGGAAAAGCAATTCTTCGAGGAGTTTTGTTTAGTCGAAGAATCAACATCATTGAAACGTCATTGAAAACGTTACCGTTGGGGAACTGTTTGGCTCAAGTGACCATCAAATCATCCGTTGGGATCTTATTGCAGGGAAAGAAGTAAACATAAACACGCGAACATACGACTACTCTAAGGCAGATGTTAAGAGGATGAAAGAGGCAGCGAACCACATAATCTGGAAAGATATTGTCGTAGGAACAGATGTTGAACAGGAGTGGGAGAGTTTAAAAAAAGTTATAGAAACGCTAAAAGAGGAATGTGTTCCATGTAGGGAGGTAAACCCAAAGCGTAAAAAGTGGAAAACTAGATTTGTAGTGAAATGTAGAAGAGCGAAAAATAAAGCATGGAAAAAATATATAGAGACAGGTAAATCAAAAGTAACATATTTAAAATATTTGGACAAGCAGAACATATCTTATAAAGCGAATAAAACAGCAAAAAATAGACTTAGAAAAAAAAGCTTGCTCAGAGGATCAATACTGACAGTAAAAGCTTCTTCTCTTATGTTAGAAATAAACAAAGAACGAAAGACAAAGTAGGCCCTCTCATAGACAGTACAGGGAAAATAATAAGTGAGAATAGGGAGGCAGCTAATCTACTCAATCAGTACTTTGGCACAGTCTACACAAAAGAGGACTGCTCCAAGATCCCAGAGCCTTTATATATTTTTCAAAGAGACATGGATGCAGCGGGATTAAGATCAATCTGTATTACAGAGGAAATGGTTTTTAAAAAATTGCAGGGGTTGAAAGTGAATAAAGGTCCAGGTCAAGATGGTATTCATCCAAAATTGCTGTATGAAATTAGAGACCAACTAGCAAAACCATTGGCTATATTATGTTCTCAATCACTTACAAAAGGGATTGTTCCACGGGATTGGAAAGATGCAGGAGTGATCCCCTTATTCAAAAAATCAGATCCAGCAAATTATAGACTGGTGAGTTTAACGAGCATAGTCTGTAAATTGTTTGAGTCAATAATCAAAGAAAACTTTGTAATTTATTTAGACAATTTTAATCTAATTAGAAATAGTCAGCATGGGTTTACTAGAGGGAGATCATGCTTAACAAATCTATTAGAATTCATGGAGGAGGTTTCTAAAATCATAGATAAAGTGGAGCCAGTGGACATTATTTATCTAGACTTTGCAAAGGCCTTTGATAGAGTACCTCATCAAAGATTATTTCGAAAGTTAAAATCACATGGAATAGGTGGAGAAGTTGCCAAATATATTGAAAATTGGTTAACGGCAAGAAGGCAGAGGGTGGGCATAAATAAGGAGTACTCTGAGTGGTGTGAAGTGAAAAGTGGTGTGCCACAGGGCTCGGTTTTGGGACCAATTTTTGTTCTTGATATATATAAATGATTTAGACATTGATATGGGATCCATGATTGCAAAATTTGCTGATGACACAAAACTATGCAGTAGTGTCTCATCTAAAGCGGAAGTGGATATATTGAGGTCGGATTTAGATAAAATTCGAGAATGGTATGTAATCTGGCAAATGGAGTTTAATGTAGATAAATGTACAGTCATCCGCATGGGTAGATCCAATATGGAACATAATTACAGAATGGGAGAAAATAATAGTAGAAAGATAGATAAGGAAAGGGACCTAGGGGTCATAATAGATCATACAGGAAAGGTGAGTGAGCAAGTTAAGGTAGCAGTGAAAAAGGCAAATGCAATGTTAGGTATGATAAAAAGAAATATTAAACATAGGAGCAAGGAAGTGATCGTCAAACTGTATAAAGCTTTAGTTAGACCTAGATTGGAGTACTGTGTACAGGTGTGGAGTCCTTATCATAGAGGGGACATAAACATGCTAGAAAGAATACAAAAAAGAGCGACAAAGATGATAGTTGGATTCCAGAATTACAATTATGAGGAACGACTCAGAAAAACCGAAGAGAGAAGAATTCGTGGTGACTTAATACAGGTTTATAAGATGATCAGAGGAATGGATAAATTAGACTATAACAAGTTTTTTTAAAATACAGCCACCCACAATAACATGAGGGCATAGCTACAAGCTGACTAAAGAGAGGTCCAGATTAGATATTAGGAAATATTTTTTTAGTCAGAGAGTGGTGTCTGCTTGGAATGCATTGCCAGGGGAGGTAGGGGAGGCGGGGACAGTTAATGCATTTAAGAATAAACTGGATGTGCATAGCTTCTGGAGCAAGGTGATGTAAATGTAACTGATTGTATACAGACTCTGCAGGGTCTTCTAAACCAGTATAAAGACGTTAAGTTAAGTTAAGTTAAGGTATCACCCATAAGTGCTATATTATTCACCGTTTTTTAAAAAGAATTTAAGCGCAATGGACGAACTTCGTAGCACAGACTAGGCTCCCGTAATAGATCGGCTAGATTTGTAACATAATTTTGCATTGTACCTGGTCAGCGGCCGTTAAGCCTACTCTTTTCGATTTTCAACTGCCGAGGGATTTTAAACGTGCGAGCGACACTGCACACGGTCGTCCGATCTCTGCTACCAAGAGATGAGTACGTAGAGTTATTATATCGCCAGTATTAGTGTCTAATTGTCATTTAAAGAAGTTCTAGGAATGTAGGACCATCCATTGCAATGTGGTTAGGGGATTTTGAGCTACGCTGAAAATGACAGGCTGTTACTTTGAGATACACAGGGTGACAAGATAGGCATGAAAGTTAGTAGCGGCTCTATCAGCACTTGCCCTGTAGCAAAGACATGTTTTGCAAACCTCAGCACTCGTTCTGTTTTTCTATAGCTGAGTACGCTGCGCCAGTTTGAATACACTCTGCGCATGTCAAACTTATTAATACAACAAATGAGTCTGGCCGGATAGTTATAGAGTGCCTAAAACCTACACCAACTTAACACAATATTCTACATAATCGGCATGGCGCCACTTGAAACACAAAGAAATGTTGTATTTGAAATTGTATGAGAGAAACAGTCAAACGACTAATGGTACACTATCCTTAGACAATAGGTGCACAGCACAAGACCGACAACTAGATGTCGTTTCTGACATTCAACACAGCCACTACAGACTAGTCCTGGAAAACGCCGCATCAAAGAATGGAGTGAACTGACGCAGATTCCCTGGATTGAACTGCTGGAGAAACCTGCTCCTGAACATCACTTGCCTTACGCAACATGGAAGTCCCTAACTAGACTCCGAGCTGGTGTTTGTGATGCAGGAAGAACTTGCGGACGTGCGGATACATGGATAATGGGACATGATAGTATAGGGCAACACAAGACCCAGTCCACCTGAAGATCTGCCCAAACCTCATGGAAACGTGCAATATTGATGCCAAATTGGGCGAGAATGGCAAGACAATCCACGTGACTGACCATTGGACAGGTGATCTCTGAGGCTGTGTCAAGGACAGCGGAAGTAAGTACATACCCAAACAAATAACTCACAAATAAGAAACGATTTATCAAGTGGTTTATATACTTACCTCTACTGTTTTTAGTAGAAACACGAGCAATGAAGAAACATTTGGAGGGGTGAACTAAGGACTTTGGAAATTGAATATAAGCTACACATGGACCTAACATAATATTTGCAATATGCCACAGGGCATACAAAGTGGATCTTTACTTTTTTGTTGCAATTTGCAAGCTAGGAAGTCTTTGATAAATTAGGAGTGCAAAGTGAATTGATGAACGAAATCAGTTTGACTGTTAGGATGTTTAGTTACATCAAACACGTTAACACCTCGCTGGAAACCGCACTGCTGGGGTGGGAGGGAGTAGTAGAGAGAACGTCTCACAAAATTAAACACCGCTAAAAGTGGGACGGGCAAGATCTATCTGGGAAAACCCTCACAGATTGCATCAATAGAGCTGGCGCCTTATGTTTTTTGTAGATTTATTTTTAGTCTTCGATGAGGAGATCGTCATTGATCTGAACTGAACATAAATATAACTGAAATAAGTGACATTCACACACATAACTGTGCGATGTGATACTTTGACTCACGTACACACACACACACACTCACACAAACACATACATACATACTTGTACCTGTGAGATCTGAAACTGACTTTGGCTCTCACACACACAAACACACACACACAGAGCTGTGAGATGTGACACTCTTTGACACACACAGGCCTGCTGAAATGACTTTGACTTTGACTGGCACACATACCTGTAAAAACAATCACATTTATTCGCACGTATGCACGCGAGCGGACACACACACAATCGCGCGCAAGCACGCACGCACACACACACACACACACATCTACACACATACTTGTAAGATGACACAGGCCTCATGAGAAGACCAGCTGCCACCATGTGAAGCTCTACCGCTGCCAGAATCAGAAATGTCCCCCTCATTCCGTACTCGGCTGTGATGGCGCGGATTATGGGCGGGGAGACTATGCTGGCCACGCAGACCCCGCTGTTGCTGATGGTGGTCGCCAGGGAGCGGCGTCGGTCGAAGTAGAAGCTAAGGAGGCTGATGGATGGCACAAAAATAAGGCCCACACACATCCCTGGAAATAAGGTACAGGTCATCGGAAATATGAACAGGATATCAGTTTGTCTGTCTGTCTGTCCTTCTGTCTGGATGTCTGTAGGTATGTCTATCTGGATCTATGGTATGTATGTCCTTCTGTCTGTCTATATGGATGTCTGGTCTGTATGGTCTGTATGTATGGATGTCTGTCTGCCTGTTGTATGTCTGTCTGTTGGTCTGACAGTAGATAACGTATAGTCTATTTTGCTGGTCATGTTTAATGGAATAGTTTAGATGGGCCCCAAAGTGTGACATAAAGAGCAGGAGTACGAGAAACAGAGAGTAGGAGAAATAAGGAACAAGTGAGAGAGAGATAAGAGAGGAGAGAGATAGAAGGAAGGAAGGAGCGAGAGATGGAGAGAGACTTAAGACATTTGAAGTTAGCCCCCAAAGGATACAAGGTTATGTTGTGTTTTATAATTACAGTAGTTGACAATGGCAAGTCAAGATGGGGACAGTACCAGACTTGTACTGCGAGATGTCATCTCATATAACTGTAAAGTCCAATACTGACACGGCAGACTCTGCCGCATTAGGAAGACACATGTGAGGAGTCGGCTGTGGGAACATCCGTTGTGTTCATTCAGGCCGCTCGACTTCTCTGAGCCTCGGCAATGATGTTCCGCTCGGCGATCTGAGAACCTTGTGTGATGGTAGTGTGCCAGATGGAACAGATCTGCGCAAGCGACTGACAGGATGTGACGTCAATGTTGAAGTTCCTTAGAGACATTTTAAGGAGTCTCTGCAGCGCTTCTCATGTTCTACTGACGAGCGTCTGCCTGCTGGAAGTTCACTGCGCAGCCGTGGAGGCGCTCATCGGTCATGTGAACAGCATGTCATTTTCACAGAGTTTGGATGTTGAACATGTATGACTTGCTAAGAATTCTAGAATGAGGTATTTTACCCTGCCACCTATTTTATCCTGTCACCTAATCCCGAGACAGCTCGTGTGGAAACCATTTACCTGTCTGACATGTATGTTATACACTGTCTATGTTTCAATGGCATACAAGAGAATGGGCAGCACTACATCACGATACACTCCTACCATAGTGGTGACATTGATTCTTTGTCTGTTTCAAATATTTGCTTCAAGTCTGCAACATGCAGAGCTTGACTTTGCAATTTTGTTGTTGACCAGAGTTATTATTCGCTTCCCTGGTGAGTGTACTGCCTAGACAGGTAAGCGTATTGACTGTCTGGAGACGGGTTGTGTCAGTGATGTTTGCATCGCTGTACGGCTTTCCATGAGCAGGGTGGAAGAGTTCATCAGTTTTTATAATGCTTATTGTTAGTCAAAAATGAGTTCACGTCGCTTTGTTGTGAGCTGCATACCTTAATCTGAGCGGCGTAATAGCCAACGAAGAGGTGATCCAAGATGGTAACTTCTTTCACAATGGTTTTATAATTAAGTACAGAATAATGACTGAAAGTATTATATATATAAATACTCAACAGTAATACATGAATAAGACTTATCAGTGAGTGATAAGTCTAAGTAACGGGCCTGATTATGTTTAGCGCACTCACCTTTCCCAGCAGCGAAAGCAATAAAAACTAAAATGTTTGGCGCCAAGAAGTAGCCAACGGAACATGCAGCAAACAGAGCTCCGGCCACGATGATGACGGGTCGCTCTCCAAAGATGGGCACCAGGACACTTGTTGACACAACCGCTACCAAACAAGACAATATTTATCATGAAAAAAACCAAGCCACATTTACGTATTTAATGCAGATTTTAAGTAAAGCAACAACAACAATTATGAAATATACACAGGCAGTAACGCTATAGAAATAAAACAACAATCTCTGCAAGAATTTATTGTGATTCAATGAATGTAGTTAAGGAAATGCATTATTATTTGCGTGTAATTTATTTTATATTTGAATGTGAACTTTGATATGCTTTCTGATTTGCATGTGCATTTAATCCCCAGCGCCCCCCCCCCCCCCCCCAAAAAAAAACAAAAAACAACAACATTAAAAACAAAAAACTTACAAACAAACCCCAACTTAAATAGTAACAATTATTTGTATATTATCAGAAAAAAATTGCTTTCAATGCGTTGTTTGCTTTTCCGCGTTTCAGGTCTGTCCTGCTGTCATATGTAGATAAATGGTATATCTCTCACTGACATTACATATGACCTGATTTTACTCTCATGTATTTGACAAGTCATAAAAAGGACTGACCATAGAATTTAATGTGAAATCGAGTACGAGAGAAATTAAGCAAATAGATCACAAACTGATAAAGGACAGATGGAAATTGTAACTGCTGGTTTCTGAAGGTATCATGGCGCGGTACTGCAAATACGGTTTGATAGTTACTTTAGGTTAGCTGGCGCTAGGTGGCCCATGTACTTCCGAAACTCTTATGCAAATGGCGACTTTGCTTGGCGAGTGTGCGTGCGAAGAACAGCGTCCTTTTGTGTGTTTGGGTGATAAAAAAAGAGAGGGGGGGGGGGGGGGTTGGGTATGATAGAAGGACATGAGAGTGCAAACGGATTTCCTGCAAAGGAAATGTTTCCTGTTTGCCGTGAAATGTGTGACGAAAGGTTGTACATAACTAGGTCGATACATCTGTTTGCCGTGAGATGTGTGACGAAAGGTTATACATAACTAGGTCGATTCATCTGTTTGCCGTGAGATGTGTGACGAAAGGTTGTACATAACTAGGTCGATACATCTGTTTGCCGTGAAATGTGTGACGAAAGGTTGTACATAACTAGGTCGATACATCTGTTTGCCGTGAAATGTATGACGAAAGGTTGTACTTAACTAGGTCGATACATCTGTTTGCCGTGAAATGTGTGACGAAAGGTTGTACATAACTAGGTCGATACATCTGTTTGCCGGGAAATGTGTGACGAAAGGTTGTACATAACTAGGTCGATACATCTGTTTGCCGTGAAATGTGTGACGAAAGGTTGTACATAACTAGGTCGATACATCTGTTTGCCGTGAAATGTGTGACGAAAGGTTGTACATAACTAGGTCGATACATCTGTTTGCCGTGAAATGTGTGACGAAAGGTTGTACAAAACTAGGTCGATACATCTGTTTGCCGGTAAATGTGTGACGAAAGGTTGTACATAACTAGGTCGATACATCTGTTTGCCGTGAGATGTGTGACGAAAGGTTGTACATAACTAGGTCGATACATCTGTTTGCCGTGAAATGTGTGACGAAAGGTTGTACATATCTAGGTCGATACATCTTCTCAAGTACTCTCCAAAATGGCTGATTGGACCTGGTCTTCCTGGTCACATTGTGACAGAGGTCTCTAAGGGGTGGGTGGGGGAGATCATCCCAGCGGGCAGGCCAGTAACGATATGGTGTTCTCACAGCTTAGCGTACACAGATTTCCACCTGTTTAGTGCACTAAAAACTCACCTTGGTGGCAAACGATTCTCAGATAAAGAAGTGGTTAAATCTAAGCTAGGAATGTTGCTGAGACACTAGACCAAAGACATCGGAACTGGAGGTTTCAATGCACTGATAAGCGATGGGACAAATGTACCACTGTTGGTGGAGAATATGATGACAAATAATGGGAATTGTAAACCCAATAAAAATGGTTTTCAAGTTATTATGTTAGTTAGATTTATTGAATCGCCTTTTTTGACCTATTTATTGATCTGCCCTCATTTTCAGGAGTACGGTTCTATGTTTAGCATTTACAACGGACAATAGGAGATAGTTGTGAGACCATTGAAACAGAGTATTATGACACATGAGAAGGTTGCAAAATGTAATATTTGACACGAAGGATTTTGACAATATGATGTTCGCCCATTGTAATCGGTGGTGACAACTTTCTCAACATTCAGTGTTCGGATGAGGGAACTGAGACGTTAGTCCGGTCAGCGCCAGGCCCTGCATACTGGTCAGGGGGAACTGAGACGCTAGTCCGGTTAGGGTCTGACACTTCATACTGGCCAGGGGGAACTGAGACGCTAGTCCGGTTAGGGTCAGGCACTTCATACTGGCCAGGGGGAACTGAGACGCTAGTCCGGTTAGGGTCAGGCACTTCATACTGGCCAGGGGGAACTGAGACGCTAGTCCGGTTAGGGTCTGACACTTCATACTGGCCAGGGGGAACTGAGACGCTAGTCTGGCCAGGGGCAGGGCCAGGCACTTCATACTGGTCAGGTGGAACTGAGACGCTAGTCTGGTCAGGAAGAGACACTTCATACTGGCCAGGGGGAACTGAGACGCTAGTCCGGTCAGGGTCAGGCACTTCATACTGGCCATGGGGAACTGAGACGCTAGTCCGGTCAGGGTCTGACACTTCATACTGGTCAGGGGGAACTGGGACGCTAGTCTGGTCAGGGTCAGGCACTTCATACTGGCCAGGGGGAACTGAGACGCTAGTCCGGTCAGGGTCTGACACTTCATACTGGTCAGGGGGAACTGGGACGCTAGTCTGGTCAGGGTCAGGGCCAGGCACTTCATACTGGCCAGGGGGAACTGAGACGCTAGTCTGGTCAGGGTCAGGGCCAGGCACTTCATACTGGCCAGGGGGAACTGAGACGCTAGTCCGGTCAGCTCCAGGCACTTCATACTGGCCAGGGGGAACTGAGACGCTAGTCTGATCAGGGCCAGGCACTTCCTACTGGTCAGGGGGAACTGAGACGCTAGTCTGGTCAGCGCCAGGCACTTCATACTGGTCAGGAGGAACTGAGACGCTAGTCTGATCAGGGCGAGGCACTTCATACTGGTCAGGGGGAACTGAGACGCTAGTCTGGTCAGCTCCAGGCACTTCATACTGGTCAGGGGGAACTGAGACGCTAGTCCGGTTAGAGTCTGACACTTCATACTGGCCAGGGGGAACTGAGACACTAGTCCGGTTAGGGTCTGCCACTTCATACTGGCCAGGGGGAACTGAGACACTAGTCCGGTCAGGGTCAGGGTTAGGCACTACATACTGGCCAGGACAGTAGGGGAACTGAGACTCTAGTTCAGTCATGCACAACATACTGACCAAGACGTTGTGTCAGAGTCGGGTACAATATACTGACCAAGACCACTATCTCTCTTCTATGTAGCGTTTCCTAGGAACAGTCTGTTTTCGAGGCAGTCTGACTGACGAGATCTGGATCGACGTGATCCCTGAAGTAGTGAGCGTCACGCAGATGAAGCCAAGCATAGGACAACCCCCTAGAAGACCGTAGTCCACCTTTATCAGCACGCTCGTGATGTGAGGAAAACTGCTACAACCCGCAACTTAACACCCTTTCAGGGCGCACAAAAGAGTAAACTTACTCATTGTGGGCATTAAGCAACAACAAGAACTGTTCTGATGAGTTCGAGGATGGCTAAATAAGAGAATCAGAGATCTGGGTTGTCTGTCGCACTTATGACAGGGAAATATGACACCCTTGTCCACCGGGGTTAACGAAGGGTTGATGTCAGCTGACTTGCGGAGCAATTGTCTCTTGATAGTTTTATTTATTGTTAATACCTGATGTCTCTGAACATCCTCGCAAGAGTTCTGCGCCAGTGGTGGCGATTCTCTCCCAGTCATCATAGTTAATACCGTACTTAACCAGACTATAAGAGCCTCCATTGCTAACATACAGTATGATGAATCACATCTACAGCAGGCAAGTAGCAGGTACTTACAGGAAACACTGAGGGACATTACAAAACACATGACCGTCAGGGAGGTAATTGTAAATGAAGAATTAAACTCGTTGACAAGTTCCAGAAACAGGACTGACAATGCTTGCATGGATGTTCCCGTCACGAACATGCACATAAAACTTGCTGAAAAGAAATTAAAAACTTTTGCATGAGCGACTGCAGTAGCGAATTAAAAGATAACGTATTTGTTTCTGCCCCAACTTCTCTACTTGCCAGCGTCAACTTGCTCCGGGCAACCCTTTACACGGAGCCAACCAAACCTGGCTCTATTAGAGGACTGTGGGGTGAATTGGAAGGTTGGGGGTGGGTTGTGGGGGCAGTTGATTTGTTGTACCTAGCGATGTCGTCCAATACATTTCAGTTTGGCTGAATGACTAGATCGAGTATTGAATGTCCGTTTAGACCCCCATCCTTCTGGTCTTGTGTTGTAACACGACCAGACTCGCTAAGACATTATCTCCCCTCTGTTGTGTTGTAACACGACCAGACTCGCTAAGACATTATCTTCCCTCAGTTGTGTTGTAACACGACCAGACTCGTTAAGACATTATCTCCCCTCAGTTGTGTTGTAACACGACCAGACTCGCTAAGACATTATCTCCCCTCAGTTGTGTTGTAACACGACCAGACTCGCTAAGACATTATCTCCCCTCAGTTGTGTTGTAACACGACCAGATTCGCTAAGACATTATCTCCCCTCAGGCGTTATGGTCGTTCTCCTTGGACGTATATTGATAATATTTGGCGATGCATAAGCCCACACCCATTTCGCACTCCCCAGCCTGTCCATATCCTCTTCACTGGATCAACCCATCACACTGTCCATCTGTTTCAACTCCCCCCCCCCCCCACTTCAATCCTTTCATCTCATCTCCTGTTCTAAACTTCATATTCCTTCAATATTCAACCTATATCTCCCCCCCCCCCCTCCCTTCTCACTCTCAACCTGCTTGTCTCCTTCCACGTCTCAACTAATCCATGCTTTTTAACGAGATGTGTTAACGATTTATTTCATTATTTCCGGCAGAGCCTCGAATTGTAGTGCTTCACGCGAAGTGTAATTTGAACCACATGATGATATTCAACCAGCAAATCAAACCTCCCACGTAAACGTTGGAAATACAAACAGACGTACATTTGATAAATAATTAGATATATGATGCATCTCTGAGGTTGTAAACACAGTTATGGACGCACATACAGAAAATGCATATTTCTTTAGAGCAGTTTATTTTTGGGTTTTTGTCTAGTTGTCGTTGGTTTTTGTTTCAGTAAATGGGAGGTTACAGTGCATAATTCACTGACTTCTCGATTCACAAAAGCTTGTCATGATCAGAGTATACTTTTTTAAACAGCGTTTAAGAAAAATAATTTAATAAGTGCCAAGTTCAGCTAGTATTTTTGACGACACATC